>CM022950.1:19530619-20049914 GCA_012931725.1 Litsea cubeba
TATATATATTATATATATTTTTAGATTTTTAATGAACATCAAAAGAGAAACATGGCCCAACCCCCGATCCGAACACGGTCTCGGCGATTTCCGCGAGCGCCAGTGCCAGAAGGGAAAGGATCAAGGTTCTCCAATTTGAATCCAAATTGAGAATCTAAAAAAAAAATTTTTAGACTTTTATATAGATAGATATTGATTTTTTTTTTAGATTTTTTAATGAACTCATCGAAGAGAAACAATGGCCCAACCCCCGATCCGAACACGGTCTCGGCGATTTCCGCGAGCGCCAGTGCCCAGAAGGGAAAGGATCAAAGTTTCTCAATTTTGAATCCAAAAATGAAAAATCTGATTTTTTTTTTGTTTTTTTTTTTTTGAAAAGAGACAGAGTGGAAATAAATTCAAAGAATTAGAATTTCCAAACAAAAATCTCATCTCTTTTTTTTTTTTTTTGCGGAATTCAACATAGGCCACCAATTATAAAGTAGCCAAGGAATCGAGAAAAGAAATATAAGCATAGAGCAAAATATATGATATGCAAATATTTCATTTCTAGCATCGTGTTCTCAAATAAACGAGTCCCACCGGGTGGAGCCAGCTTGATGGACCGCGCTCCCGGATGCCCCGGGTTCCTACCGAGGTCGGCGGATGTGGGAGTCCGTTTGGTTCCGACCCTTTCGTAACCGGGGGGCAAAGGGCGTGCATCAACATTTCTTTTTTTTTGTGGGTGTGCCAGATTTTCTATTTTTACTTGGAATTGCAAGGTGGTGATCCGGAGATCAACCTTCGCAAGTAAAAATGAAATCAACTTCTTTCAAGTTTTCCATTGCACATATATTTAAGAAAAGAGACATTTTTCTTAGTTTGCCGTGAAAGGCGATTTTTTTTGGCATTTATAGCCGATTTTGGCGTTTATAGCCGATTTTTGGCATTTATAGCCGATTTTGGCGTTTATAGCCGATTTACAATCCTTATCAACAATGAAAGACAAGAATTGTGATTTTTGTCTCTTTTGAAAAAATACAAACTACAATGAAAAGCAAGAAAAGGAGGATCTAACTTCTCAGGAGATTGTGGAGGACTCGTTTAGATTGACGGTCGCAAGCCATATGTGGGCTTCGCCATCATCCATGCAGATGAGAACAGAAGATGCTATTGATTCGCTTGGCTTGGCTATAACCTCAGGTTTTTAGAGGACAAAGACCAAAGGAGGTCCTATATCCAATAAAAGCCGAGTAGACGGGCTGAAAAGCCACATCTAAGCCATTGGAGGCAGGAGGAGAAGGCAAGGACCTTGGGGGGGGTACCCCCCAAGGGACTTTTGTCACCTTGTTGCGGTGGCCGATGTAGAACTTCCGCAGAGTTTTCTCTCTTTTTCCTTTCTCTGGATTTCTGATTTTTCTGTCTGCTGTTGATGATGTTGTGTCTGTCCTTTCTTCTTGGAGAGCCCTCCTATTTATAGGCTTTTAGGTAGCCTTTTAGGTGGGTTTATGGGCTTTTATTGTCATTAAGGCGGATTAATGGGAGGAGTTACAAAATTGAATTGTTTATTTTGTAACTCCTTTTCCTTGGCTTTCTGATTGGCCGGAGGAGATTGAGTGCATTTAATCGCCTTTAATCGCCATGATGGGAGGAGTTTCATGGGTTAAATGCCATGAATTTCTTGACTTGTAACTCCCGAATGCTTGCTTCTGATTGGGCCGTCCAAAGAAATGGATTAATGACTGTAATAAAGTTAGTCAATTAATCGCATTAAGTGGTCGCCGAGCAGCTGAAGAGTCGCGGGCCGTGCCACGTCTTTTGGAATTCTTCTGTCGATGATCATCGATGGATCTTCATGTAGATCGACATCAGATGACCATGTAATTTCAGGTGTTTGTTGCCAACAGCGGGTCGGTGCCATCTGTCCTGTCGATTTCTCGATCGGTCGGGTAGAAAGCACACTTTTTTGGTTGACCGGGTGGCGATCAATACTGTCTTCGATACTCTTGATGATTTACCCGTGTTTTGGACGGATGTCAGAGGACTTGGTGTCTCGAAAGCATGAATTTTGGAAAGTACCAGAGGCTGGGCTCCTCGAATCGCGAAAAAACGGCGAAAACCGGGGTTTCCGGGGCTTTCCCGGCGACCCCGGGTTCCAAGGTCGCCGGCGACCCTGGCCCAGGGTCGCAGGGGTCTGCGACCCTGGGGGGTTTTCCCCCTTTCGTGTCCCGTTTTTGCTGTTTTTGCTGTTTTTCGATTCTTTTTTCTTCTGTACTTTTCCTTGACATTTTGACCATTTATTGGCCTAATTTCTTTGTAGGAAACCTGATGAGAATCCTTGCATTTTATTTTGCAAAGTTTCCAATTTCCTGAGAAAGTCGAAGACTTTGTCGCGCAGAGCTGCCAGATTTTCCGTCAGAAGCTGAAACTGGGTCAAACGATGTCGGAATGACCTGAAATTTGGTGTGTGAAGCCTCCTGAGCAATAAATAAGACCAACCATAGGCTTTTGTTTGAGTTTTGTAGCCGTTTGGGGTCCTATCACCTGTAGACTTGCTTTTTGTCGCGATGAAGATGTCGCGGTTTGATGTGCGGTCAACCGATGTCCGATTGACTTGAAATTGACAGGGAACCTATTGGAGTCATTTTAAGATGATCCATAGGTTCTGTCTTGGAAACCATGGTCCCGGAGAGCTTTTGCCGCCGAGAGCTCCTTTTCGGCTGTCGGAGAAGCGAAGTTAGGCCAAATGATTTTGAAATAGCCCGAAACTTCTTGTGTACTCCTCTTTTGGCTGTCTGGAAGAATCTTGCAGTTTTTGTTTGATTCTGACAAGATTTGATTTTTGGAAGCAGCATTGCCTATTTATGGCAGGTTGTGACTTCATGTAGCTCTTTGGATCTTGAAGAGGCAAAGTGACATTTTTGGTGTCAACAGGACTGTAGCAGCTGCACTCAGTTTAGTTGATGTAAAGAGCACACATGAGGACTTACCGGCCACAGAGTCCTCACCGACTCAGCCTCCGACCACACAGCCCTCACCGACTCAGCCTCCGACCACACAGCCCTTACCGACCCAGCCTCAGCCGTCCCAGCTATTGCCGAGTCCTCATACAGTGGGTAGCAACGTAGGTGGAAAGATTATGATCTTTTAAAATTCTGAATTCACCTCAATTTAATGATTTGTGTTCACTAATTCATTTAGCGTTGTCATCTTAACAGCATCAGCCCCACCCTCTTCGCAGCCAAGCCGTGTAAGGGGTGTTACTCGAGGGAAGAATGCGATGAAGCTTAGAAGACAACTGGGTCATAACATCCCCGTCCCGATCCCCATCTCCAGTCATAGGCCAGAAGGGGAACATGCCCCATTACTGGTTAACCATCTTGGGTTAGCCATTAGAGAGGTTGCCCCAGTAAGGCCCCATGGTTGGAAGAATCTTGACAGTGGGATCAAGCTTGCCATTATTGCTACATTTCAGGTAAACTGAAACAAAAAATATCTACCCAAATTATTATAGTTGTGCTCCTCATTACAATATCTGATTATATTTTGTTATTACTAATCTTTATATGGCTCTCCCCTAATTGCAGCAATATTTTGATATCGGAGACTACGAGGGCGACATGTATCAGGCGGACATTGACAGCCAATACAGAACTTTGTATAAGAGTTGGAAGTACGAGCTGCATAGTCACTATCTCGAGTTGTTGGAGCAGGGGGTTCCCCGACCCTAGGACCACCCGGCAGAGGGTTGTGATCCAGCTGATTGGCAGTTATGATCTCACAATGCTGGGAATCACCAGCTTGGAAGGTAACTTTAATTAATTATATTCAATCGTAATTCTATTAGTACTGATTTTATAAATGACTGCTATTGTATTATTGTTTTTCTATGTAGGCGAATTCTAAAAAGGCTCAAGAGAGTCTAGCCAAGTTGCCATATAATCATACTAGTGGCTCCAGGTCATTTGCATCGAGGATGTCTGTGATGGTACAAATTATATTCATATGACGAAACTGCAATAAGTTTGTTAATTTATCAATATGTAGCTAGGTTCATATCTAATACAAAGCTATTTCAAATAACAGATGTCACATAATGCCGGTCAAGCACCGCCTATTACTCAGTTCTTCCACGACACCCACTACAGACAAAAGAGTAATGAGTGGGTAAACGAGGTGGCTCATCAGAGAGATGTACGTTTGCTAATAAATAAATTAAAAATAAAAAAATAATGCCATATAAGCATTCTAAATCCCTTGTTGATTTAAATGGCAGGATGCCTTGGTGTAGCGGATAGAGGAGCAGTCACAGTCCTCTGTCACAACTCCGATGAGTGAGGAGGAGATTGCTGTTGATGTGCTTGGGAATAGGTCTGGATACTTAAATGGATATGGGATATATACGAGATTCTCTTCATCCTCCACACAGTCTCAGGCATCGCATTCTGAGGTGATACCTTGCAGGAGCAAGTAGCTGAGTAGGCTAGGAGGCAGGCTGAGCAGGACAAGAGGCAGGCTGAGCAGGACGAAAGATATCATGCACTTAAGGCAGAGCAGACGAAAGATATCATGCACTTAAGGCTAAGCAGGACAACAGATATCGTGCACTTGAGGCCATCGTTCAACAGTTGGCATTTGTAGCAGGGATAGATCCAACCGGCTTATTGGACATCACGAGAGGAACCACTTTTGCTGGTGATGGCACAACTATTGGAGATCATGATGCGACCCTGGGTGGTGGGGGGTGCTCGCCTAGGCCCATAGGTAAAAAAATAAAATAAAATAAACTGCATCTGAAATATATATTCCATGTAATATTGTGATAGTAAACTAGTAATTCGGGTTTATGTTAATACTCCGTATAGTTAATATATATTTTATTTTTGATATATCAATTTAAAAAGTAAATTAAACTAAACAGTTTGAGTTCACGACTTATCTGAGTCAACTGTACTCAACCAGAACAACACTCTGGTAAATGCCCTGGTTTCATCCAGGTTGGGTTTGGTCCTGGGTTTTCCTGAATACAACTTGGGTTGGACTTGGGTTGAGCCAATACCTGACTCAAGTAGTCTAGTTGCACCCTATCGAAGATACTTTTTCCCCCATAAAGACTGAGGATGCATTTTTGCTTGGGTTCCACCTGATAGGCCCAAATATTATTTTTTCTAATTGTCATAGATCCTTGCTTTTAAGAATCATAATGCATTTCTATCATTGTTGCTCTTGGTTTGTTTGTGGTTGATAAGTTGGATGTTTTAGTACATGTTATAGCCTACTATGAATCTGATCTCCATAGAAACCACCTGACTCTTTTCTCTTTCTTATGTATCAGCCATGACATCTGAAATAAAAGATAAATTATAATCTAAAAATCTCATGTTGGTCATTTATGCATGACACTTGGTTGGAGAACGTGATTGGTATGCTGGATTTCTGCAGGATCAAGAAGCCAGTGAACAGTCTTTGAATACTGATATGGGCCCATTGGTAGAGTAATGCATTTGACCTATTGGTATTAGATGTTCTTATGATATATTACTTTTCATGAAAACTTAAATGATAGAAATGCAGATGGGGCATTCAAGTAATCATTTTTTTGCTTTCTTGGTTGTTTCAAGTATTGACATGGATCTAAGATACATTAGATTGTAGGTAATGCCAGCTTTTGTAGACTGCAGTAAGTGTTGGAAATTTGACTCAAATCCATCTGAATTCTGATGTTTTGCCCCTTCCACATGTGCGTGCGTTTCATTTGAGCATTATTTGAGTCAAAATAATAAATAAAAAAAGCAACGTAGTTTTTGTGAAAGTAACTTACTATGAGCTTCTTTTTTTTTAATAAATAAGCTACTCTGAACTTGTAAAGTAGCTAATGTACCATCTCGTTTTGAGCTGTGACTACAACTACAAAAGCGTGCCTTCCTCTTTTTTTTCTCTTCCTCACTAACCCTAGAAACTCGCAAGCTCTGCAATATAAGCCTCGCTTTCTCCCTTCCGTTCGATTCTGGCTTTGGTTTTTGCATGTTGTTATTGAATTTTCAACCTATTAGAGCTTTAATAGATGATCTCCATCAATGCTTTCTTTAATCTCTCTGCAAATTTTTCCCTGTAAGGTTTAGATTCTTCTTTTTCATTTTGTAAACGAAATGGATGCTAGATGTTTTGTTTGTTGAGAATCAATCGATTAATGAAGATAGTTCTTCATCTGTTTTAGATGTTTGTTGTGATGTGTAATTGTTTTGATCTCGGTTTTCTAATGAGTACAATGTGAAGAGGTGTTTGTTGTGCATTCTTTAGCTTATGGGATTCATCTGATGAGATCTTCCCATCTTTATTATTATTTTTTTAGTTTAGTCCCTGATCCATGCTGATTTTGGGAGTGACTTGGTACTTATTTTCAATGGTTTGTGTGTAAAACCTAGGTGCTATTAAAAGTTCAATTAGCCCCGCTATGATTGTGAAGGATTGGCATTGTTTTGCAATTGTTTTGATTGTAGGACTGAATATTTTGAATGATGTAGTCAGGTGAACAGATATTTTAGCCCTATTGATTTGATTCTTATGTAACATTAGTCAATTTGGTTGTCTCTTGAGTTAATTCATGGTTCTCGTCTATTTCTCACTCAGGCTTATTTTCATAACTTGTAACCACTTGGTTGCCAGTTCTCATCATGTCACCATTGGGGAGAAAAAAAAAAGAAAATTAGTCAGTAGTAATTTCTTTTAGAAAGTGTTTTTATCTATCAAATTTATACCAGAATAATGCCTTGTTATTTATTTATTTCTCATTCTATCTCTTTTTTTTTTTTTTACATTAAAGTATACTGGAGAGCTTGGTGCTAACTTTGAGGTCTATGGAACGATGAGCTCACAGTGGAGAAAAAAAAAATGTAAGCATTTTCTCATTTGTAATAATAGTGTTTTTTATATGACTTATGCGTACTTAACAAAATCCATCATATTTATGGAGTTGACCATTCCTCTTTTTTCAGGTACACCTCAAGATTCAGGCATATCTTTGCAAGTTGTTTTGGAGCTTGGACCTTATATACCTTTATTCGGTGTTTGAATGGGCTTACAATGCATTGGGGAAGCTTTTGGAGATGAGTGAGTTCCAAGCCAACTCCTCCATCTGCTGAAAAGTCAGTGCCCTACTACTTCCTATTCCTCGGATGCTAATTAATCTGAGGTGTTTTCTTTTCTTATTGGATGTCGAGAGTTGCTTTGATTGGGTGGTTTTATCACTATTCTTGAAGGTGATTTTTTTTCAGTCATTCGGTGGGGTTCTGGGAATTGGTCTCATCGTTGGAGGTTGGCATTTCGGGTCGAGGAGGTGTGCGATATTTCAAGTTCAATGGGTGCAGTTTTTTATCATATTTTTAGAGTATCTATGGTTAGTCTGATTATGTTTTCAAGACGTTAGTTTTTTTTCTTGTGTATCATTTCTGTGCTAGATGTTTTCTCCCCCTTTGGGTTGGTGAAATAAAATTTTATTTGATATACTAAAAAACACTCCCAGACAAAAATGCATATGGCATTTAGGCAACAGATAAGTTTTTTTTTTTTTTTGGGACTTTATTTAAGAGTCATGAAAAATTCGTAATTTGCATGTGAGGTTTGTTAGTTTTATGGACTCAATCCAGTAGATGATATAATAAATTGATTAATTTCTTTATTTATCAGTATATTCATGCTTTCCTTTCATGAGATGAATGGTGATTTATTATATACTTGCACATAACCAATACGAATGACATGATGGTTCATGAGATGAACTGGGGTCCACAAGTATATTAGATGTAACACATGTGTATGGATGAGATCCACATACGGGAGACATGTGTGGCAAATCTTATACTTAAAATATATTCACAACCAGTGATGAGACTGGACATCTCATACTGATAAGGTTGCAGTACTTTGATCACTATGAGATAGTGTGATTTGTCTCGATCATCAGAATGGAAGATTCTGGATCATAGTGCTGGTACATTGGATGTATTGAAGGACCATGAGAAGCACCTTATAAACACTGTCTTTATTTTCAGGTCTGCTCTCATAATTCCCTAGCAATAGGCTCTCAATCCTGAGACATTAATGAACTCAAGTTTCTATCTATTCATTTGCTTTGAGTCACCAATGAGTGAGGCCAACTGTAGGTCAACACCTCGGTGATTTGGGTACATGGTAGTAGAGCTGTGGGAACATTCAATAGTCAAGAAGGAATCTATCTCTAATATCCCCTTCTGCCAATTAATGGATTTATCATTGGTAAGTGCGCACCCATTCCGATTAAGAGTTAATTGGAAAGGTACCTATTGATCATTATAATTAATTGGGGCTCAAGGATAATAAGATATGGATCTATTTTGGAAGACAGGTCCAATTGATCCATGGATATTGATAGAGGGGTCTACTTGTGGTAATGTGGAAGTTTAGGGTCTTCTATGTAATATTCCTAAGACTGGAGTTCAATTGCATTTATATAGTGGAGTTATTTGCAATTAACTGTGGGCCCAGATTACACATGAGTTGTGGGGTCGCGTGTCCCAGTTGGAGCCAGCTTTCTAAGGAATCCCTAGTGGTCCCCACGCTAGCCCAATTATTAGAAAGTATCTAATTCTAGTTGAACTCTAAAAGGAAAGTTACTATTTCTATTTGAAGTGAGACTTCTAATAGTGGTAATAGTAGACTTACTAATTTTAGTAGAAGTGAGACTTCTATTTTAATTAGAAAGGAATTGGAAAGTTACTAATCATATTTGAAGTGAGACTTCTAATTATGATATGGTAAGTTACTAATTAATTAATGGAAGTAAGACTTCTATTTTAATTAAGAAGAGATAGTTACTAATTTTTGGAAGTAAGACTTCTAATGGAAATTAGTAAGTTGGGCTTGCAAAAGCTATAAATAAGAGGAGAAGAGGCCTTGGACGTCCCATGCATACAACCACCTAGGGATTCACGCCCAAGGCCCTTTTG
The DNA here is from genome assembly GCA_012931725.1 of Litsea cubeba. Classification (NCBI taxonomy): domain Eukaryota; kingdom Viridiplantae; phylum Streptophyta; class Magnoliopsida; order Laurales; family Lauraceae; genus Litsea; species Litsea cubeba. Next base: position 19,539,583 of record CM022950.1, read on the forward strand.
TGCAATAGTTGCACATGCTCTTCCTCTTTTCCCTCTTCTAGTTCTCTTTCTAGTTCCTCCCTAGAGTTCCTAGTAGTTTTCTCTTGGAGATCCCACCATCTTCTTGAGAAAAGGAGAATCTGATACGGGTCATAGCGTGGAAGATCAAGAGGTCTTGGAGATCCCTATTTGATTAGTGAAAGCGTTTCATCATCAAAGAAAGACGCAACTCCTCCATTAGAGCACAACCGAGCTCCAAAGGTATAATCTACTTCCTTGCATGTTGTAGATTTAATAGTTGCTGTTTCTATCTTCTAGATAGATTGTCATACTGATCATGATGGCTGAGATTGAGGACATAGATCTTGGATTGGGTTTTATAGCCTTCTGGATAGTTGATCCCTGCGTCAAGTGGGTCAAAAGTTTTTGAAACCAATCCTAGAGGCCCACCCTATTTCCAACAAGGTTTTGGTGCAGTTTGAACATCACCATAGTTGTATTCTCAAATTCATGAGTTCAGCTGATATGTTTTCTTCGTTTCGTTCTGATATGTGAGCAAGTGCTCCCATTATCTTCTCTGGGTTCAAATACTTTGTATCCTTTATTGATGGGACATCCTGCATGAGTTAAATTTATTTTTTTCAGAAGTAGATAGAAAGTTTTCCCTAGAAACATGGATGGCAATGGGTCGTGTTGAGTTCGGGTATTGGCTGAGCTGAACCCAAATCTGCCCCAAACCCGACCAACTTACTATGAAACCTGCCCCCTAATAGGTTTAAACCCGGCCTGTGGCCATCCCTGACCAGAATTGATTAGTTACTAAGATTGTCATTCTTTCCACATGCACATTGATACCTTAATCACATCCGGAGCTCATTCTTTCTTCAGCGTGGTTATGCCCAGTGCTGAATTCTTCCTCAGAAGTCATTGCCTCAAAATTAATTTTTACTGCGAGTTTCAGAAGTGAAACAAGTAACAACAAAGTCATCTATCATGGGTGCACCCTGGAAATGAGAACAGTTACAATGACACCAAACTGAGGCATATCACAATTGAAAATATCAAATACAAAAGGGGGATTTGACATATTGGCCCCTCTTAGACACTGTTGTCCCAATTACATGACTCATAGATAGCTAATGTCACCAGAGTCGTTTGACTCTGGTCCACCTTGTTTTTATTACTTTTCTGCCCTAGATCCCATGATATCATGGGATCCAAGTTAAAAAGCCATACATTAAAACAATCCCTAGACCATACGTCTTTCCCCTTTTCACCTTTTCATTTCCCCCTCTTTCTTTTTTTACTTGCAGCAAGAGTCTGGACCCTGCTTCTGCAAAAATATGTGAGAACCCAAATGGGTCCTTCTTCTCCGGCCAACATATTTGGCGTCGACAAGAATGGTGGAAGCAATTTGGTTCATCTTCCTCGTCTCTGACTGGCACCAACCCTTGGGCAGTCTTCTTTCCTTCTCTGGCGACAGCAAGAAGCTAGAAGCAAGAAGACTCATTTCTCTCTTCGTCTATCAGAGAAATGAGAGGGTTCGCAAAAAGGGCACGATTTGTTGCTGTAATTTTTTTTTTCTGCAATTGGGTTCTTTTTCTTGTAGTTTTTCTCTTTTTTGTTAATGTTTGGGAAATGAGTTTTATGTTTATTGATAATGTGTAAAGGTGTACAAAATTACCTGTAATCCGACCCGACCTGGTGACCCAACTCGACCCGTGGGTCAATGGGTGGGTCATGGCAGCAGATTTTCTATGCCCGACCCGACCTGTGACCGTGGGTACCGGTTAACGGGTCGGGTCACCGGGTGACCCGTGAACCCGTTTTTTTTTTTTTTTTTTAATATAGAAGACCAAATTATTTATGAAAAAAATTTATAGTTAATTGCCTTTTCCCATTCTCTCTCTCTCTCTCTCTTTTCCCTCCTTCCTCTTTTTGTCCATATGTGTTGTATCCATCCCACCTAGCTAGATGCCATGTCAAGCCTCCAATCCAATCTAAAAGTCCGGATCTGTATTTGAAAACATCTTAGAGTCATGTTTATTTTTCATAAAAACGTCTATCATAGTGGGACCAATTTCTATTAAGGTCAATTTTGGGTGCACATTGAGAAGGGTGTTTATTTTTTAGCACCTTGAACTAGGTGAGCCCCACCATTCGTTGCATTGTATAGGTTAATTCAACTCAGAATGTCTCAAATGGATTCACAATGGTTAACATGTGCAAGCTGGTAACACAAAATGTAAGCTCAATTCTAGACTCCTAACTGACTAATCTAGTTCCAATTGAGTTGGACTGTTGGAGGGTCAAAACACAAGTTTATTGGATTGGATATACCAACAAACTAACGCATCAAATAGCAAGAATGGGTTGAACTAGAGCCCAACTTGAAATAAAACAAGAATTCCAAAAACGATATTATCAATGCATTCAAGCTAATGATCAGCCAAATTAGAGTTCTAAAATCCATACAAGTATACAACATATTTCTTCAACACTATTTCCAAGTATGTTTGCACAATATTTTTATTTTTGGAAATATAAAAAATTAACTATAAGTTGTTTGTATGCTTGGATTTTCATGAAAATATATTTCTTTTCACAATTTTCTTACTATTTCTTTTTGACCCGTGACCCGACCCGACAGTGACCCGACCCAACCAACCCGTGACCCAAACGGGTCGGGTTCGGGTGGGTTTTCACCCAGATAAACTATGGTCGGGTCGGGTCGGGTTTGACCCGAAACCCGCGGGTTTCGACCCGTGAACACCTCTAATAATGTGAGAGATATTTCAGGGATTGAGTTCTTTTTCTTTTAGTTTTTCTCAATTTTCTATGATGTTTGGGAAATGGATTTTATGTTTATATATTGATGATGAGAGAGATATATCTGTAAAAGGTTTTTGTCATTGTGTTTTGGATGAGAGAGAGACTTTCAATAATACCATATTTTGTGATATTCAGTAATACTGTTGACACCAAAAATGTCACTTTGCCTCTTCAAGATCCAAAGAGCTACATGAAGTCGCAACCTGCCATAAATAGGCAATGCTACTTCCAAAAAAATCAAATCTTGTCAGAATCAAACAAAAATTGCAAGATCCTTCAAGACAGCCAAAAGAGGACTACACAAGAAGTTTCGGGCCATTTCAAAATCATTTGGCCTAACTTCGCTTCTCCGGCAGCTGAAAAGGAGCTCCCGGCGGCGAAAGCATCGGAGACACCAATTCTTCGATCAGAGCCGATGGATGGTCCCAAAATACATCCAAAAGGCTCCACGTCAAGTTCCGAGTCAAACCGACAACATTTGACCATACATCAACCCTCGAATAGCTAAATCAAGCCTCTCGGCGGGGAGAACCACCGAGGCCAGCACTCATCAGATAGAGCACATGGACGGCTTCAAAATGCTTACAAAGGGCTACACGTCAAATTTCAGGTCATTTCGACAACATTTGACCATACTTTGACGCTCGGAAGCCAAATCAGGCCTCTCGGCGGCGAAGCTCCCCAGGACCATGGTTTCTAAGACAGAGCCTATAGGTCATCTTAAAATGACTCCAATAGGTTCCCTGTCAAATTTCAAGTCAATCGGACATCGGTTGACCGCAAATCAAGCCGCGACATCTTCATCGCGACAAAAGCAAGTCTACTGATGATAGGACCCTAAACGGCCTCAAAACTCAAACAAAAGCCCATGGTTGGTCTTATTTATTGCTCAGGAGGCTTCACCCCAAATTTCAGGTCATTCCGACATTGTTTAGCCCAGTTTCAGCTTCTGACGGAAAATCGGCAGCTCTGCGCAACAAAGTCTTCGGCTTTCTCAGAAAATTGGAAGCTCTGCAAAATAAAATGCAAGGATTCTCATCAGGTTTTCTACAGGGAAATCAGGCCAATAAATGATAAAAAATGTCAAGAAAAAATACAGAAGAAAAAAAGAATAAAAAAACAGCAAAAACGGACACAAAACGGGACAAAAAGGGGGAAAACCCCCCCAGGGTTGCAGGCCCCTGCGACCCTGGGGCCCGGGATCGCCCGGTGGGCCCCGAAAACCCTGTTTTCCGCCATTTTTTCGCGATTCGAAGCGTCCGGCCTCTAGTATTTTCCAATATTCATACTTTTGAGACACTAAATCCTCTGACATCCGTAAAAAATATGGATTAAACATCAAGAGTATCGAAATCAAATTGATCGCCAACTAGTCAACCAAAAAAAGTGTGTTTTCTACCCGACCGATCGAGAAATCGACAGGACAGATGGCACCGACCCGCTGTTGGCAACCAACACCTGAAGTTACATGGTCATCCGATGTCGATCTACATGAAGATCCATCGATGATCATCGCCAGAAGAATCCCAAAAGACGCGGCACGGCCCGCGACTCTTCAACTGCTCGGCGACCACTTAATGCGATTAATTGACTAGCTTTATTACAGTCATTAATCCATTTCTTTGGACGGCTCAATCAAAAGCAAGCATCCGGGAGTTACAAGTCAAGAGATTCATGGCATTTAACCCATGAAACTTCTCCCATCATGGCGATTAAAGGCAATTAAATGCCCTCAATCTCCTCCGGCCAATCAGAAGCCAAGAAAAAGGAGTTACAAAATAAAGAATTCAATTTTGTAACTCCTCCCTTTATGTAGCTTTATGACAATTAAGGCTCATAAACCCTCCTAAATGGCTACCTAAAAGCCTATAAATAGGAGAGCTCTCCAAGAAGAAAGAGAGACAGAAAAAAGACAGAAAGCACAGACAACAGCACAAGAGACTGCAGAAAATCCTCAGAAATCTAAGAGAGAAAACTCTGCGGAAGTTCTACACCGACCACCGCTACAAGGTGACAAAAGTCCCTTGGGGCGTACCCCCCCCCAAGGTCCTTGCCTTCTCCTTCTGCCTCCAATGGCTTAGACATGGCTTTTCAGCCCGTCTACTTAGCTTTTTATTGGACATAGGACCTCCTTTTGGTCCTTGTCGTCTAAAAACCTGAGGTTATAGCCAAGCCAAGCGAATCAATAGCATCCTCTTTTCTCATCTGCATGAATTATGGCGAAGTCCACATATGGCTTGCGACCGTCAATCTGAACGGGTCCCCCACAATCTCCTGAGAAGTTAGATCCTCCTTTTCTTGCTTTTCATTGTAATTTGTATTTTTTTTAAAGAGACAAAAATCACAACTCTTGTCTTTCATTATTGATAACGATTGTAAATCGGCTATAAACGCCAAAATCGGCTATAAACGCCAAAATCGGCTATAAATGAAAAAAAAATCGCCTTTCACGGCAAATCAAGAAAATGTCTATTTTCTTAAATATATGTGCAATGGAAAACTTGAAAGAAGTTGATTTCCTTTTTACTTGCGAAGGTTGATCTCCGGGTCACCACTTGCAATTCCAAGCAAAATAGAAAATCTGGCACACCCACACAAAAAAATGTTGATGCGCGCCTTTGCCCCCCGGTTACGAAAGGGTTGGACCCAACGGACTCCCACGTCCGTCGACCTCGGTAGAACCAGGCAGAAGTGCGGTCTGTCACACCCCGAAACCGGGCCCTGCAGTGAACCGATCCCGGAGTGCGAAATTTTGGGATAATTTGAAACTTTTTGTTGTATTTCCCAAGATCCGCGTGAATGAGGATAATCAAATTCCATCATAATCAGAGTATATTTTCGCGGAAGCTAAACATGGTGTTACGACTCGGAATCCGTGGCCATCGGGTTCCGTGTCGCACGCAGCCAATATCATAAAGCAATCACATAATCAGACTGGCACAAGTCATATATCACAACACACTGAGCTGGTAGTATCAAGACTAATTAATTCCCACATGTTCAAATTACAATTAACAAGTGTCTTAATTACAACCCAAAGAAAAAGGCTAACATAGCCATACAAAATATCCAACTAGACAGAATACTACCCCAAGTGTTAGATACGAACTCCGGTGCCAAACTTGACATCAGGACGATATCAGTGGGCAGCCTCTCACGTCAGACCGGCGGTCCCACCGCCTCCTCTGATCAAACACCTAAAAACAGAAAAGAAGAAACTAGCACCAAACAAACAGGGTCAGACACGACGGTCTGGCAAGCAAATACACAAATAATATGAAAGCAAAGCACACTCGTAAAACCTGATGAAATCATCGTAAAATCGAATAAATAGGCTAAACAATAATGACAATAAAGCATGCTAAAACGATCGAAAGACCGAACATAAATATCAAAACAAGTAAAATAACAATATCAGATGTACGAATATCTCGAAAAGATAAAAGCCTGCATAAAACATTTAATCGTCGGAAATACATTTCAAATCCTGAATAATAGCGACAATATGATAAATGATTGATATCGTAAACTTTAACCAAATCAAAACATAAAAAGTATAACCCACAAGAATCGTAAAACAAAGTAATATGCAGATAAAACACTGGCAACCACACATAGCTAAATTCTCCTATTACCGAAGTAACAAAAGCACACAGAACCGAAGCCACTAAATGTGGGACCGGAAATAGGATCAGCACCGTAGCCATACAAATGGGACCGGCAGATCAAAAATCAGAACCGTAGCCATACAAATGGGACGGGCAGATAAAACCGTTGCCATGGTCGGTACAGACGGAATCCAAGCTGCAGCTGGCGGACAAATTAAAGATCCCAAGCCGGGTGATCAGCCCGACAAGGTGACCTAAGCCTAGTGGTGCCTTTAGTTTTCAAAACTCGAACCGATACGAATCAAACCATAATACTAATCCCTTTGGCTCATGGGCTCACACCACATAGCTCTGGCCCCGTCTTGCCTCGAGGTTTTATTTTCGAAATCATAGCCTCTTTGGCTCATGGGCTCGCACTACAAAGCTCTGGCCCCGTCTTGCCTCGAGGTTTTTATTTTCAAATACTAGTCTTATCAAAACAATAGTCTCATCGAAGAAATCCCGAATGTGACAAACATACTCCAATCTCTTTTCAAATCGAATCGGAGAAAACATACGAATTTCGATGGTGAACCGTTCAAATACACATCAAAGTGATTTGTATAAAATCATACAGTCAATCCTTTCAAACATGGAGAGCCACATGATTTTATAGCAAATCACCGATGCTATTCAAATTAGTTTACCAAAGAGTGCAAATACAAATACCTACACATTTTTCTGACTTGAAATGGAATGGATAGTGGAGGATGACTTAATGCCTTGCCAAGGAACCATCTCAATGCACATTTAACCTTTAAACATTGATTAATAAAAAGCGCGTTTGATGCCAATGAAAATCCATAATATTTAAATGATAAAGTGCGCATTGAGACTCAGACGATTCCCGGGTAATTCCACATACACTCATCCTCACATCATTCCCATTTCACGAATTTCCAAGTATCAAAAGAAATGTCAAAACTCTTAAAAAACAGGCCCATAGCTGGCCTTAAACCAAGCCCAAACAGTCTACTCATTTAACCCAAAACAGCCCTTTAAACATGGCTCAAAACAATCCTTAAAACAGTCCAAAACTAACTTTGAATGGCCACAAAACATATCTTGAAAACAGCCCAAAACTAAACCTTTATTGGCCCACAAAACAAACTTTAAAAACAACCCAAGACTAACTTGAACCAGGCCCACAAAACAGATTTTAAACACAGCCCAAAACTAACCTGAACAGGCCCACAAAAACAGATTTTTAACACGGTCCAAAATTAACCTGAACAGGCCCAAAAAACAATTTTTAAAACAGCCCAAAACTGAACCTTAACCAAGCCCACGAAACAAGTTTTAAATCAGTCCAATATCAGGCCCTAAGATGACCCAATATCAGATTTGTAATGGCTCAAAAACTGACTTGAATCAGGCCCAAAAGTTATTCCACAAAGCCCCTCAAACCAGGCCCCGAAAAGGGCCCAAAGGTCCCTCAAATCAGGCCCTGAAAAGGGCCCAGAACTGGGCTGGGTCCGCTCGAGCGACCCAGGGTCCGCTCGAGCGGACCCCTTCCAGAACCTGGGCCGCTCGAGCGGCCCACTGGGTCGCTCGAGCGGACCCAGTTCTGGCTGGGTCCGGATGAGTGCAGAATTGCACTCTTTCTTCTTCTTTGATTTTTTTTTTCCATTCTTTTCTTTCAAGCAAATTTCTAAGATCAATTAGGCCCTTTCTTGACCTCTTCAACTCATCAAAACCATCCATAAATCATTCTAATTGGCCCAAACACCACACTTTTAAATCAAAGTTTTCCCCCTTTTCTTTTGACCCCAAACACTTAACATAAGACTAAGTTTCAAAATGATCAAAGTGAGAACCAACTTTCAACACATTGTAAAGCAATGACATAAGAGGAAATCAAGCATAACATTTCCCCATTTGTCCAAAACAAATCTATGAGTCATGAAGAGATAATAACATAGGAAGAAAACATGAAATGAAACTTAAACATGAAATTATCATATTAAGTGGAGTATTCACTTGCCTCAAGTCTAAAAGAAGATGCAAAACACTCTATGATGGTCCTCTTATAGCCTCAAGCTCCAAATCACAAAACCCCCAAAATAGCTCAAAAGAAACCCTAGAAAACCAATCATTGCAAATCTCCATGACAACCCATTGCATGAGTGATGAAAACACTCTAAATGAAAAGGAGAACAAAGATCTAAAGTTTGGAAAGCCATTGCAAACCTTGAGAAATCCGAACAAAGAAGAAGAGCTTAGATGAGAGCCTTGCTCTAGCTCAAAAATCTTGAAAATAGGGTCTTTGGAAAGCTTGAATGGAGGAGAAAAGCCCTAGGAGATCAATCCTCCATGAAATCTCCATGAGATAGGTGATTTAGAAGAGAGAGAAAGAGTGGAGGGAAGAGAGGGAAAAACCCTTCCCACTCTTGCTGGAAACGAAATGAAGGAGAAGAAGATGGGTTCCCTTCTTATAAGATGGGTTTTGTGGGCCCCAATCTTCACAAGGCTGAAACTCACATTTGCGGGCCCCGAACGAAAATGACGAAGAAGACAAAAACGATCAGCGAAATATCTACTTTCCAAAAAGTATATTTTCCCCAAATTCTGAAATTTTCGAAATTCATGGACAGATTTAATGTAAAAGGTCAGTTTTGCCCTTTTTCTCGAAAAACGCATTTTCTGATCATCAAATCAAAATGGTCAAAACATGAAAGTTGTTAAACTTCATCAAATGAGTCAAAATATGTCAAATCCAGAATTTTTAGAAATGAAAAGTAATTTCTCATAAAAATACAAATCATATGGACCGGGTCAAACCAAAGTCAACGGTCCTTAAAAATCTCCAAGGTTATGGAAAAATCCAGTCGAACTCAAAAACAAGGTCAAACTAAATCAAATCTCGCTTAAAAAGCCAAACCACGATTAAAACAATACTAAACAAAAGAACTGGGGTCGGGATCTTACATCCTCCCCCCCTTAGAACCCATTTGGTCCTCCAAATGGCTTAAACCAAATCAAAATCAAAAACCCAAAAGACAAACGAAAACACTGACACCCTATGCTAGACCTTGGTAACTGAGAGACCCTCTGATCAAGCCTGACGTTGAGATGCACGGTCAACAACACTCTGATTCGGTTGAAGGCTTCACACTATTCCACATATCTGTTCAAGACATACCCCTCTGACCAAACTAGTGTTCAACAATTCTTCTAATCATCCTTGGTGTCATCTGTCGTTCCTGTACTGAATCATTTCTTTTACTTATCTCGTCAGTCACTGTTGGTTCAAGAAGCTGCAAGTTCTGTTTCTCTATCACCTTGAAAATTCTGTGCCTTAAGTTATACCGAGCTGTACGCCATATCCCTGACACTTGCACGAAGATGTGATCGTAGACATGCCTTCACTGAAAAATCTTCATCCCGAAAAATTCTGTAATCCCATATGTTTGCTCTAGCTATGTTTCTCGAATGCATCATCAGCTTCTGGCCTCCAAGTATACCGCCAATCCTTCTTCGTTCTGAAATCAAAATCTCCAAATTCTACAGGTCTCCTGTCACTGACTTGGTCTGCTATGACCCAGATGTCACACTACCATAAACCAGATATCAAACTGCCATAACCTGTTGAGTTGTTCTGTGTCGAAACTTCGCATGGCTTGCCTCTTCAGATTTCACTCTTCAAATCTCCTACCCTTGACATGTAAAGCCGACCTTGAAAATCCAATCTGTGTTCACAACTCCATAATCCAAATCTCTCTGTGCTATGATCAAAATTCTTGCCCAGATCTGATTTTATCTACTTGCTGCTCTTAATCCCTTACCTTGATGGACCGCGCTCCTGCTCGGTTCTACCGAGGTCGGCGGACGTGGGAGTCCGTTTGGTTCCGACCCTTTCGTAACCGGGGGGCAAGGGCGTGCATCAACATTTCTTTTTTTGTGGGTGTGCCAGATTTTCTATTTTTACTTGGAATTGCAAGTGGTGATCCGGAGATCAACCTTCGCAAGTAAAAAGGAAATCAACTTCTTTCAAGTTTTCCATTGCACATATATTTAAGAAAAGAGACATTTTCTTGATTTGCCGTGAAAGGCGATTTTTTGGCATTTATAGCCGATTTTGGCGTTTATAGCCGATTTTTTGGCGTTTATAGCCGATTTTGGCATTTATAGCCGATTTACAATCCTTATCAACAATGAAAGACAAGAATTGTGATTTTTGTCTCTTTTAAAAAAATACAAACTACAATGAAAAGCAAGAAAAGGAGGATCTAACTTCTCAGGAGATTGTGGGGGACTCGTTTAGATTGACGGTCGCAAGCCATACGTGGGCTTCGCCATCATCCATGCAGATGAGAACAGAGGATGCTATTGATTCGCTTGGCTTGGCTATAACCTCAGGTTTTTAGAGGACAAAGACCAAAAGGAGGTCCTATGTCCAAAAAAAAGCCGAGTAGACGGGCTGAAAAGCCATATCTAAGCCATTGGAGGCAGGAGGAGAAGGCAAGGACCTTGGGGGGGTACCCCCCAAGGGACTTTTGTCACCTTGTTGCGGTGGCCGGTGTAGAACTTCCGCAGAGTTTTCTCTCTTTTTCCTTTCTCTGGATTTCTGTCTGTGTGCTTGTGCTTTTTTCTCTGATGTTTCTGATCTTCTGTCTACCGTTTCTGATCTTCTGTGATTCTTCTGATGATTTTTCTTCTTGGAGAGCCCTCCTATTTATAGGCTTTTAGGTAGCCTTTTAGGTGGGTTTATGGGCTTTTATTGTCATTAAGCCGCATAATGGGAGGAGTTACAAAATTGAATTGTTTATTTTGTAACTCCTTTTTCTTGGCTTCTGATTGGCCGGAGGAGATTGAGGGCATTTAATCGCCTTTAATCGCCATGATGGGAGGAGTTTCATGGGTTAAATGCCATGAATCTCTTGACTTGTAACTCCCGAATGCTTGCTTCTGATTGGGCCGTCCAAAAGAAATGGATTAATGACTGTAATAAAGTTAGTCAATTAATCGCATTAAGTGGTCGCCGAGCAGCTGAAGAGTCGCGGGCCGTGCCACGTCTTTTGGAATTCTTCTGTCGATGATCATCGATGGATCTTCATGTAGATCGACATCAGATGACCATGTAATTTCAGGTGTTTGTTGCCAACAGCGGGTCGGTGCCATCTGTCCTGTCGATTTCTCGATCGGTCGGGTAGAAAGCACACTTTTTTTGTTAACCGGGTGGCGATCAATACTGTCTTCGATACTCTTGATGAGTTACCCGTGTTTTGGACGGATGTCAGAGGACTTGGTGTCTCAAAAGCATGAATTTTGGAAAGTACCAGAGGCTGGGCTCCTTGAATCGCGAAAAAACGGCGAAAACCGGGGTTTCCGGGGCTTTCCCGGCGACCCCGGGGTCCATGGTCGCCGGCGACCCTGGCCCAGGGTCGCAGGGGTCTGCGACCCTGGGGGGGTTTTCCCCCTTTCGTGTCCCGTTTTGCGTCCGTTTTTGCTTTTTTTTTATTCTTTTTTCTTCTGTACTTTTCCTTGACATTTTGACCATTTATTGGCCTGATTTCTTTATAGGAAACCTGATGAGAATCCTTGCATTTTATTTTGCAAAGTTTCCAATTTCCTGAGAAAGCCGAAGACTTTGTCACGCAGAGCTACCGATTTTCCGTCAGAAGCTGAAACTGGGTCAAACGATGTCGGAATGACCTAAAATTTGGTGTGAAGCCTCCTGAGCAATAAATAAGACCAACCATAGGCTTTTGTTTGAGTTTTGTAGCCGTTTGGGGTCCTATCACCTGTAGACTTGCTTTTTGTCGTGATGAAGATGTCGCGGTTTGATGTGCGGTCAACCGATGTCCGATTGACTTGAAATTTGACAGGGAACCTATTGGAGTCATTTTAAGATGATCCATAGGCTCTGTCTTAGGAACCATGGTCCCGGAGAGCTTTTGCCGCCGAGAGCTCCTTTTCGGCTGTCGGAGAAGCGAAGTTAGGCCAAATGATTTTGAAAATGGCCCGAAACTTGTTGTGTACTCCTCTTTTGGCTGTCTGGAAGAATCTTGCAGTTTTTGTTTGATTCTGACAAGATTTGATTTTTGGAAGCAGCATTGCCTATTTATGGCAGGTTGCGACTTCATGTAGCTCTTTGGATCTTGAAAAGGCAAAGTGACATTTTTGGTGTCAACAAATGCCCCCTCGAGGTACAGCAGCGAGTTGCTTAACTTTTGTAGTCGATGTGCCTCGAAGAGATTTTTGAAGGAGAGCCTGTGACTTGACCAAGAGTCTTTGAGCAGTCTTTCTTTTTGGTATTTGTCGCCTTTTGAGTTTCCAGGGGAATTTTATGGTAGTGAAAGGGATCACATACCATCTCGAGGCAAAGTTTTGAAGATGACATCAGGGATGTGGATTTGGGTTTTGACATTGTGACCTAACAGGCTATATGTGGCAGGTTAGGGGGTCGGGTTTGGTTTTGATCGTGTGACCCAACAAGCTGTATGTGGAATGTTGGGGGATCAATTTTGGTTTTGATCTTGTGACCTAACAGGCTATATGTGGCAAGTTAGGGGATCAGGTTTTGGTTTTTGGTTTTGGTCTTGTGACCTAACAGGCTGTATGTGGCAAGTTAGGGGACCAGGATTTGGTTTGATGGAATGTCAATTTCAAGAATTTGGCTCAATTTGGTAGATGAGGCTGGATGGTTTGATTTTTGGAAGCTCATGGGGCTTGGAATTTTCTTTTGTATGGTCCAATCAACTCAAAAGAGGCATGGAACCATTTTTGTATGCTCTTGGTAAGAGGGATTTCTCTTTGACTAAAAGCCCAAAATTTTTCTTTTTTTTTTTTTTTTTTTTGTGCCTAGGTGGTCAAACCTGGCTCATATGGGCTAACCCATGGGACCTTAAGCTTTTGAAATGGCTTAGATCTCATATGGTGTCATTTTTGTAAAGAATATCCAAAAATATCTCATTTGGATAGAGAATATCTAAGAATATCTTTACTTGGAGAGAATCTCTCATGGTCCCTTTATTTTTGAGATAGAATATCTCAAGATATCTTTCTTTTGGGAAAGAATCCGTCATAGATTATATCTTTTAGGAGAAAATCTCTCATTGATTTCTTTTTGGGAGAGAATCCCTCAAGATATCTTTCTTTTGGGAAAGAATCTTTCTAATTTCTTTCTTTTGGTAAGGTTACTAATTAGTGACACTTACCTCTTTCTTCTTTCCTTCTTTGGTTTGCTCTCCTCTATAAAAGCAAGGAGAAGGTTGGATCTCTTGCTCTTATTACTTTCTTTTGCAATAATCTCAAGAGGGCTTCAAGACCAAGAGCTTTTCTTCTTCAAGATCTTCAAGAGTTTTCTTCTTCTTCTCCATCAATGGCTTCAAGTAAGTTCTCCTTTTTTTCAAGAAAACTCCATTGTAGGAAAAATAAAGTTCTTTCTTTTTTTTTTTTGTTTCTTTCTTTTCTTTTCTTCTTCTTCTTTTTTTTTTCTTTTTCACGTGTTTGCCCTTTTTTTTTTACACGTTTTTTTTTTCTTTCTTTTCTTTTTTTTTTCATGTTGTTTTTTTTTTTCTTTTGTGGGCCGTACGGACAGATCCGCACGGATCTGGCCGTACGGCCACGTGGCCTGTGGGCCACGGCCTGTGGGCCAGCCCCTCTTCTTTTTTTTTTCTTTCCCTCCCCTTTTTTTTTGAGAGAGTTTCTTTTCTTTCTTTTTTTTTTTTTTTTGCTCATCATGATAATGCATTTTTTTTTCGCAAATCTAGATGTTCATGCATGCTTTAATTTGTAAATTAAATTTGTAGCATGATGTGATAGCATACCTGAAAGTTTTGCAAATTTGGGAACTTGGAGCTCGCAGTGATGATGAGCCCTTCCTGATTTTGCTGAGACTTTGAGGTTTCGAAAGTTTGGAGTTTCGGAGCTCGCAGCGATGTTGAGCCCATCTTCAAGCTTTCTTATTTCTTTCGGGATAGTTCCTTTTCTTCGGAATTGCCCCGTCATCATGTCAAAATTTCGCTAGATTTTTTTTTTTTAGCGAGATTCTGTCATTTTGATGTTTGATCTTTTTCTTTTCATCCTTTTCAGGTGGTTCCTCCAGAGCGAACAAGGGTAAAGAGCCTGCTACAAGCGTACCTCGTCGATCTTCTAGATCTTCTAATCCGGCCGTTCAGCAGGCTTTTGAGAAGGTCCAGTATGTTGAGAGAAATCTGGAAGAGTGCGACTCCCTCAACAGAGATGAGATGAGGCAGCGACTGATCACTCTCAAGGGAGAGGAATTCTATAAGATCATGGTAAGCAGTCGTCCATGGGTGATGGAAGATCAGAGCGTTTTGCCCAAGCCTACCTTCTTCTTTGGTGATGCAGTCCCTGATGACATGACATACCAGAGGAGATGTTTTCAATTTTCCTTCACAGCAGATGGTGAGAAGAAGACTGTTGCTACCCGGTCGATGTTTGATCGCACCGTCTCGATTCTGAGCCTTGCCCCCACGTGCCCTAAGAGGGAAGATCCTCCAAGCTGGGTGAGAAGGACAAATGTAATCAAGACCGGGGTTTTTGTTGGCGGTTCTCCTGGATATACGGAGAGGGTCGCCTGTTGACATGGACCTGTTGATGCCATCCAGCGGCTACCAGGGCTCTGATTATCCGTCGGTCGATTTGAGACCGGTGGGCCTTGGTATTTTCAGCGGTGACGGCAGCAATTGGATCAAGCCTTTTCGACTTCGAGGTCGTTTCAATGCTGACTCCGAGTGGAAGTCGTGGACTGATCGCGTCCTGCTGATTGGTGGCGCCGTTTTGAAGGAAGCCGGGATTTTTGCTGCGGTCCGCGCCTTTAGGGAGACCGTGATCTTTTCCGACGAGGCCTTCATGGCTATGCTGGAGTCATTCCTCCCTCAAACCAATACCTTCGTTGTGACGAATGGTGAGATTGGTTTTTCTTTGAAGGAGCTGAGCGCTATTACTGGATTGCCCATCCTCGGCAAACTCTATGAGGAGTTTATGCCGATTGACAGCGTCCTCGAGGGGCAGTCTGAGGAGTTCAGGCTTCTATACTTTCAGCTCGTCGCCTTCTATGATTTTTTGAAGGAGAAGGGGGGTTCGAAAGTTAGATCCAGCAGTTGGAAGAGTTTTAGCTCTTCATTCCCCAACTTTTTGATAGTAGGGAGTCTTCTGATAGCGCGACCCAGGAAGCTGGAGCTGAGGATCCAAAGAAGATCTTGGCCATGCAAGAAGAGTTGAGAGATTTCTGTGCAAGTACAAACGCCATATGTCCTGACATTGCACTGCGGAGAGATCTCGCTATTTACCTCACTTATTGGCTTGGTGAGGCTGTATTTGCTGGAGGAGATGGAACGCACATCAGGCCGCATTGTATTTTCCCGGCTTGTCAGATGGCGTTTGGAGAGCAGCTTGCTTTGGTGCCAGCTCTTTACTCCTACCTGTGTACCGAACTGCAGGCTGCTGCTTTTCTGGTTCGGCTTGGGCTTCCCATGATGGGTATTTTCAGCCCATATCTTTTATTCATGGTATGTATACCACTGTCCTGGCTTCCATCGGCTGGGTGCTGCTCAGGATGATGATCCTCTGATGATTCGACTGGCTAAGGGCAAAGCCGTGTCTGAATCACTTTTGTTTGCCCGCATGAGGATCCGACGGTTCAGGGACGTCGAGATGGGGCAATCTTCAATAAAGCTTTCCTCCGAGTTGCGGAAGAAGGCTTTTGATTTTGGTGCCTCCCGAGACTCTACCAGGGCGGGGTCGGGAAGGCATTATTCCTTGACAAATGCAGAGAGAGAGTGGCTTTTCAGCATACGTGTCGGCACGATGGTGTACCGTAGACATCTTTTCGTCGACATCCAGCCGTATGTACCTTCTCGCTTTGCTTTGCAGCTGGGCTTTTCTCAAGGCGTTGTTGGAGCGCCTTCAAGCATGGTGAAGCGCTTTGGAGGCTTACAGGACGGGAGAAATGCATGGGCTTTCTATAGTGCTGAAGACACTACAGCCATGATTTCTTATCCTGTGTTGCTGACTTCCCGGACTGCCGGCTTTGCGAAGTGGTTCGCGGAGAGCTTCTCGGCATATCGGGGGCTTTCCAAGAAGGAGCTTGATGTGAAGCTGGCATCTGGAAAGGGCCTTGGAAAGTCGGATGGCATCCGGCGAGAGGAAGTTTGGGCCTTCCTTTCTGGAGAGAAGCACAAGATAGGCTTTCTCGGTGACCAAGGCGTCATCGGTTCTGAAGCTGTTCGAGAAATACCTGACGAGGCTTTGGAGCAGCTAGAACAGGAGGAAGCCGAACTT
Organism: Litsea cubeba; assembly: GCA_012931725.1. NCBI lineage: Eukaryota > Viridiplantae > Streptophyta > Magnoliopsida > Laurales > Lauraceae > Litsea > Litsea cubeba. Next base: position 19,556,292 of record CM022950.1, read on the forward strand.
GGCGCTTGGATGCAAGCGGCACAGAGGCAAGCTTCCGTGGAGTCTACTGGCAAGAGTAGACCATCCAGTGAGGAGTCAAGTGGGAAACCTGACTCTGACAGCGGGGCAGGTTCCTCTAAGAAGCGAGCTCGCAGAGGTAAGAGGAGGAGGAGTCATCATAGCAGCAAGGGGCAGCATGAGGATTCTCCTGACTTGGAAGTTCCTCTTACTATCAATGAGGATGTGCCAGTGGATGCTGACGAGCCTCCAGAGAAGAGAAGCCGAGAAGAAGAGACCGTCGGTGAAGGTATGATTCTTCCTTTTTCTCTTTCCATTTATTTTCATGGGATTTTTTCCATGTTATGATTTGCTTCTTGTTTCTGCTTTTCTTCTTTTTTTTTTTTTTTTTTAGCAGAGGAAGACTTGGTGATGCCTGAGGTCCCAACCAATGAGGTGGTGATGGATCCTGTCGAGGCACCTGAAGAAGAACCGAGGGACTCTGGAGTAAATCCAGAATCTCCAATTGGTACGACTTCTTTTGCTTTTTTTTTTTTTTTTTTTTTTTTGAGTTTGTGACTTGGCTTGCTAACACATTATTTTTTTGTCAGCTGACTTGCCACAAGGTTCTGATGACTTTGAACCATCGATAGACGCAAATGTTGATGATGCTTCTGATGAGTTCATGGAGGAGGAAAGTGTTCCACCAGTCGTCGAAGAAGGTATTTTGTAGTTATAACTCTGATAATGATTTTCAAACAGGGTCATATTCATACCTTTTTGTGTTTCCTTTGCAGGTTTTGAAGTGGCAGAGGAGGATCCGTCGCTTCCAGAGCAAGAGATGCCAGAGGTTGATCCAGAGGTAGAGATTCCTGGGACCAGCTCTGACAATATTGAGGAGATTCCTCGCGCTGAGATTCCTTCCCGAGCAGGAGCAGCTTCAGCTGGAAAGAGTTCTTTTGTTACTCTTTCAACAGATGATGATATGAGTATCCGACCAACGGAGTTGGGCGAATCTTCAGCTGGGCCATCTCTTCTTTTTGCGAAGAAGGTGGTGGTGCGAGTTCTGAGCTCTTGGATTGAGACTCTCTTTTCTGGGCACTTGGAAGCCGGATTTGGCATGATCCAGCATGTGCAGGAGATTCTCAGTGATGCTGAAGAAGCTGGTACGGATGTCACAGGTGCCAGGGCGATCGTTGATAGGATCATTGCACTGGGTGACAAGTGGTTTGAGACCATGAGTTTGGCTGATGACCAGTTCTTCAAGGAGATGTTCCTGGACCCTGCTGATAAGGCTAAGTCTGACCTGGATGAGGCTACAGAAAGCAGGAAGCAAGCAGTCCGAAAGAGGAACTTAGAAGAGCTAGCCATCATCAGGCTGACGCATGACCTTAGCATCCTTGACAGGGAGGTCGATGAGGCCAGGAAACGTCTTGAGCATTTGCAGGCACAAGTCGCTGCCAAGTGGACTGCCATAATAGAGGCTCGCGACAGGGAGAGTGCCCTGATTCACCAGGTTGCAGATGCCGAACGGGTTCTCAAAAGGAAGTCTGATGAGGATGAACAATGGCAAACTGCTCGAGGTAAGCTTCCTGGTGTGAGAGAAGGGGTACAGCCCACTCCAGCATCTCATGGCAAGTTCCTGAAGACGCGTGCCTTGGAATCCTTGACGGCTGAGGCTAAAAGTTTGCTTGGGGAGCTGAACTCTTGGCTGGAGACCATTTTTGATTGAGCTCCTGTATACAGAAACCATCCTTCTTTCTTCTCTTTTTTTTTTGTACCACTTGTATTTTTTTTGGTACTTATTTTTTGTAGTGTTTGTGAACACTTTCTTTTTTTGGTACCACATGTATTTTTTTGGTACTCTTTTTTTTTTGTAGTGTTTGTGAACACTTTCTTTTTTTTTGGTACCACATGTATTTTTTTTGGTACTCTTTTTTTTTTTTTGTAGTGCTTGTGAACACTTTCTTTTTTTTGTTATCCCTACGCTCACTTTAATCTTTTTGTGATAAAAGTAATTGCTAAATGGGATGCTCTTCTTTTTTTTTTGTTATCCCTACGCTCACTTGAATCTTTTTGTGATAAAAGTAATTGCTAAATGGGATTTGATCAAAAGGTTGTCATTTTGTGAAAATCTTTTGTCAAGTGATTGTTTTGGCATGAAAACCAGGTTTTTGTTTGTGGCATGGAAGCCAATTTTGGCATGAGAGCCAGCTTTTCTTGTGGCATTGATAGCCGAGTTTTGGTGGCATTGATAGCCGGTTTGTTTTGTGGCATCTATAGCCGGTTTTTGGTGGCATTGATAGCCTGTTTTGTTTTGGTGGCATTGATAGCCGTTTTTTTTTTTGAAATCCAAGTTTTTTTTTTGTTTGGCATTGATAGCCGGTTTGTTTTGATGGCATTGATAGCCGGTTTGTGGCATTTATAGCCTGTTTTGATGGCATTTATAGCCGGTTTGTGGCTTTTATAGCCTGTTTTGATTTTCAAAAAATGCAAGTATCGACTAAAAGTCGCCTCCCTGCTGAATGTTCTTGCAAGTATCGATGGAATGTCGCATCCTTGCTCATTCGGTTGCGAGTATCGATGGAATGTCGCATCCTCGCGGATTTGGGTGCAAGTATCGATGGAATGTCGCATCCTTGCTTTTCAAAAATTTTGGTTTTGCGGGTACTGACTTGATGTCGTTTCCCCATGATTTTTGAAATTTGTGGTTTTCTCGAACCTTTGGGTTATGGATATCAACTGAAATGTTGCGTCTCCACAGTTTTTTAGGTTTCCTTCTTTTTTTTTTTTTTTTGAACCTTTGAAATTTGGGTTGTGGATATCAACTGAAATGTTGCATCTCCACAGTTTTGGATTTTGCAAGTATCGACGAAATGTCGCTTCCCTGCGTTTTTGGAAGTGTCGAACGTGGTTCGCTTACTTCCGATTTGTGCGAGTATCGACTAAGCGTCGCTTCCTCGCGGGTTTTTGAAAAACCATTTTTTTTTTTGTTGTTTAAAGACACGAGGGTCATAAATTTTGACCTAAAACCATTTTGGCGGTAAAAGGCAGGGTGGACTAGGGTGGAAATCCCTGAATCCGGATTTTGTTTCAAACCATGAATTTTGGGTTCAAGGGTTGAAAATTTTGGTCAAGTTAGGGAAAGGTTCCTAAACTTGGATTTTTTTTTTGTTTGAACAATGAAACGATGAAAGTAAGCATTGTTTTAGATTTCTAGAAATTTCAACATTTGATATGAAAATTCTAAAAAGGGTGGGTTTAGCGAGCGTGTACCTGGAAACCGGTTTTGGCCATACAGGCATTGCTCTTACCCAGTTGGGTAAGTCTTCAAGGGTAGTACCGCTTTAAGAACTTGCCATTGATGGGCAGCATACATCTGTCACCTTCCATGTTTAGGAGTACGTATGCGCCATTGGAGAAAACTTTGTCGATGACGTAGGGTCCCTCCCATTTCGGCTCAAATTTGCCTTTGGACTTGTGAGCGAAGACCATTGGTCTTTTTACCGCAAGAACCAAGTCATTCTTTTTGTAGGCGCGTTGCCTGACCTTTTTATCAAAAGATCCTGCCATACGTGCTTGGTAAAGTTCAATGCTTTGTTGAGCTTCGAGCCGTCTCTCATCGAGATTGTCCAGCTCATGGAGTCGCAATTTGACATTGCTTTCTTGAGTCATGTCATTTTGCAAGGATACCCTCAAGGAAGGAATTTGTACTTCCAAGGGCACGACAGCTTCGCATCCATAGACCAAGGAGAATGGTGTGCTATGGGTTGGTCCTCGAACGGTGGTTCGATAGGCCCACAAAGCTTCAGACATTTTGTCGCTCCAGTCTCTTTTGTGACTAGAGACCATTTTTTTGAGGATTTTGCAGAGTGTCTTGTTGAAAGCTTCTGCTAACCCGTTTGCTGCCGGATTGTATGGAGTCGAAGGACAGCTTTGAATTTTGTATTTGTCGCAGAACCTGTAGAATCGATGATCCCGGAACTGTGGTCCGTTATCATGGACGAATCTTTTGGGTATACCGAAACGACAAATGATGTTGGTGCGTAGGAAGTGAATGACTGATGAGGTCTTCATTTCGTTAAACGCAAATGCTTCTGACCACTTGGAGAAATAATCCGTAGCGGCGAAGATGAAGCGATGACCTTTGCTTGAAGGGGGAGAAATAGGACCTATGATGTCCATACCCCAGGCTTCGAAAGGCCATGAGATCGCTGTAGGATGTAGCCATTCTGGAGGCATGTGAATGTAATCTCCATGAACTTGGCATTGTTGGCAGCGCTTAGCAAATTGCATTGCGTCAGCTACCATGGTAGGCCAGTAATATCCCAACCTTTTTATCTGATCATAGAGCTTAGGTCCAGCCTGATGAGCTCCGCAAAGACCAGCATGAACTTCTTTGAGTGTTTCTTCAGCCTCTTGTTGTGACAAGCAGCGTAGAAGTACTCCGTTGAAGGATTTCCTGTAAAGGATTTTTGAAGGAATATCCAAATGGAAGCTTGGGGTTCGCCTTTGGATGCTTACCCGTTCTTTTGGATCTTCAGGTAGGATTCCGAACATAATGTAATCAATGAACGGATCCCTCCAGTCGCCAATTGAAGTTTGAAGGATTGAAATCCGACTTCCGACCACTTGGTGGCATTCAGCAACTGCTTGGTGTGTGTTAAGAGGAGGAAGGATTCTTCTTTCGCACACTGTGACTTGCATGTTTTCCCCTTCTTGGATTGCCATGGATGCGGCAAGTCCGGCTAGGGCATCTGCACGTATGTTTTCACCTCTACGAATGTGGGTGATGTGACAGATGTCAAACTTTTGCAGAAGTGATTGTGCCTTGTTGTAGTAGGGCAGCAAATCTGGCTTCCTGACTTCAAATTTCTGATTCATCTGGTTGACGATCAGTTGAGAGTCTCCAAGGACTTCCAGCATGGTGATACCGGATTCGATGGCGAGTTCCAATCCTAAGATCAGAGCTTGATATTCAGCTGCATTGTTTGTGCATGGTTCCAGTAGCGAGAAAGCGTGTGGAATCATGTATTTGTCGGGGCTAACAAAGAGGATGCCAACTCCCGAGATCAGCTGTCTTTTTTCATTTGTCCTGGTTGCACCGTCAAAGTACATGTCCCAGGAGGCACTTTGTGAGAAAGTCTCCACATTGTAGACTGGTTCGTCTGGGAGATCATCTCTGAGTGGAGAATCTTTAGGCAATGGATGCTCTGCGAGGAAGTCCGCTAGAGCTTGCCCTTTGATTGCTTTTTGTGGTACATACCTAATATCAAATTGTGACAGAAGGATGGACCATTTTGCCAGTCGAGCATTGAGAGAACCTGCCTTTGAGACAAGGACCTTCAAGAGGTTGACCCTCGAGACCAGGTAGACTGTGTTGGAAAGCAAGTAGTGACGCAGCTTTTGTACGGCGAACATCACTGCAAGACATTCTTTTTCGACTGGAGAGTAGCGATGCTCTGCACCTACTAGCATGCGGCTGAGGTAATATAGAGCAGCTTCTTTTCTTTGATCATTTTCTTGCGCAAGCAGAGCTCCCAAAGAGTGATCAAGGGCTCTTGTGTACAAGATGAATGGTTTTCCAGTGGTAGGAGCAGCTAACACTGGAGGTTTTGTCAGGTATGACTTGATGTCTTGGAAAGCAGCTTCACAGTCAGCATCCCAGACAAAGTTTACACCTTTTTTCATCAATCGGGAGAATGGACGGCATTTCCCCGAAAGATTGGAGATGAACCGTCTGATGTAGGCCAATCTCCCTTGAAGCCCTTTGAGTTCTCTCAAGGTTCTTGGAGAGGGCATTTCTAGAATGGCTTTGACTTTTATGGGGTCAAGCTCTATTCCAGCTTTCCGATCTAAGAATCCGAGGAACTTACCCGACGAGACGCCGAAGAAGCATTTCAATGGATTCATTCGCAGTTTGTGTTTGCAAAGCCGGAGTGTAAGTGCTCTCATCAGACGATGCTTCGGAAGAGCTATAATCCCGAATTATCACATTACAGGAAGCTCTGATGGGAGACGTTGCCTGATCGGAGTCAGACTCATCCTCGGATGTGAGAGGATCGTCTATCCAGCAATTTTCTCCATTTTCAGGAGTTAAGGGAGGGTGTACCTGGTGGTCTTCAGGGACTTCAGGCTCTGGATTGCGAGGAGGCTCGTTGACGCGTTCTTGCTCTTGTTCTAGAGCGAGTCGCTGCAAGATCCTTGCATATTCTTCGAGATCAGGCATGGGAGCCGGATCTTCTTCTTCATCAACTCTTTGTGGCTCAACATTGTTGATTTCCACTGGAGTGATGAGAGGTGCTGGTTCAGCAGCATTTTCCTGTACAGCTTCTTGGTCTTCTTCATCATCAGACCAGGATCCTTGTGGCTGTAGGGGGTTATACCAGATTACTGGCATAAGATGAGACTCAGGAACCCATTCTTCATCGGAGAGATATTCTCCTGTTTCAAGGGATTCCTCCCACTCATCTGTGTAGTTGGATTCGAATCCATCATCGGTGTCGCTGGACTCATATCCATCAATGGAGAATCCAACTACCGAATTGCAAGAGTATGATGCCTCCTGCATGGCTTCTTTGAATTGAGGTGGCATGAAATCACTGAGAGTGAATTTCCTTACCCCCTTTGAAGTCTCTGGAAGGGATGTTTTTGTTACCTCCAGTGAAGCGGTAGAGGAAGCCTCTGCCTTTTCTTTGACCTCTAGTTTTGGCTGGGTCTTCTCTTGCCGTTTGAGCTTGAGGAGATGTTTCCTAGCCTGCCTTCGCTGTTGAGCTGTAGGCTTTGTTTTCACGACCTCCCAATTTTCATCTTCCAGGAGATCGGGATGTACCCATATCGGTTGTCCGTCTGGTGTCGGGTAAGGAACCAGTTTCTCGGACGCTTCGATTGAGTTTATCACCTTGAAGGAAGTAGTGATCTTCTTCTTCGGTGATCTTGATGTTTGTCCACATGTCACCATGTTGACGGAGGCAGACCCATAGTTTTTGTCAAAGGTGATGACTCCGTTTTTCCACATCTCATTTATTTTCTCTCTCACAACGAAGCATTGATTGAGAGGATGCGAGATCATCCGGTGGTATGGACAGTACCGAGGATCGTTGGTTTTGCCAACATCATCCGGTCTTTTTGGTTCAGGCAAGGTGAGCTTGTCGTTTGCCACAAGAGCCCCGAAGATTTCATCGACATCTTCATCAAACGGGTATTTCTTCTCTACTCGTTCTTTGAAGGCATCAGAGAGTTCAGGTCTCTTACCAGCAGCTTTGTTTTCAGCTTTCTTTGGTGGCTGAGGAGCTGACTTGGTCTGCACATTGAGGACCTCTTTCTTTTTTGGTTTAGAGGTTGCAATGGCGGTTGGCTCTTTTCTTGATGATTTCTGACTGTTGAGGTCTTTAATCACCGTTTCAGCTTCCATGGAAGCTTCTAGGAGTTCTCCCAGGTTTTTTGATTTGTTGCCGATGATCATGGAGCGGATTCTGGCTCTCATGTTGTTTCGGCAGATGTCGACTAGCGACGCTTGTGGCAATACATCAGAGCATTTGTATGCCATTGCTTTCCACTTGTGAATGAAGTCATATGTTGATTCATTCTCCCCCTGTTTTAGGCTGCACAGCTGAGCCATAGTAGCGGGGTGATCCTCACCTTTGAAGTGAGTCAGGAAGCGTGTCTCTAGCATGGCCCAGTTTTGGATTGAGTCCTCCGGCAGAGTGGAGTACCAATCGAAGGCCGTACCTTTTAGGGTACTTGCAAAGAGGCGAATCTTGAGTGCATCTTGATCCGCGATAGCTCCCGTCAGGATCTTGAAGTGGATGACGTGCTGTCTGGCTGATCCTTTCCCCGTATATGTTTGGAGAGTAGGATGCTTGAATTTGGTGGGGAACGGGACCGAGTCCATCCATAAGGGATATGGTGGCTTGATCCCATGCTCTTTGAGTATATCCTCTTCTTTTGCTTTGGCGAGGATACCGTCTGCGTCCTTTTTGGTAAGGGCGCGTGACTCATTGTCTTCTCTATTTACCTCGTCGTCTTGATGATTCGGAGGAGGTTCATTGTTCGCCTGATTTTGGAAGGCGAGGAGAAGGTTTTCCATCAGAGTTTCAATCCTCTGCTGGCCCTGTTCCAACTGCTGGATGCGGGTGATCGCATCTTCTGGAGGTGGATTGCGGGGTGGTGGCTTAGAATTTGTAGCCAAGACATTCATCCTTCGTGATTCGAACGAAGAAACTGTCCTGGTGACTGAGCTGGGGCTCATTCTTTTTGAAGAAGAGCTTGAGGAAGGATCACTCTGCTGTCCTTTGCTTGAAGGAGCAGGGGATTCTTCTGAATGTCTTCTTGTCCTTGAGACGCTGCGGGTCATCGGACGTCGGACATGGATTTTTGTTGCTGATTTTTGGCGCCTTCTGGTTTTTCCAACCATATGGACGGCAGCAACTTGGTTGGGTTTTTCTTTTTCGACCCATTTGGGAGAGACTTGAAGTGTGGGAGGTTGGGTCCTTTGCTTCTGTAGTCTCTTTTGCCGGTATAACGCGCGGCGGCGTATACGGCGAGCAATTTGAGCTTCGGTCAGCTCTGACTGGGCTTTGACGATGAAGGATGTGCTCCCTCGGGCGCAGCAGCCGAGCCTGTCTTCTCTGTAGCTGGGCAAGGACAGGATGCGAACCCTGTCCTTCGCCTGTTGCAGCGAAGCTTTGAATTTGTGAAGTTCGGCCCCTGTAGAGATGAAGGGTCGAACTGCAGATTTGTAGGCCTTAGCAGGTGCTTGTAGAGGCCTTGTGATGCATGACTTGATTTTGGGCTTGTAGGAACAAGCCGGCTCATGCTGGGTTGACTTTGAAGTCGGGTTGGAGATGGGTCTCTCCTCTTTCATGTAAGCAAGAGGATAGAACTGGTTCTCCTTGAGTGGGGCCAGGAATGCTGGCTTAGTGGATGTATGGGACCTTCTCTGCTTTGGTGAAGGTCTTGGGGACCAAGTCTTGGGGTAGACCTGGTTGTTTGCAGGTCGAGGCTTCGTGGGGTTTGTTGGATACCGCGATCACTGAGAGGGGGGGGGGTGAATCAGTGATTTCTAAAAACAGGTCCAATTCAACAACAAAACAAGTCAAACCACACAATGACACCAGATTTAACGTGGTTCACCGAAAGGCTACGTCCACGGTTCAAAGACTGTCCGAACACCAATCCGGGACAGATCTGAATCTTATTTAGTCGCACCAACGACAAAGAGCACCAACCCTTAGTTTCAGATAGCACCAACTATCTAGGAAGCACCGACTCCCTTGAGTTTCAGATAGCACCAACTATCTAGGAAGCACCGACTCCCCTTACAATTTATCTGCACCCACAGATAGGATCACCAAACCCCAACAGAATATAAGATCAACTCTGTCTACAGCCCTTCCCCTCTACAATTCTCTCTCTCTCAATCCCTTACAAATTGAAATCTAAAGCATAAAAGAGAGACACTTAACTCATGGACGAATCACCATCTTCTAGAGCATAATCTCGTCCACAATTGCTGTAGAAAACGTCTGATAATGCAGCAACACAGCAACACAGCAACAGCACCAGCACACAGCACACTCTTCTCTCTTCTCTTCTCTCTTTTCTCTTCTCTTCTGGTGTATCTTCTTGGTGTGTTTATGAATGACCCAAGCATGCCTTTATATAGGTTTTAATAACCCTTAATTGTATTCAAAACGGGCTACAATTCGTTTAGAAAGATTCCCAAACGAAATAGATAACTGTGCTGAATTTTCGTGCAAAACTTCTAATTCTGCGCAACTCTGGTTCCCGTGCTCGGTCGACATCATGGCTTGCTCGGTCGACCGAAGACACTGACTGGAAAACAGACAATTTCGAGCTCGGTCGACATCCTGAGGTCTCGGTCGACCGAAGACACACTGTGTCACGAAAATAACTGGGAGCTACCAAAAACTGTTTTCTGCAGGTTTCTTCTTGCTCGGTCGACCGCATAAAGAGCCCGGTCGACCGCGTGCTCTGCTTCAGGAATTCTGAATTCCTGACTTTTTCAATTCTGTTTCTTCTTTTCAGCTCTATCAACATTAGCCTATTAACATCACGTTTGTGACAATGTGTTGACAAGAATTCCAACTCAAATCAATACTTGAGATGCTAACTTCTTCAATTCATCAAAAGACTTCTCAAGTCATCTCAAATTCCAACAATCTCCCCCTTTGGAATTGTTGGCAACACTATTGGAACTTCAACACTTTCAACTCAACAATCTCCCCCTTTGCTTTCATAGCATAACATCTCTCCTTGCTATCATAGCATAACATCTCTCCCCCTTTGACAACAAGTCCAAAGGGACCAAACCGAGGAGCGAATAGGATATTCAATGAATGCATTGCTCCCCCTTTCAAGCACAACTCCTACGGTTTAGGAGAGTGAGTAACTCCTAACTTTTTCCGGAGATACTCGAAGACTTCCTTTGGCAGAGGTTTCGTGAAAATATCAGCCACTTCTTTCGTCATCTCTTCAGCAAAATTCCTGCACATTTCCTCATGCATAGCTTTCAACCAACTTTCATCGAGACTGGCTTCAGCCACAGTCTTGGGTTCAATGGTGGACATAAGTGAGTAATTGCTAACTACACTTTGTCTAGTTTGAACGCCTGCCTTAGGATCTCCAATGATTTGATCCTTAGGGTGTTGCTCTACCCAAGTGCTGTGCTTCTTAGGTGAAGTATCTTCTGAGTCATCCTTTGATTTCTCAGAATCATTAGATTCAGCCATCTCATCATCAATCTCACTCGAGTCCTCATAAACTGGACTGTCATTATGAGTTGCATTCTTTGGTTCAATATTCTCATCTATTCTCACATCAGCACTTTCTATGATTTTTCTGGTTCTTTTGTTAAGACACCTATATGCCTTGCTAATAGAGGAGTAACCCAGAAATATACCTTCGTCAGCTCTTTCTTCAAATTTGCCCGGATTTTGTTCGAGCCGCTTGATGTAACACTTGCTGCCGAAGACTTTGAAGTGCTTGACTGTTGCTTTTCTTCCAAACCATAGCTCATAGGGAGTTTTGTCTTCATGTGGCCTGATCAAGCATCGATTTTGTATGTATACAGCCGTATGAATTGCCTCTTTCCAATACTTGTCAGCCATCTTGCTTTCACTTAGCATCGTACGAGCCATCTCTTGTACGGTGCGATTCTTCCGTTCCACAACTCCATTTTGCTGTGGAGTTCTAGGGGCTGAGTACTGTCTTTGAATGCCATGATGTTCACAATATTTAGTGAACTCTTCAGATGTGAACTCGCCTCCACGATCAGACCTTAAAATCTTGATCCGTTTTTCCAATTGATTTTCAACCTGTGCTTTAAACACTTTAAAACGATCAAGTGCTTGATGCTTATGCTTAAGAAACAATACCCATGTCATACGTGTATAATCATCAATGCATAACATGAAATACTTATCTCCATTGGTGCTTTGAGTTCGCATCGGTCCACAGAGATCAGTGTGCACTAACTCAAGAGGTTTCTTGGAATGATACTCCTTTGACTTGAACATAACCCTCGTTTGCTTTCCCTTTTGACAAGAATCGCAAATAGGATTGGAAGGCTTTTCAACTGTAGACATGCCTCTTACAGCCTTTGAATTGCAAATCTTTGACATGTTATCAAAGCTTAGATGCCCAAGGCGTTTGTGCCACAACCAACTTTCCTCTGTCCGACTCATCAAGCAGGTCTTTTCAGCTCCATCTGACAATGTATAGAGATTTCCAGCAGTTCTTGATCCAGTTGCCACTGTTTTGCCGTTGCTACTCTTCTTGATGGCAAACCCATTCTTTGTGAAGATAACTTCGTGACCCTTGTCACAGATCTGGCTCACACTAAGCAGGTTGTGTCTCAATCCAGACACATATAAGACTTCTTCAGATCTGATCTTGTTTGCCATAAGTTGAATAACACCTTTTCCGCAGATTCTGGCACCATCATTGTTGCCAAACTTCACTGAACCGCCTTCATAGTGCTGTAATTTGATGAATTTCTCTTTATCACCAGTCATATGGCTTGAACAACCACTATCAAGGACCCATGGTGCTGTCTTCTTTTGTGCATTGAATGCCATTTGCACAATGAGAGATTCTTTGGGACTTTCTGCACTTTTCTTTGCCCTCCATGCCTTAACTAACTTGGGTTTCTTTTCAACCTGAAATTGGTTAGCTATAGGCAACCTACAATCCCTAGCCAAGTGTCCATAATTATGACACATATAGCACTCAATTTTGTGGCTACTTAGGATTGAAAAAGGATTCCTAGTCACAAATGGGCTGTTTCTTACATAGAATTTGCAATCAGCTCTTTTATGTCCAAACATATTACAATGAAAGCAATAACCATAGAATTTGTATCTTCTTTGTGGCTGGTTAGTCTTCATTACCTTTCTAACAGGAATGGACTCCTTTCTAGGTTGAGTGGGCTTCATAGAGTTAGAAGGTGCAGTGACTTGCTTCACAAACTCTTTCTTTTTAGGAGGTGCAATCTTAGAGGATTCACCTTTCTCAAATCCTAGACCAAATCTGAAGTGGGCTGGTCTTTGAACTTTCAGTAGTTCATTGAGTTTCATAGTCCCTTCAATCGCTTGGAGCGCTTTGAGTTTTTTGCTATTTTCCAAATTTTCAGCCTTTGCTCTAGCGATCTCAGTTTCAAGTTTCATAGCCTCTTCCTTTTTTATACTTATTTGGTTTTCAAGGACTTCTACCATTCTTTTATATTCTTCTACTTGAGTTTTCAAAGAAATAATAGAACTTTTAGATTCATGGAGAAGTTTCAGATTTTTCTTACTTGATTTGCGTTCCATGCTTAGCTCCTCAAGTGCGGCTATGAGTTCCTCTTCAAGATTGACTTCAGCCTCCTCATCCTCTTCCGGATCTAGCTCTTCTTCTTCTTCAACAGTGACCATGAAGAGAGCTTCGGTTGATTCATCATCGTCTGAAGTTTCAGACGTGCTGTCATCTTGTTGACATAGAAAGTTTTTAGCTTTGCCCCTTTTTCTAAAATTTCTCTTTCCTTTACTCTTTTCAGCATAAGAGTCATTATCATTGTCTTCTTTTAGGGGACACTTCGCAGCAAAGTGACCAATACCTCCACAATTGAAGCATTTAAAGGGTAGCTTCCCTTTGTACTTGCCAATGCTTCCTTTCTTCAACTTTCTAACAAATTGAGCCTCAAGCTCATCATCATCAGAATCAACATCATGACCAGCAGTCTCTTTTGCCTTTTTCTGAACTTTGAAGGCGGCTTCTTTATCAGATGAAGACGTCTTTCCTATGCGCATCTCATAGGCAGTTAGAGAACCATGTAATTCATCCATGGAAAATGCATTCAGATCTTTGGCTTCTTCGATGGCTGAGACTTTTGAATCAAACCGGGGAAGAAGAGATCTTAGAACCTTTTTGACGATGACCGGCTCTTTAATCTCCTCCCCTAGTCCACGAATGTCATTCGTGACTTCATTCACTCGTTGCATATACGAGTCAACATTCTCGTTTTCCTCCATGCGAAGAGACTCGAATTGAGAGCGATGAGTTTGCAATTTGGCTTCTTTAATCTTCTCATCACCTTCATGTATGCTTTGCAACTTGTCCCAAATTTCCTTGGCTGTTTTGCATGCAATTACTTTGACAAGCTCGCTGTCAACAAGGCCACTAAAGAGTGCATTCTGCGCCTTGGAGTCGTTGTCTGCCAACTTCTTCGATGCTGTATCATTGGGTACGGTGGCAGCATTGTAACCGACTCTGACAGCCTCCCAAACATCATAGCCAAGAGATTTGATGAAGGCTTGCATTCTAATCTTCCAGAAAGAGTAATTAGAACCATCAAACAGAGGTGCTTTCATATTCCCTGTATTGACTGCCATGTGATTTGACAAGAGATCACCCTTAGCGTATTAAACTGATCAAGGGAGCCTCGCTCTGATACCAATTGTTGGATACCGCGATCACTGAGAGGGGGGGGTGAATCAGTGATTTCTAAAAACAGGTCCAATTCAACAACAAAACAAGTCAAACCACACAATGACACCAGATTTAACGTGGTTCACCGAAAGGCTACGTCCACGGTTCAAAGACTGTCCGAACACCAATCCGGGACAGATCTGAATCTTATTTAGTCGCACCAACGACAAAGAGCACCAACCCTTAGTTTCAGATAGCACCAACTATCTAGGAAGCACCGACTCCCTTGAGTTTCAGATAGCACCAACTATCTAGGAAGCACCGACTCCCCTTACAATTTATCTGCACCCACAGATAGGATCACCAAACCCCAACAGAATATAAGATCAACTCTGTCTACAACCCTTCCCCTCTACAATTCTCTCTCTCTCAATCCCTTACAAATTGAAATCTAAAGCATAAAAGAGAGACACTTAACTCATGGACGAATCACCATCTTCTAGAGCATAATCTCGTCCACAATTGCTGTAGAAAACGTCTGATAATGCAGCAACACAGCAACACAGCAACACAGCACCAGCACACAGCACACTCTTCTCTCTTCTCTTCTCTCTTTTCTCTTCTCTTCTGGTGTCTCTTCTTGGTGTGTTTATGAACGACCCAAGCATGCCTTTATATAGGTTTTAATAACCCTTAATTGTATTCAAAACGGGCTACAATTCGTTTAGAAAGATTCCCAAACGAAATAGATAACTGTGCTGAATTTTCGTGCAAAACTTCTAATTCTGCGCAACTCTGGTTCCCGTGCTCGGTCGACATCATGGCTTGCTCGGTCGACCGAAGACACTGACTGGAAAACAGACAATTTCGAGCTCGGTCGACATCCTGAGGTCTCGGTCGACCGAAGACACACTGTGTCATGAAAATAACTGGGAGCTACCAAAAACTATTTTCTGCAGGTTTCTTCTTGCTCGGTCGACCGCATAAAGAGCCCGGTCGACCGCGTGCTCTGCTTCAGGAATTCTGAATTCCTGACTTTTTCAATTCTGTTTCTTCTTTTCAGCTCTATCAACATTAGCCTATTAACATCACGTTTGTGACAATGTGTTGACAAGAATTCCAACTCAAATCAATACTTGAGATGCTAACTTCTTCAATTCATCAAAAGACTTCTCAAGTCATCTCAAATTCCAACAGGGTTGCCACGGGCTTCGGGCCTTCTGGTGCTCGCCTTTGGTGTCACGGTAGTGACACGTTGAGAGGCGAGTTTCTGCTTCTTGGAGGGAGCAGTTTGTTCCTCAGGAAGTGGGAATGGTCCCAGCGTCCCAAAGACGATAGTCCGGGGAGTCGAGGCCGACCCGGAGTTCACAGAGTTGCCGAGGGAGTTGACACTTCGGCAGCTGATGGGGCGCTTGTAGGTGCGCGTGGTTTGCTTCTGTTGAAGCATGAGTTGGTGCTTGTTTTCGTCGAAAGTAATGGTTAGTGAAGCTGCCATTGTTAGTTTTCGAAAATTTCTAAAACAAGACCACATCCATTAGTAATCACAAGAATATAATGATCATAAATGGGAAGTTCTATGGTTTCGTCTTTTCAAATTGCTCGAGGTAGATGACCCAAGCAATATGAGGAAGGCAAAAATGCCATAGAGGGTACAATTGTTCTGATCGCAGGTATGGTAAGCCCGGAATGGGCATCCCAGTTACTGCTAGAAGCAATTGTGAACTTAAATTCGACTTATCGAGAAGCAGAGCTTGCTCGAGGTAAGAAGAATATAAAGTTGGAGTTACAGATGTGCCGGTCGCAATACAGTAGACCCTGAAAGGGCGTACTAGTACCGCTAGACACAAATGTTTTGAGACCGCATCTATGAGATGAGATTCTCTGTTTTGAAAGGTCAAGATTGGATTCATCAAAGAGAGCAGATGGTATTCCAATCTGAACACGGGCTCAGCGATTTCCGCGAGCGCCAGTGCTCAGAAAGAAATGAACCATGATTTCTCGGATCTGAATCTAAAAGTGACGAGTTTTTTTTTTTTTTTGAAAGGCCAATATCGGGTTCATCAAAGAGAGCAAAAGGCACTCCAATCTGAACACGGGCTCAGCGATTTCCGCGAGCGCCTGTGCTCAGAAAGAAGAAGACCAAGATTTCTCCAATCTAAACCCAAAATGACGGAAGTTTTTTTGAAGATTTTTGAAGATTTTTTTTTTTTAAAAAAATCTTTTTTTTTTTATTTTTTTTTATTATTTTATTTTTTGTTTTTTTTTAAGATTTTTTTTTTTGAAAATTTTTTTTATTTTTTATTTTTATTTTAAAATTTTTATATTTTTTTTTAATTTATTTTTTTATATTTATTTAAAAGACGAGAGAGTACACATAGGCCTCCTAACCCGGTCTTATGAAATCTTGATTGATAGAATTGCCCCCAGGTAAGGGTAGGATTACTTAATGAACCCGTTTGGAGGACCCTTGCCTAGAACAGTCAAGCTGTCTCCACACTCTGGACAAGGCTTTTCTTTGAATCAACCATGATCAAAGAACACAGTTGGTTTAACCTTAGTGGTCTATGTCTTTTTTTTTTATATATGTATATATTTTTTTTATTTTATTTTTATGAATTCATCGAAGAGAAACCATGGCCCAAAACCTTAGTCGAACAGGCTCAACATTTCTGCAAGCGCGATGAACGATAGGAACGGATCAAGGTTTCTCAATTTTGAATCCAAATTGAGAAAATAAAAAAAAAATTTATATATATATATATATATATTTTTTAATGAACTCATCGAAGAGAAACCATGGCCCAAAACCTTAGTCGAACAGGCTCAACATTTCTGCAAGCGCGATGAACGATAGGAACGGATCAAGGTTTCTCAATTTTGAATCCAAATTGAAAAATCTGATTTTTTTTGTTTTTCTTTTTTTTTTTTGAAAAGAGAAAGAGTGGAAATAAATTCAAAGAATTAAAATTTCCAAACACAAAATCTCATCTCATTTTTTTTTTTTTTGCGGAATTCAACATAGGCCACCAATTATCAAGTAGCCAAGGAATCAAGAAAAGAAATATAAGCATAGAGCAAAATATATGATATGCAAATATTTCATTTCTAGCATCGTGTTCTCAAATAAACGAGTCCCACCGGGTGATGCCAGCTTGATGGACCGCGCTCCTGCTCGGTTCTACCGAGGTCGGCGGACGTGGGAGTCCGTTTGGTTCCGACCCTTTCGTAACCGGGGGGCAAGGGCGTGCATCAACATTTCTTTTTTTGTGGGTGTGCCAGATTTTCTATTTTTACTTGGAATTGCAAGTGGTGATCCGGAGATCAACATTCGCAAGTAAAAAGGAAATCAACTTCTTTCAAGTTTTCCATTGCACATATATTTAAGAAAAGAGACATTTTCTTGATTTGCCGTGAAAGGCGATTTTTTGGCATTTATAGCCGATTTTGGCGTTTATAGCCGATTTTTTGGCGTTTATAGCCGATTTTGGCATTTATAGCCGATTTACAATCCTTATCAACAATGAAAGACAAGAATTGTGATTTTTGTCTCTTTTAAAAAAATACAAACTACAATGAAAAGCAAGAAAAGGAGGATCTAACTTCTCAGGAGATTGTGGGGGACTCGTTTAGATTGACGGTCGCAAGCCATATGTGGGCTTCGCCATCATCCATGCAGATGAGAACAGAGGATGCTATTGATTCGCTTGGCTTGGCTATAACCTCAGGTTTTTAGAGGACAAAGACCAAAAGGAGGTCCTATGTCCAATAAAAAGCCGAGTAGACGGGCTGAAAAGCCATATCTAAGCCATTGGAGGCAGGAGGAGAAGGCAAGGACCTTGGGGGGTACCCCCCAAGGGACTTTTGTCACCTTGTTGCGGTGGCCGGTGTAGAACTTCCGCAGAGTTTTCTCTCTTTTTCCTTTCTCTGGATTTCTTTCTGTGTGCTTGTGTTTTTTTCTCTGATGTTTCTGATCTTCTGTCTACCGTTTCTGATCTTCTGTGATTCTTCTGATGATTTTTCTTCTTGGAGAGCCCTCCTATTTATAGGCTTTTAGGTAGCCTTTTAGGTGGGTTTATGGGCTTTTATTGTCATTAAGCCGCATAATGGGAGGAGTTACAAAATTGAATTGTTTATTTTGTAACTCCTTTTTCTTGGCTTCTGATTGGCCGGAGGAGATTGAGGGCATTTAATCGCCTTTAATCGCCATGATGGGAGGAGTTTCATGGGTTAAATGCCATGAATCTCTTGACTTGTAACTCCCGAATGCTTGCTTCTGATTGGGCCGTCCAAAGAAATGGATTAATGACTGTAATAAAGTTAGTCAATTAATCGCATTAAGTGGTCGCCGAGCAGCTGAAGAGTCGCGGGCCGTGCCACGTCTTTTGGAATTCTTCTGTCGATGATCATCGATGGATCTTCATGTAGATCGACATCAGATGACCATGTAATTTCAGGTGTTTGTTGCCAACAGCGGGTCGGTGCCATCTGTCCTGTCGATTTCTCGATCGGTCGGGTAGAAAGCACACTTTTTTGGTTAACCGGGTGGCGATCAATACTGTCTTCGATACTCTTGATGATTTACCCGTGTTTTGGACGGATGTCAGAGGACTTGGTGTCTCAAAAGCATGAATTTTGGAAAGTACCAGAGGCTGGGCTCCTTGAATCGCGAAAAAACGGCGAAAACCGGGGTTTCCTGGGCTTTCCCGGCGACCCCGGGGTCCATGGTCGCCGGCGACCCTGGCCCAGGGTCGCAGGGGTCTGCGACCCTGGGGGGTTTTCCCCCTTTCGTGTCCCGTTTTGCATCCGTTTTTGCTTTTTTTTTATTCTTTTTTCTTCTGTACTTTTCCTTGACATTTTGACCATTTATTGGCCTGATTTCTTTGTAGGAAACCTGATGAGAATCCTTGCATTTTATTTTGCAAAGTTTCCAATTTCCTGAGAAAGCCGAAGACTTTGTCGCGCAGAGCTGCTGATTTTCCGTCAGAAGCTGAAACTGGGTCAAACGATGTCGGAATGACCTGAAATTTGGTGTGAAGCCTCCTGAGCAATAAATAAGACCAACCATAGGCTTTTGTTTGAGTTTTGTAGCCGTTTGGGGTCCTATCACCTGTAGACTTGCTTTTTGTCGCGATGAAGATGTCGCGGTTTGATGTGCGGTCAACCGATGTCCGATTGACTTGAAATTTGACAGGGAACCTATTGGAGTCATTTTAAGATGATCCATAGGCTCTGTCTTAGGAACCATGGTCCCGGAGAGCTTTTGCCGCCGAGAGCTCCTTTTCGGCTGTCGGAGAAGCGAAGTTAGGCCAAATGATTTTGAAATGGCCCGAAACTTGTTGTGTACTCCTCTTTTGGCTGTCTGGAAGAATCTTGTAGTTTTTGTTTGATTCTGACAAGATTTGATTTTTGGAAGCAGCATTGCCTATTTATGGCAGGTTGCGACTTCATGTAGCTCTTTGGATCTTGAAAAGGCAAAGTGACATTTTTGGTGTCAACATACCTGATACCTCTCATACATCTAACTTTGTCTCCGACTGAACCAGTATACGTTCTGACATCCATCAATCCTTCAATTCACACACTACCAAACTCCAGCCAAAAACTATTACAACTCATCCATTCAATGCGAAACAAATCTTAAAATCTTAAACATAGGGACTAAAACTATTACTTAGCTAAATCTCATCACTTTAAAACATAGTAGAAACCGAACCTCCAAATTGTCAAGTAAAGCTTAATAAATAAAGTTTATCAAAGTTTGAACATGAAACAACATTATTCGTTTTGAAATTCATGTTTTCATAACCCAACAAATCCTTGAAATACTCAACAATCTCAAATTAGGATTTTCAAAAATAAATCAAACTCATGTAGTATGACCATACATTAAATTTTGTTGAAATCTGAGTGTTAATTAGACACTAAACTTTGTTGAAATCTGAACTCATTTGTCCATAAAAAATCTTGCGGAAAAATCCAAACTCATTTATTTATAAAAATCCTGCAGAAATCCAAATATGGTTGAATGTTAAAACAAATGCAGGAATCCACATATAATCTGAACACAAAAACCCCTAGGAAGTTCATTTTTACATAGCCAAAGAGAATGATTCAATGAAATAGAAATTTCACATCATACTCTGAAAAAGAAACACAATTTTAGTTACATGTTTTTAAAGATCAGTTTATCCACAAGTCTCTACAATCCATCATTAAAAACATCGATCCATTTCCAACCAAACATATACAAAATTTTGAAATCATTTAGGTTTTGGAATGTAGATGTCAACATTTAAGAAAGCTAAAACAAGAGCAAAGTTTCAAGATTATTTTAAAGCAATATCTTAGGAAGATTAAACAAAAATTCGAAACACAAATCCTTATGAAGACAAAATCATGTGACTCCTGAAAAGAGTATAATAATATAGTTTATTTCAAAATAAGCCTTAAAGAAGAAACATAAATCCATTGTCTAAACTCTGCAAGGATAAATCATGGACATTAAGAAAAAGGTAACAAAAGATGAAAACATCACGAAAATCATTCTCACCAAGAAAAGAGACATCACCAAAATTGAGGTATACACTTGCATCTGCACGTTGTCCAATCCAATATCCTATAAGTCGGTAAAATCCACAAGATTTCCTCTGCTGCCAAAAATTATCTTGACCACAACGAACCATCCACTTGGTATTGCCTCTGAAAACTACACTGGCTAAGCTACAAGTCCTGAAAATTCTCAGCCAAATCCATGACAAGGCTCGTCGAATCCGGGAAATCCCTGAGTTTCTGGCACTAGCTTCTAACCTTACTAACTAAGAATCATTTCTCTCTTCATAAAATCAATAGCTAATATGTCTCCTGCAGTCCTTCATCTTGGAAAGATAATCTGAGTTCGCCCAAAAATCCACATTTACTTACCTTGGTACATTGCATGACGATCTCCGATTAGCTGAAAGGGGGTCTTCAAATACTGTTCAAATTCTATTTTGGCTGGCAAATGCACATGTCTTCTCTCATTAACCACAATGGAGATGCTGAAGGCTGAAAGTCTGCTGATGTTCTCCGAAAACAACATGCTGAATCCACGGGGTTCTCAGTCTCCGACACAAACACAGATAAAAGACACCAAACAAGAGCATGGAGACTTTAAGTTCTCCACCACTAAGGAGAAAATTTGGTCATCCAAATCTCCTAACAACACGAACTAAAAGAAAAGACAAGCAAAGTCTACCGAACCGAAAGAAAAACCGACTCAAATCCAAAGAAACAAGGACACGAGAAAACAAATCGACACAATCTAACGAATCCTCACCACACGTCTTAATGTCTCTAGAGTATTTTATTTCCTAAAAACTAACCAGCTCTGATACCAAACCTGTCACACCCCGAAACCGGGCCCTGCAGTGAACCGATCCCGGAGTGCGAAATTTTGGGATAATTTGAAACTTTTTGTTATATTTCCCAAGATCCGCGTGAATGAGGATAATCAAATTCCATCATAATCAGAGTATATTTTCGCGGAAGCTAAACATGGTGTTACGACTCGGAATCCGTGGCCATCGGGTTCCATGTCACACGCAGCCAATATCATAAAGCAATCACATAATCAGACTGGCACAAGTCATATATCACAACA
The DNA here is from genome assembly GCA_012931725.1 of Litsea cubeba. NCBI lineage: Eukaryota > Viridiplantae > Streptophyta > Magnoliopsida > Laurales > Lauraceae > Litsea > Litsea cubeba. Next base: position 19,577,836 of record CM022950.1, read on the forward strand.
CACTGAGCTGGTAGTATCAAGACTAATTAATTCCCACATGTTCAAATTACAATTAACAAGTGTCTTAATTACAACCCAAAGAAAAAGGCTAACATAGCCATACAAAATATCCAACTAGACAGAATACTACCCCAAGTGTTAGATACGAACTCCGGTGCCAAACTTGACATCAGGACGATATCAGTGGGCAGCCTCTCACGTCAGACCGGCGGTCCCACCGCCTCCTCTGATCAAACACCTAAAAACAGAAAAGAAGAAACTGGCACCAAACAAACAGGGTCAGACACGACGGTCTGGCAAGCAAATACACAAATAATATGAAAGCAAAGCACACTCGTAAAACTTGATGAAATCATCGTAAAATCGAATAAATAGGCTAAACAATAATGACAATAAAGCATGCTAAAACGATCGAAAGACCGAACATAAATATCAAAACAAGTAAAAGAACAATATCAGATGTACGAATATCTCGAAAAGATAAAAGCCTGCATAAAACATTTAATCGTCGGAAATACATTTCAAATCCTGAATAATAGCGACAATATGATAAATGATTGATATCGTAAACATTAACCAAATCAAAACATAAAAAGTATAACCCACAAGAATCGTAAAACAAAGTAATATGCAGATAAAACACTGGCAACCACACATAGCTAAATTCTCCTATTACCGAAGTAACAAGAGCACACAGAACCGAAGCCACTAAATGTGGGACCGGAAATAGGATCAGCACCGTAGCCATACAAATGGGACCGGCAGATCAAAAATCAGAACCGTAGCCATACAAATGGGACGGGCAGATAAAACCGTTGCCATGGTCGGTACAGATGGAATCCAAGCTGCAGCTGGCGGACAAATTAAAGATCCCAAGCCGGGTGATCAGCCCGACAAGGTGACCTAAGCCTAGTGGTGCCTTTAGTTTTCAAAACTCGAACCGATACGAATCAAACCATAATACTAATCCCTTTGGCTCAGGGGCTCACACCACATAGCTCTGGCCCCGTCTTGCCTCGAGGTTTTATTTTCGAAATCATAGCCTCTTTGGCTCATGGGCTCGCACTACAAAGCTCTGGCCCCGTTTTGCCTCGAGGTTTTTATTTTCAAATACTAGTCTTATCAAAACAATAGTCTCATCGAAGAAATCCCGAATGTGACAAACATACTCCAATCTCTTTTCAAATCGAATCGGAGAAAACATACGAATTTCGATGGTGAACCGTTCAAATACACATCAAAGTGATTTGTATAAAATCATACGGTCAATCCTTTCAAACATGGAGAGCCACATGATTTTATAGCAAATCACCGATGCTATTCAAATTAGTTTACCAAAGAGTGCAAATACAAATACCTACACATTTTTCTGACTTGAAATGGAATGGATAGTGGAGGATGACTTAATGCCTTGCCAAGGAACCATCTCAATGCACATTTAACCTTTAAACATTGATTAATAAAAAGCGCGTTTGATGCCAATGAAAATCCATAATATTTAAATGATAAAGTGCGCATTGAGACTCAGACGATTCCCGGGTAATTCCACATACACTCATCCTCACATCATTCCCATTTCACGAATTTCCAAGTATCAAAAGAAATGTCAAAACTCTTAAAAACAGGCCCATAGCTGGCCTTAAACCAAGCCCAAACAGTCTACTCATTTAACCCAAAACAGCCCTTTAAACATGGCTCAAAACAATCCTTAAAACAGTCCAAAACTAACTTTGAATGGCCCACAAAACATATCTTGAAAACAGCCCAAAACTAAACCTTTATTGGCCCACAAAACAAACTTTAAAAACAACCCAAGACTAACCTGAACCAGGCCCACAAAACAGATTTTAAACACAGCCCAAAACTAACCTGAACAGGCCCACAAAAATAGATTTTTAACACAGTCCAAAATTAACCTGAACAGGCCCACAAAACAATTTTTAAAACAGCCCAAAACTGAACCTTAACCAAGCCCACGAAACAAGTTTTAAATCAGTCCAATATCAGGCCCTAAGATGACCAAATATCAGATTTGTAATGGCTCAAAAACTGACTTGAATCAGGCCCAAAAGTTATTCCACAAAGCCCCTCAAACCAGGCCCTGAAAAGGGCCCAAAGGTCCCTCAAACCAGGCCCTGAAAAGGGCCCAGAACTGGGCTGGGTCCGCTCGAGCGGACCCCTTCCAGAACCTGGGCCGCTCGAGCGGCCCACTGGGTCGCTCGAGCGGACCCAGTTCTGGCTGGGTCCGGATGAGTGCAGAATTGCACTCTTTCTTCTTCTTTGATTTTTTTTTTCCATTCTTTTCTTTCAAGCAAATTTCTAAGATCAATTAGGCCCTTTCTTGACCTCTTCAACTCATCAAAACCATCCATAAATCATTCTAATTGGCCCAAACACCACACTTTTAAATCAAAGTTTTCCCCCTTTTCTTTTGACCCCAAACACTTAACATAAGACTAAGTTTCAAAATGATCAAAGTGAGAACCAACTTTCAATACATTGTAAAGCAATGACATAAGAGGAAATCAAGCATAACATTTCCCCATTTGTCCAAAACAAATCTATGAGTCATGAAGAGATAATAACATAGGAAGAAAACATGAAATGAAACTTAAACATGAAATTATCATATTAAGTGGAGTATTCACTTGCCTCAAGTCTAAAAGAAGATGCAAAACACTCTATGATGGTCCTCTTATAGCCTCAAGCTCCAAATCACAAAACCTCCAAAATAGCTCAAAAGAAACCCTAGAAAACCAATCATTGCAAATCTCCATGACAACCCATTGCATGAGTGATGAAAACACTCTAAATGAAAAGGAGAACAAAGATCTAAAGTTTGGAAAGCCATTGCAAACCTTGAGAAATCCGAACAAAGAAGAAGAGCTTAGATGAGAGCCTTGCTCTAGCTCAAAAATCTTGAAAATAGGGTCTTTGGAAAGCTTGAATGGAGGAGAAAAGCCCTAGGAGATCAATCCTCCATGAAATCTCCATGAGATAGGTGATTCAGAAGAGAGAGAAAGAGTGGAGGGAAGAGAGGGAAAAACCCTTCCCACTCTTGCTGGAAACGAAATGAATGAGAAGAAGATGGGTTCCCTTCTTATAAGATGGGTTTTGTGGGCCCCAATCTTCACAAGGCTGAAACTCACATTTGCGGGCCCCGAACGAAAATGACGAAGAAGACAAAAACGATCAGCGAAATATCTACTTTTCAAAAAGTATATTTTCCCCAAATTCTGAAATTTTCGAGATTCATGGACAGATTTAGTGTAAAAGGTCAGTTTTGCCCTTTTTCTCGAAAAACGCATTTTCTGATCATCAAATCAAAATGGTCAAAACATGAAAGTTGTTAAACTTCATCAAATGAGTCAAAATACGTCAAATCCAGAATTTTTAGAAATGAAAAGTAATTTCTCATAAAAATACAAATCATATGGACCGGGTCAAACCAAAGTCAACGGTCCTTAAAAATCTCCAAGGTTATGGAAAAATCCAGTCGAACTCAAAAACAAGGTCAAACTAAATCAAATCTCGCTTAAAAAGCCAAACCACGATTAAAACAATACTAAACAAAAGAACTGGGGTCGGGATCTTACACGGTCCATCAAATACCATGACGGTGGATATATTTTGTGAATACCATATTGTGGAATTGGATGATGTAATTGGAAACTAAATCTACACGGTTGATTTTTCATGTGTTCTATTGTTAGAAAACTTTTTGCCCTAATATGCAGCAGAGAAGCCATGATATCATGGCATAGTCCCATGAAACCATGGGATTCACATGTTCTCTTCAACCACAGTTCACATGATATGGTGGGTTTTATTGGTCTCTATGGCACTGACTTTCTGCAACTAGCAAGCAGAATTCATTTTTCTCAGACCAATTTCAAATTGGAGCTTATGAAAAGTTCTTAAAAAACATGGCTACCATTTCTAACGTAGGACTCTTGCAAAAATTGGTCTCCCTCAACTGTTGTAATGAATTCTATATATTAAGGGGGGAAAGATAATGACATACAATGCAAAATAAATCTACATGGGCATCATTACTAATGTTTTGTTGTTGGACTAACATTTTACCCAAATGTATTGCAGAAAAGCCCTGATATCATGGGATTATCTCATGATATCATGGCTTTTTCAGTTTCTATATTACTGCATTTTGTAAGTAATGTTTGTATTTTATTTAGGAATCAATAATGATAGAGCATGCAAAATTGACACATGACCATCATTTCGAAGGCTACATGAGCATCATTTTTTATGTTTTGTTGTTGGACTAACATTTTACCTAAATTTAAAAGAATTTTTTTTTTTAACCAAATGTATTGCAGAAAAGCCATCATATCATGGGATTATCCCATGATATCATGGCTTTTTCAGTTTTTATATTACTGCATTTTGTAAGTAATGTTGGTATTTTATTTAGGAATCAATAATGATATAGCGTGCAAAATTGACACATGACCATCATTTCGAAGGCTACATGAGTATCATTTTTTTATGTTTCATTGTTGGACTAACATTTTACCCAAATTAAAAAAAAAATTTTAACCAAATGTATTGCAGAAAAGCCATGATATCATGGATTATCCCATGATATCATGGCTTTTCAGGTTTTTTTTTTTTTTTCTTTTTTTTTTTTTTTTGCAAATTGTCTGCATTTTGTAAGTAACATTTGTTTATATTTTATGGAGGAATCACTTAGTTCACATAATATCATGGGTTTTTCAAGTTCTACTATATATTGGGGTATAAAGTTCTCTAACAATAGAACTCTTGGAAAAATCAACCATGTAGATATACTTTTCATGAACTGTCATGAATGGTGTCTTGTAAAAAATGGATGCTACTTACTGTACTTCTCACATCAACCCAAAAGAAAATGAACCTAATCACTGAAAGTCTCTCTCTCATCCAAAACACAATGACAAAACCATTTTACAAATATATCTCTCTCATCATCAATAAACATAAAACCCATTTCCCAAACATCATAGAAAATTGAGAAAAACTAAAAGAAAAAGACCTCAATCCCTGAAATATCTCTCACATTATCAATAAACATAAAACTCATTTCCCAAACATCAATACAAAAGAGAAAAACTACAAGAAAAAGAACCCAACTACAGAAAAAAAATTACAGTAACAAATCGTGCCCTTTTTGTGAACCTTCTCCTTTCTCTGATAGACGAAGAGAGAAATGAGTCTTCTTGCTTCTTGCTTCTTGCTGTCGCCAGAGAAGGAAAGAAGACTGTCCAAGGGTCGGTGCCAATCAGAGACGGGGAAGATGAACCAGACTGCTTCCGCCATTCTCATCGACACCAAATGTGTTGGCCGGAGAAGAAGGACCCATTTGGGTTCTCACAGATTTTTGCAGAAGCAGGTTCCAGACTCTTACTGCAAGTGAAAAAAGAAAGAGGGGGGATTGAAAATGTGTGAAAAGGGAAAAGACGTACGGTCTAGGAATTTTTTTAATGTATGGCTTTTTAACTTGGATCCCATGATATCATGGGATCCAAGGCAGAAAAGTAAAAAAATAAAAAACAAGGTGGACCAGAGTCAAACGACTCTGGTGACATTAGCTAACTATGGGTCCTGTAATTGGGACAACAGTATCTAAGAGGGGCCAATAAAATCAGGAAGCTTTTCTTCTTGAAAATACATGTGTTTGATACATGTTAAACTGATGGTTTAAACGTAAAACCCCTTATCTATATGTTGTATGACTTGTGAGTATCTTTTGTGGCTAGTCTGTTATTAATGCATTTCTCACTTCCATTTGTATGCACTGATATCATATGTGCTTTGCTCACAGGAAAATGTATATGCAGTTCTGACACAAATAAGAAACGTGCGGAGATTATTCATTCAAGAAGGCCATCAGCCAACAAATGAAGAGTTAGCCAGACGCGTAGGTATTAGGGTTGAGAAATTGGAAATGGTGCTTGCCTCTGCTAGAAGTGCTGTCTCAATGCAACAATCTGTATGGCAAGATGAGGGTGTCACTTTTCAGGTATTGTTTTAGTTAATCATGTTAAATTGTTGGTTAAGGTACTTTACATCTTGACTGATTAATCAAAAAATACATTGCATGTAGAAGGATTGATCCTGAATTAATGTGCTTTTTTTGCCCAGCCATAGTACAGTTACAGCCTCCATTAAAAATTATTTCCTTTGAATTTAGTGAGCCCCATTATGGAATGGACCATGTCTCAACATCTATCCTATATAGATGATCGTAATTATCCAATGATCCAATGAAAACAGTGTGCTTTTTTTTTTGCCCTGCTTAGCCATAAGGTTTATGGCCTCCACTAAGAAGTATTTTCTATGAATCTAGTGAGCTCCATTAAGGAATGGACCATTTCTCAACATCTATCACGTTTTGATGATTGTATAACTTTTTTTTTTTTGTTTTCTGCCTGGCCATTGTAGAGGTTTATGGCCTCCACAAAAAGTATTTTCTGTGAATCTAGTGAGCGCCATTAAGGAGTGGACCATGTCTCAACATCTATCCCATTTAGATTATTGCAATCATCCAATGAAAGAAAAAAGTTTTTATTTACCTTGCATAGCCATTGTAAAAGTTATTTCCTCCATTAAAAAACATTTTCTGGGAATCCAGTGAGTCCCATTATGGAATAGACCGTGTCTCAACATCTATCCTGTTTAGAGGATAGTAATCATCCACTGAAAGAAAAACTGTATTCTTTTTTTTTTTTTTGTTTTGTTTTGTTTTCGGTCTGCCTAGCCATAGTAAAGTTATGGCCTCCATTAAGAAGTATTTTCCATGAATGTAGTGGGCCCCATTATGTAATAGACCATGTCTCAATATCTATCCTGTTTAATGAAATTGGGTTGCTACAACCTGTGATATCCTGAGACATGTACACACCCTTGCACCAGTACCTATGAGATATAAATTACAATATCAATTTCATACTACATGTTTAATGGATGTCTATAGGATGCCATATCCTTGCATATTACTATTACTATGTTCATTTTTTTCTTAAGTTTGATTAATTTTCTTTTCTTTTGGATATTAAATAGAAAGGTATGTAAATAGTAATTATTCCTTTATAATTAGAAATGTATCTAAAAAATGAAATATTCTTCTTAGAGAGAACTAAATCTTGCTACCTATGGTTTGAACCTTTTCTTATCAAAGAAGTCTTATATGATATATAACTAGCATGCTGTGGTTGGAGTACTGGTTGTCCATACTTATATCATGGATTTCAAAAATATGTAGTCATGTCTCTGCTCCTTGCCTCCTTAGCCAGAGCAGCGCATCATAAATTATAGCAAGTAGTACACAATTTTGATGGAAAAATCAAAAACCAGAGCGAGAATTTCGCTTGAGGGTAGAGTACTTTGTAGGAACTGACGGTTCGCAAATAGGACTCCTGTTTAGAGAATTATGAGCGAAACATGGGGTTTTCCAACACTTAGGATCGAAAACGGCCTCCCGGGGGTCCGAAACGGGAAACGGCACAAGGAAAAATTGGAAACCAGCACCAGCACTTCCCTCGATAGTAGAGTAACTTGTAGAAACTGACGGTTCGCAAATAAGACTCCCGGTTAGAGAATTACGAGTGACACATGGAACTTTCCAACAATTAAGCTCGAAAACGGCCCACCGGGGGTCCGAAACAGGAAACGGCCCCCAGAAAAATAAAAAACTGGCACGAGCACTTCCCTCGAGGGTAGAGTAACTTGTAGGAACTAACGCTTTGCAAATAGGACTCCCGGTTAGAGAATTACAACCGAAACATAAGATTTTCCAACACCTAGGATCGAAAACGGCCAGCCGGGGGCCCGGAACGGCAAACGGTTGTGGGAAAAATAAAAAACCAACGCGAGCACTTCGCTCGAGGGTAGAGTAACTTGTAGGAACTGACGGTTCGCAAATAGGACTCCTGTTTAGAGAATTACGAGCGAAACATGGGGTTTAACAACACTCAGGCTCGAAAACGGCCTGCCGGGGATCCGGGACAGAAAACAGCTGCCGAAAAATTTGGAAATCGGCACAAGCACTTCGCTTGAGGGTAGAGTAACTTGTAGGAACTGACGGTTCGCAAATAGAACACCCTTACGAGCGAAACATGAGATTTTCCAACACTAAGGCTCGAAAACAGCATGCCGGGGGTCCGATGTGGGAAACGGCAGCCGAAAAAATCAGAAACTGGCATGAGCACTTCGCTCAAGGGTAGAGTAACTTGTAGGAACTGTCGGTTCACAAATAGGATTCCCGGTTAGAGAATTACGAGCGAAACATGGATTTTCCAACACTTAGGTTCGAAAACGGCCTGTCGGTGCTCCGGAATGGGAAACGGCCCAAGAAAAAATTGAAAACCGGAACGAGCACTTCCCTTGAGGGTAGAGTAACTTGTAGGAACTGACGGTTCACAAATAGGACTCCCGGTTAGAGAATTTCGAATGAAACATGGGATTTTCCAAACTTAGACTCGAAAACAGCATGCCGGGGGTCCGGAACGGGAAACAGCCCAAGAAAAAATGAAAATTGGCACGAGCACTTCCCTTGAAGGTAGAGTAACTTGTAGGAACTGACGGTTCACAAATAGGACTTCCAGTTAAAAAATTACAAGCGAACATATAATTTTCCTACACTTAGGGCTCGAAAAACCCCCGCAGGGGGTCCAGAACGGGGAACGGCAGCCGGAAAAATCGAAAACCGGCAGGAGCACTTCGCTTGAGGGTAAAGTAACTTATAAGAACTGACGGTTTGCAAATAGGACTCCCGGTTAAAGAATTACGAGCAAAACATGGGATTTTCCAACACTTAGGCTCGAAAACGGACTGCCGGGGGTCCAAAACAGGAAACGGCCCAAGGAAAATTTGAAAACCAGAACGAGTACTTCCCTTGAGGGTAGAGTACCTTGTAGGAACTAACAGTTCGCAAATAGGACTCCCGATTAGATAATTACGAGCGAAAATAGAAAAACTTAAGGCTCGAAAACGACCCGCCGGGGGTCCGGAACGGGAAACGGCTGTCGGAAAAATTAGAAATCGGCACGAGCACTTCGCTCGAGGGTAGAGTAACCTGTAGAAACTGACGGTTCGCAAATAAAACTCACAATTAGAGAATTACGAGCGAAATATGGGATTTTCCAACACTTAGGCCCGAAAACGGCTTGCCGGGGGTTAGAAACGGGAAATGGTACCCGAAAAAATTGAAAACTGGCACGAGCACTTTCCTCGAGGGTAGACTAACTTGTAGGAACTGAAGGTTCGCAAATAAGACTCCCGGTTAGAAAATTACGACCGAAACATAGGATTTTCGTGTCGGGATTGGTGTATGCCCTAAAGCCCACTAGCTGCACTCTCATCTATTGTTACTGGATATTTACTGGTTATTTAATGGAATGACTATTTTCTCTTTAAACATGTATATATGTATGGTTGTGTAAGGCCCATTGTTTCTAGTAAATGAATTAGGTGTGTATTGGCTACACACAGATAGGTCTGACTCATGGACACTGGAAACAATAAAATTGTTCATAACTGAGAGATGGAGTTGGGCACTTCATCTTGGTATAAGTTATAGTGAGAGACTCTACTGTATTCAGGGTGACTTACCTAAGTTATGGGAGGCCTTTCCCGGATTTATCTCATTAGTGCATATGCAATGCATTGAACATGACCATTGTAGGTGTGATCTCTAAAATAGTACTATCAGTGAGAGAGATCAAGCCACCTCATGCTACTGAGTGACCGGTGCTCTTAATCTTGAGCATTTGTTGATGAACTGACGAAGTCAAGTTCTTGTGCTTTAATTCACTATGGGTGAGATTCTTTTCATGGGTCAACAACTCTGTGTTTTGGGTACTCGGACTTGATCAGTTGGGACGTGCAGATGCAATAAAGAATATATGCCATCTAATGATGGAATGATCGTCCCCTTAGAATTATCCGATTAATCATCAAAATCTAAGATCTTAGTATATGGATGTTCCATATGGATATTGAACTTGTGGGTCGCTCCCTGGACCAAGAGAATTGATATCCGGATGATGATTAAGTTAAGGATATGAAGTTCTAAGGTTAGATGTAATCGAGAAGGTTGATAGTACATTGGATAACCTGACTTGATTATGGATGTTACATAGAGGGGCATTCAGGTCATTACACTTAGTAGGTCGAAGACAACTGTCATTTTATGACGAGCTTACTATATTATATATTTGTCCCTGGAGTTCAACCATAACTCTTTAGTGGAATGAGTTAAGGTTAAAATGGTCTTAATGTTGCTATGGGTTTAGCATGGACATTTTGGGAGCCAATGGCAAATATGTCTTTTGGTCCCTTCTCTAGTCACTTTCCAAGATTGGCATGATTTCCTAAGTTGTTTAGATGACATATGGTTGAATTATTTTAGTGGAAAAATTATTTTGAGTTTAAATTCAAATAGGCCTTTGATGGCATACATGAATTTAATTTCTAGATAAATTATTAGTAGGCCATGATGTGCATTATCATGTGGAACGTCCATAATGGGAATTCTATAAGGTGAGGTTTCCAATTTTGAGTAGGTCTCTCTACTTGGAAGGTTGGACTTCTCTTTGGATTAGTGTTCCTATAAGAAAGTTTCATTTTTTATTTAGAAACTTATATTAGTAAGTGTTGTGCAACTAGGATTACTAATTGCCAAAGTTTGTGGGATGTTTTTTAGTTTTCTTTTCTAATTGGAGTGTTTCTAAAAGGAAATAAATCTTTAGATTATAATTTCCTTTTAGGACATCTATGAGAATTAGAAGAGATAGTCTTTAAAGAAAGCAATTCCAAAAGTTTCTATAAAAAGAAGGAGACCTCCCCCCTTGGACGTCCATAAAAAGAGAGCTCCATCCCCACACGTCCAGCCCTCCTTCTTCTTTGAAGAGAGCATAAGGTCTGAGATTTTTTTCTATAGAAAATAGTTCTCAATACTCATCTAGAAATCTAGATTAAGATCCCACCATCTTAGCCAATCAGATTTGGAAGTGAGATAGAGAAGAAGATCAAAAGCAACTCTATTGCAGAAAATTCCTGCAAGTTGTTTGGTAATTGCAAGTTTGAGTTCAGCCCTTTGGATCTATTTTTTCAGTGATTTGAAGTCTACAAATCTTCAAGGTAATAGTCTTCTTGATTCTCCTTTAATTATACACTTGTTGGTCATGAAATCATGGAGTTCTTAAGCGATCAACATGGCTGATTTATGCTACTAATATCAGATTTTTTTAAAAATCTGTCATGTTACAAATCAATCATGGATGTCTTCCCCTAGTGATGTCCAGATCTGAATCGCAGTTTCTTTCAGTGGTATCAGAGCCACTCCATGTGAAATCATGATCCCATGTTGTGTTTAATTAATCCTAGATTGATTATGGGTATGGTGGCACCCTACTAAAGTTATGTTTAGATGCATGATGTGTGCAAGTTTCATTAGCATTGCTGGAATTTATTTTCCAGATTTGTTTAATGATGCACATAGTGTTTTGCATGCACTAACCTCTTTGTTTGCAGCCTTATATTGCATCCTTGATGGTTCGCATGATTTTTATGTGGATTTGGATGTTTTTTCATTAGTTGGAAAGTGTACGATTGCGCATTTAGCAATCATAGGAAGTTGTAATTCTTTCTTTACTTTTATTCCAACTAGTCTTGATGTAAGCTTTCTTAAAAAGCATAGGTATCTCCAATGTAGTTTGGGGTTTTGTTTTTTATGGGTTTACTTGTATAAATTTAATTTGTTGGAACAAGCAAGAAGAAGAAAGTTTCAAGCAAGATAGGTTGCTAGTAACCGGATTCCTTAGTGGTGGAGGAGACAAGACTTCTTGGTGCAAGATGAGATCTATTTTTGATGTCCTAGTTTGATAAGGACTAGAAGTCCGAAGAGCAGGGAGCCATCAATGATTGCATATTTTTATTTGCTCTTATATATAGAATGCATGGATGGATGCTTTATATAATTGCTATAATTGTCAACTAGAAACATGGCCACCATTAGGTTCTAAAATTGGCATCTTTTTATATTAGATTGTTTTTAGTTTGGCAAATTGTTTTAAACAAAACTTAAACCAGCACCTTCTATTTTGTCTAAGGTTTAAAATTGGATAGGGTTTAGTTTATCTTGGTACCCTTGGTATCCAAAAGAGGCTAAACTAAAATCTAATTAGATGCTACCTATGGGTTTCCATAACCCAAGTTAGGTTTTTGATTCTTTAAAGGGATTTTCTCAAATGTTTTAAAGCAAAGGTTATTTATTTTTAAGATGACTTAAGTCATTGAGTCATAAATTTAATTAACCAAGTTTGTTAGATTTAAAAGAGCTTTTGAGTAAACAATGTAAAAGTCAAATAGTATAAACCCTAGTGATAAATAATCAAGTGGGAGAGGGGTTTTTGGAAAGACCCAACGGCCTTTCATTTTCGATTCATGTTATCTCATTAAGGTGTTAGTAGAAGCGGCCACCCTTTCGGTGGAGTTCTTTACTAAAGACCGCTTTAATGGGTTAATGGGTGAACTAATGTGAATATTCGTAATGAGGTGTTAGTAGGAGCGGCCATCCCTTCGGTGGAGCTCTTTACTAAAGATCACTTCTATAGAATGTCAATGAAGTGTTGGTGGGAGCAGCCATCCCTTCGGTGGAGCTCTTTACTAAAGTTCACTTCTAGAATGGATAAAAGTTTCTTCCCTTCGGAGGACTTGAATCATAGACATTTTGGGAAATTTGATAAGAGATGGTTATACACTTGACATAAGACGGTAATGACCTCTCCTTAGGAGTTAAGGGTTATTTGTCATATGAGGCCAAACCAATCAGTGATTGGACTACCACTGGATATGTGTATCCAGATAGTGATAATCCAAATAAGTATGCCTTAATTCATCGTGACTGTAGGCTCGGCCATCCCTTCGATGGAGGGTCTATGAGGAGGTCGAAACACTGATACATTATGATCAGGGTTAAATAATGTAAAAAGTTTTGTGCTTTGTTTTTCCTTTTATAACAAGCACCATATGCATATTACATATATACTGCCTGTCTAATTATAAACCGTTTCATATCCAGAGAGAGATGGGTAAAGATTCTTTTAGTCCGTTGATGTGCATTCTTCGTGAGAACAAACTGACTGGACCTAATTACGTAGATTGGAAGAGAAATCTTGACATAGTACTCACTGCTGAGGAGTACAAGTATGTCTTGTTGGAAACTTGTCCTGATATTGATGCTAATTCTACTGATGACCAGTTAGAGGCTGAGAGGAAATGGTAGAAAGCGAATAGCATGGCTAAATGCTACATGCTTGCTTCCATGTCCAACATGTTGCAAACACAGCACGAGCATATGGACACAGCCTATGAAATCATGATGTCCTTGTCTGAGATGTTCGCAGACAAAAGCAGGCCAGCTAGGCAAGCTGCTATAAGGACTATCATGAATACTAAGATGGCTGAGGGAACACCTGTCAAAGAGCATATGCTCAAGATAATGGATTGTTTCAATGTAGCTGAGATTGATGCAGAGAGTCAAACTGATATGATTCTCGAAATTCTGTCGGACTCTTTCAATTAGTTCAAGCTCAATTTCAATATGAGCAAGATGGACATGACTCTGTCTAAGTTAATGAAAGAACTCCAGGCGGCGGAGGCTATCATGAAGCCCAAAGCCCAAGCTCACTTTTTCCAGTCTTCCTCTAAACTAAACCCGAAAGGGAAGAAGTTCAAGAAGAAGCAGAATAAGGGAAAAGGACAGAAAAAGGATAATACTGGTAAAAAGAAGGACAAGGGTACAGATGGAAAGCTCAAAGGGAAATGCTTCAAATGTGGCCTCAAAAGTCATTGGAAGAAAGATTGTCCCAAGTTGCGGTTAGGATTTTGTTTATTGCAATTTGATGGATGCATTAGCATTTTATTAATCTCATGAATTTTCACACATGCATTGATTTAGAAATTCTTGAAATCTTGATTTACACATGCATTGTTTTAAATCTTGTAAATCATATGTTTCATGCATGTTTTGGTTTTCATCTTGGATGCATTTTATTTGAAAAAGAATTTTTACAAATCAAGCTAGCCAATGATTTAAAGTTTCAAATGATTTTTGGATTTTTATGTTTCATGATTTTAAAATACTTAGAATGATTTAAAATCATGTTTCCTAGCTTGATTTAGTGGCCCAAAGATCCCACAAAGAAATCTCTTTAAATATGCAAAACATGGGATTTTTGGTCCTTGGGCTCGGGTCGACCCGCAGTGTGGTCGGTCGACCGAACCCATGCTTTCGGTCGACCGAGCACACTGTGGGTCGACCGAGAAAGTGTCCGTTGAGCATTTTTCAAACGGTCTGATTTTTTACCGTTAAGGGTCGGTCGACCGAGCCAAGCTGGGGGTCGACCGAGGACACGCAGAACTCAACTTTTTGAGTATAAAAAGGGGTTCATTCCCATTGAAAAAGTGTTGAACATTTTGGAGCTTCTAAGCACTCCTTGAGGAGTTTGGAAAGAAGAAAAAGGGGATGAACTAAGAGAGATCAAGGGTGTCATTAGTAAAGCTCAAGCTTGGATCATTAAGTTAAATCATCAAGTAAGCTTTACTTTTATTAATCATATGTTTTATGCTTTGACTAAATTATTGGTAAATGATTTTTAGCATATTAACTATGATGTGTTGAATCCACTCTTCTCTTAATCTTTGATTTTAGTTATTGGATTCTTCACCCTTGATTTCAAACCAAGTTTTGTTTTAAACTTTGTCAATCATGCTTAGCCAAAATCTTTGATTTCTTTATAGCATGATACATTAACTTGTTTGAAACTCTCTTTGTTGTTTTCAATCTATTTGAACTTTAGTTAAACTAATTTGTTTTGAAAACAACATTGAATGTGCATCACATGTTTAGACATAATTAATTTCATACAACTTGTGTCATCTTGATTTTCATAAATCATTTACAAGTTAGTATTTGTGTACATGTGATTTGCATAACACTTCAATCAAATCTTTTTATGAGCATTAAACTTTTGAATTGCTTTAAGCATAAAATAAATTCAGCTTAATTTTAATCTTGATTGAAGTTTTCACACACACACCTCATAAGCATTCATCTTTGTAATCCTTAGTGTTTGTGTGAGTTTGTTATTCACTTTCATATCTGCCTATCTTAGAGGCAAATTATTTTGAGCTTAAATTGTAATCTCTTAGAGTGTTTTGTAAAGACACTTTCTTTGAGAGAAATCTTTTGTGTAAAGGTTATTGCTTAGCCTATAAAAGCACATTGTAAGGTTATTGCTTATCCTTGGAAAGCATAGTTGTAGAGGTTATTGCTTAGCCTTTTGAAAAGCATAATAGTGGAAATCCGGTGGGGTGTTGGATACACAAGCCGGTAGTGGATGTAGGCATTGAGGCCGAACCACTATAAATCTTGTGTTGTGGTGATTGCTTGTGTGGTGATTATTTTGTTTAGCTTCCGCATTATGTATGTTAATCATCACATGTGACTAGTTAATTGTAAAGGAATTAAAATTGGTCATAATTAGTCATAAAGTGTAGCTCACCCTATTCACCCCCCCTCTAGGGTTAGGATCCCCAGGACTTTCAGTTGCTAGCCTCAGTTAAGAAAGGTACATCTTTTCCATACTACATTGAAACTTGTCTGGTGGTTGATTCTACTGATTCATGGATAGTAGACTCAGGAGCCACTAATCATATCTGCAATTCGTTGCAGGGGTTTCAGATAATGCAGAAGATTGAGAAAGGAGAGTTTGCCTTTAGAGTTAGAACTGGAGCTAAAGTTTGGGCAGTTGCAGTAGGAGTTGTTTCATTACATTTTCCATCTGATAGGATATTAGTTTTAAATAATGTTTTCTATGTTCCGGACATGAGGAAGAATTTAATTTCAGTTTCCAGACTCATTGAATTTAATTATTCAGTTTCTTTCCATTCTGGTGTTGATATCAGTAGAGATAGAAATATTATATGTTCCGGTGGAATGCATGACAACTTATTTTATATATATCCTGTTGCTCCCACACTGCATAATGTACAACAAGAAAACTCAACTTCCCTTAAAAGGAAGGTATCTTCAATCAATGACACATATCTTTGGCACTTACTTTTGGGTCACATTAACCTAAAACGGATTCAGAGGTTGGTAGAAGATGGGCCTTTGAGCTCATTAGATTTCGAACCTTTTCCTCAGTGCGAATCTTGTCTCAAGCGAAAGATGACCAAAATGTCATTCTCTAGAAAGGACTAAGGTCAAAGGAGTTGTTAGAATTGATTTACACTGATGTGTGTGGTCCTATGAACAAACCGACTCGAGGAGGGTATGAGTATTACATCACCTTCACTGATGATTACTCTAGGTATGGATATGTGTACTTAATGCGACGCAAGTCTGAGGCGTTTGATAAATTCAAGCAATTCAAGGCTGAGGCGGAGTTACAACTAGGGAAACATATCAAAGCCCTTTGATCTGATCGAGGCGGCGAGTACCTTCTGGGTGAGTTCAAAGAGTACCTCACACAACATGGGATTGTGTCTCAGTTGTCTGCACCGGGTACACCCCAGCAAAATGGTGTAGCGGAGAGAAGAAACCATACCCTTCTTGATATGGTAAGGTCCATGATGAGTCATGCAACCCTACCTATCTCTTTTTGGGGATATGCCCTAGAAGCAGCAGCATACATTTTAAATTCGGTACCTTCTAAATCAGTACCTAGGACACCCCAAGAAATGTGGACAAGTCGAAAACCTAGTTTAAGACATATCCACATTTGGGGTTGTCCGGCCTATGTACTGAATGATAAAGCTACCAAGTTGGAACCCAGATCGGAAATGTGCTACTTCATTGGGTATCCTAAGGGAATGAGAGGTGGCATCTTTTATCATCCAAAGGAGCAAAAAGTGCTTATCAGCACTCATGCTAGATACTTGGAGGATGATTGTATGATGTACCAAGAGCTTAGTTGTAAAGAAACCCTTGAGGAGATTCTTCCGGGACCTCCTATAATATCTTTACCAGATCCTGAGGCAGTAGATGAACAAGATATTCCTTTTAACACTCCGGAGCCTCGTCGTAGTGGGAGAATCTCTAGACAGCCAGAAAGATATCTATGAGTGTCTTTTAAGACAGACTCTGAAGATCTGGTTGAGGATCCTACTAGTTATGATGAAGCAGTAACGGATATCGATGCTGACATGTGGCAGCAAGCGATGAAATCTGAAATGGATTATTTGTATTCCAATCAAGTCTGGGAACTTATAGATGCACCTGAAGGGATTAAGCCCATAGGGTGCAAGTGGATCTACAAGAGGAAGAGAGGAGTGGATGGGAAGGTGGAAACCTTCAAAGCAAGACTGGTGGCGAAAGGATATACTCAGAAAGAGGGTATCGATTATGAGAAAACATTTTCACCAGTGACTATGCTTAAGTCCATAAGGATTCTCTTGGCCATCGCATGTCATTATGACTACGAGATATGGCAAATGGATGTCAAGACAGCTTTTCTTAATGGAAGTCTTGACGAATGCATCTACATGATGCAACCAGAAGGCTTCATTGCTAGTGGCCAAGATAACATGGTTTGTAAACTTAAGAAGTCCATTTATGGACTTAAGCAAGCATCTAGAGCATGGAACATCAAGTTTAATCAGGCAGTCAGATCTTTTGGCTTTGATCAAAACATTGATGAACCATGTGTGTGTAAGAAAGGAAGTGGAAAAGCAGTTGCATTTTTTGTTCTGTATGTAGATGATATATTACTCATTGGAAATGATGTAGGTATATTGTCATCCACAAAGGTTTGGTTATCCTCTCAATTTCAGATAAAGGATTTAGGGTGAGGCCAGCTATATCTTAGGGATCAAGCTTTTGCGTGATCACAAGAATAAGATGTTAGCCTTATCCCAATCTTCATATATTGAGAAGATATTAGTCAAGTTTAACATGCATGACTCCAAGAAGGGCTTGCTACCTTCTAGACATGGAGTACCACTGTCTCGAGATCAATATCCAAAGACATCTGAAGAGATAGAGAGCATGAGGAGAGTTCCATATGCATCCGCTGTTGGAAGTCTCATGTATGCAATGTTATGTACTAGACCAGATATTTGCTTTGCCGTTGGCATGGTTAGCAGATATCAGTCAAATCCTGGACCTATGCATTGGACAACTGTTAAGCATATATTCAAGTATCTTCGGAGAACGAAAGATTATATGCTAACCTTTCGAGCAGATGATCTAACACCTTTGGCGTATACAGACTCTGATTTCCAATCTGATAGAGATGCCAGAAAGTCTACTTCAGGATACGTCTTTACTCTGTCAGGAGGGGCTATATCATGGAGAAGTGTCAAGCAATCCTGTACTGCTGATTCTACCATGGAAGCAGAGTATGTGGCGGCATCGGAAGCTGCAAAGGAAGCAGTATGGCTCAGAAAATTCCTATTGGAATTGGCAGTTGTTCCTGCAGTGCAGAAACCGATTGTCATGTACTGCGATAATACTGGTGCTATAGCACAGTGCAAAGAGCCCAGGAATCACAAGAAAGGCAAGTACATTCAGAGAAAGTACCACTTGATCCGGGAATTCATTCAGGATGGAGAAATAGTGGTGGAGCATATTGCCTCAGCGAATAACTTAGCTGACCCATTCATTAAGACTCTTACTGAGAAAGTCTTTACTTCTCATGTTGAGTCTATGGGTGTTAGGTTAGGAAGTAGTGATCTTTAGTGCAAGTGGGAGTTTGTTGGGATTGGTGTATGCCCTAAAGCCCACTAGCTGCACTCTCATCTTTTGTTACTGGATATTTACTGGTTATTTAATGGAATGACTATTTTCTCTTTAAATATGTATATATGTATGGTTGTGTAAGGCCCATTGTTTATAGTAAATGAATTAGGTGTGTATTGGCTACACACAGATAGGTCTGACTCATGGACACTGGAAACAATAAAATTGTTCATAACTGAGGGATGGAGTTGGGCACTTCATCTTGGTATAAGTTATAGTGAGAGACTCTCCTGTATTCAGGGTGACTTACCTAAGTTATGTGAGGCCTTTCCCGGATTTATCTCATTAGTGCATATACAATGCATTGAACAGGACCATTGTAGGTGTGATCTCTAAAATAGTACTATCACTGAGAGAGATCAAGCCACCTCATGCTACTGAGTGACCGGTGCTCTTAATCTTGAGCATTTGCTGATGAACTGACGAAGTCAAGTTCTTGTGCTTTAATTTACTATAGGTGAGATTCTTTTCATGGGTCAACAGCTCTGTGTTTTGGGTACTCGGACTTGATCAGTTGGGACGTGCAGATGTAATAAAGAATATATGCCATCTAATGATGGAATGATCGTCCCCTTAGAATTATCCGATTGATCATCAAAATCTAAGATCTTAGTATATGGATGTTCCATATGGATATTGAACTTGTGGGTCGCTCCCTGGACCAAGAGAATGATATCCGGATGATGATTAAGTTAAGGATATGAAGTTCTAAGGTTTAGATGTAATCGAGAAGGTTGATAGTACATTGGATAACCTGACTTGATTATGGATGTTACATAGAGGGGCATTCAGGTCATTACACTTAGTAGGTCGAAGACAACTGTCATTTTATGACGAGCTTACTATATTATATATTTGTCCCTGGAGTTCAACCATAACTCTTTAGTGGAATGAGTTAAGGTTAAAATGGTCTTAATGTTGCTATGGGTTTAGCATGGACATTTTGGGAGCCAATGGCAAATATGTCTTTTGGTCCCTTCTCTAGTCACTTTCCAAGATTGGCATGATTTCCTAAGTTGTTTAGATGACATATGGTTGAATTATTTTAGTGGAAAAATTATTTTGAGTTTAAATTCAAATAGGCCTTTGATGGCATACATGAATTTAATTCTAGATAAATTATTAGTAGGCCATGGTGTGCATTATCATGTGGGACGTCTATAATGTGAATTCTATAAGGTGAGGTTTCCAATTTTGAGTAGGTCTCTCTACTTGGAAGGTTGGACTTCTCTTTGGATTAGTGTTCCTATAAGAAAGTTTCATTTTTGAATTAGAAACTTAAATTAGTAAGTGTTGTGCAACTAGGATTACTAATTGCCAAAGTTTGTGGGATGTTCCTTACTTTCCTTTTCTAATTGGAGTGTTTCTAAATTGAAATAAATCTTTAGATTATACTTTCCTTTTAGGACATCTATGAGAATTAGAAGAGACAGTATTTAAGGAAAGCAATTCCAAAAGTTTTAATAAAAAGAAGGAGACCTCCCCCCTTGGACGTCCATAAAAAGAGAGCTACATCCCCACACGTCCAGCCCTCCTTCTTCTTCTTTGAAGAGAGCATAAGGTCTAAGATTTTTTTTCCATAGAAAATAGTTCTCAATACTCATCTAGAAATCTAGATTAAGATCCCACCATCTTAGCCAATCAAATTTGGAAGTGAGATAGAGAAGAAGATCAAAAGCAACTCTACTGCAGGAATTCCAGCAAGTTGTTTGGTAATTGCAAGTCTGAGTTCAGCCCTTTGGATCTATTTTTTCAGTGATTTGAAGTCTACAAATCTTCAAGGTAATAGTCTTCTTAATTCTCCTTTAATTATACACTTGTTGGTCATGAAATCATGGAGTTCTTAAGCGATCAACATGGCTGATTTATGCTACCAAGATCAGATTTTTTTAAAATCTGTCATGTTACAAATCAGTCATGGATGTCTTCCCCTAGTGATGTCCAGATCTGAATCGCAGTTTCTTTCATTTCGAACACTTAGGCTCGAAAACGGCCCGCCGGTGGCCCGGAAAGGTAAACGGCAACGAGAAAAATCGGAAACCAGCGTGAGCACTTCGCTCAAGAGTAGAGTAACTTGTAAGAACTGACAGTTCGAAAATAGGACTCCCGTTTAGAGAATTACGAGCGAAACATGGGGTTTTCAAACACTTAAGGCTCGAAAACGGCCCGCCGGTGGTCCGGAACGGGAAACGGCCGCCGGAAAATACGAAAACCGGCACGAGCACTTCGCTCGAGGGTAAAGTACCTTATAGGAATTGACGATTCGCAGATAGGACTCCCGGTTAGAGTATTACGAGCGAACATAGGATTTTCCAACACTTAAAGCTCGTTAACGGCCCGCCGGGGGTCCGAAACGGGAAACGGCCGCCTGAAAATTCTGATTCCGGCACGAGTACTTCGAGGGTAGAGTAACTTGTAGGAACTAACGGTTCGCAAATAGGACTCCCCGTTAGAGAATCACGAGCCAAACATGAGATTTTCCAACACTTATGCTCGAAAACAGCCCGCCCGGGGGTCGGGAATGGGAAACGGCATCCGGAAATTTCAAAAACCGGTACGAACACTTCGCTCAAGGATAGAGTAACTTGTAGGAACTGACGGTTCGCAAATAGGAATCACGGTTAGAGAATTACGAGTGAACATAGGATTTTCCAACACTTAAGGCTCGGAAACGGTTCGCCGGGGGTCCGAAATGGGAAACGGCCGCTGGACAGTTCGGAAACCGGCACGAGCACTTCGCTCAAGGGTAGAGTGACTTGTAGGAACTGACGGTTCGCAAATAGAACTCTCGGTTAGAGAATTACGAGTAAAACATGGGATTTTCCAACACTTAGGCTCGAAAAATGGAAAATGGCCCTCGAAAAAATTGAAAACCAGCACGAGAACTTCCCTCGAGGGTAGAGTAACTTGTAGAAACTGACAGTTCGCAAATAAGACTCCCGGTTAAAGAATTACGAGCGGAACATTGAATTTTCCAACACTTAGGCTCGAAAACTGTCTGCCGGGAGTCCGGAACGGGAAACAGCCCCTAGAAAAATCGAAAACCGGCATGAACACTTCCCTTAAGGGTAGAGTAACTTGTAGCAACTAACGGTTCACAAATAGGACTCTTGGTTAGAGAATTACGAGCGAACATAGGATTTTCCAACACTTAAGGCTCGAAAACGGCCCGACGGGGGTCCTAAACGGGAAACTGCCGCCGGAAAAATCGGAAACTGGCACGAGCACTTCGCTCGAGGGTAGAGTAACTTGTAGGAACTGACGGTTCCCAATTAGGACTCCCAGTTAGAGAATTACGAGCAAAACATGGAATTTTCCAACACTTAAGCTCGAAAACGGCTTGCCGGGGGTCCAAAAAGCGAAATAGCCCAAGGAAAAATTGAAAACTGGAACGAGTACTTCCCTTGATTGTAGAGTCACTTGTAGGAATTGACGGTTCGCAAATAGGACTCTCGGTTAGAGAATTAGGAGCGAACATAGGATTTTCCAACACTTAAGGCTCGAAAAATGCCCGCCGGGTGTCTGGAACGGGAAACGGCCGCCGGAAAAATCAGAAATCGGCACGAGCAATTCGCTCAAGGGTAAAGTAACCTGTAGGAACTGACGGTTCGCAAATAGGACCCACAATTAGAGAATTATGAGCGAAATATGGGATTTTCCAACACTTAAGCCGAAAAACGGCCCGCCGGGGGTCCAGAACGGGAAACAGTACCCGAAAAAATAAAAAACCGGCACGAGCTCTTCCCTCGAGGGTAGAGTAACTTGTAGGACCTGACGGTTCGCACATAGGACTCCCAGTTAGAAAATTACGACCGAAACATAGGATTTTCCAGTACTTAGGCTTGAAAACGACCGGCCGGTGGCCCGGAACGGTGAACGGCAGCGGAAAAAAAAAAAAAAAAAACAAGCGCGAGCACTTCGCTCGAGGGTACAGTAACTTGTAGGAACTGACAGTTCACAAATAAGACTCCCGTTTAGAGAATAACGAGCGAAACATGAGGTTTTCCAACACTTAAGGCTCGAAAACGGCCCGCCGGGGGTCCGGAACGGGAAACGGCCGCCGAAAAATTTAGAAACCGACACGAGCACTTCGTTCGAGGGTAGAGTACCATGTAGGAACCGACAGTTCGCAAATAGGACGCCCGGTTAGAGAATCACGACGAACATAAGAGTTTACAACACTTAAGGCTCGGAAACTGCCTGCCGGGGGTCCAAAACGGGAAACGGCCGCCGAAAAATTCTAAAACCGGCACGAGCACTTCGCTTGAGGGTAGAGTAACTTGTAAGAACTGACGGTTCGCAAATAGGTTTTCTGGTTAGAGAATTACGAGCCAAACATTGGATTTTCTAACACTTGGGCTTGAAAACAATCTGTCGGGGGTCCGAAATGGGAAACGGCCGCTGGAAATTTTGGAAACCGGCATGAGCACTTCGCTCATGGGCAGAGTAACTTGTAGGAACTAACGGTTCGCAAATAGGACTCCCGGTTAGAGAATTACGAGCGAACATAGGATTTTTCAACACTTAAGGCTCGGAAACGGCCCACCCGGGGTCCGAAATGGGAAACGGCCGTCGGACAATTCAGAAACCGGCACGAGCACTTCGTTCGAGGGTAGAGTAACTTGTAAGAACTGATGGTTCGCAAATAGGACTCCCGGTTAGAGAATTACAAGGGAAACATGGGATTTTCCTACACTTAGGCTCCAAAACAGCTCGCCGGGGGTCCGGAATGGGAAACGGCCATCGAAAAAATCGAAAACCAGCACGAGCACTTCCCTTGAGGGTAGAGTAACTTGTAGGAACTGATGGTTCGCAAATAAGACTCCCTGTTAGAGAATTACGAGCGAAACATGGAATTTTCCAACACTTACGCTCAAAAACAGCCTACCGGGGGTCCGGAATGGAAAACTGCCCACAGAAAAATCGAAAACCGGCACGAACACTTCCCTTAAGGGTAGAGTAACTTGTAAGAACTAACGGTTCGCAAATAGGACTCTCGGTTAGAGAATTACGAGTGAACATAGGATTTTTCAACACTTAAGGATCGAAAACGGCCCGCTGGGGGTCCTGAACGGGAAACTGCCGCCAGAAAAATCGAAAACCGGCACGAGCACTTCGCTCGAGGGTAGAGTAACTTGTAGGAACTGACGGTTTCCAAAATAAGACTCCTGGTTAGAGAATTACGAGCGAAACATGGGATTTTCCAACACTTAGACTCGAAAACGGCCCGCCGGGGATCCGGAACCGGAAATGGCCCCTGGAAAAATTGAAAACCGGCACAAGCACTTCCCTCGAGGGTAGAGTAACTTGTAGGAACTGACGGTTCACAAATAGGACTCCCCGTTAGAGAATTACGACTGAAGCATGGGATTTTCCAACACTTAGGCTCGAAAATGGCCCGCCGGTGGCCTGGAACGGGAAACGGCCGCGAGAAAAATCGAAAACCGACACGAGCACTTCGCTCAAGGGTAGAGTAACTTGTAGGAACTAACGGTTCGCAAAGAGGACTCCTGGTTAGAGAATTACGAGTAAAACATGAGATTTTCCAACACTTTGGCTCGAAAATGGCCTGTCCGGGGTCTGGAACGGGAAACGGCCTAAAGAAAAATCGAAAACCAGCATGTGTACTTCGCTTGAGGGTAGAGTAAGTTGTAGGAACTGACGGTTCACAAATAGGAGTCCCGATTAGAGAAATTGGACCTAAAAACGTTTAATTTGAAATACTTAGTCTCGAAAATAGGCCGTCGTAGGTCGAAAATGGGAAACGACCATCGAACAACCCAGAAATCAGCACGGATACCTTGTCAACACTTAGGCTGGAAAAAAGTCCGCCGAGAAACTTAGAAAAAGTTTTCTATATATACAAGTTTATGTTTCATTTATAATTTAATTCAATGAAAAGAATTTAATGGTGCTTTTTGTCATTGCAGATTGAAGGATGCTTTGGGGTCGGTTGCAGACTTGTGGGGGTGTAGGACTCCTTTTCGGTTTATTTGTATATATATATATATCTATATTGGACATTTATATGAGACGGTATCATTATTGATTGTAATATTTGTTTAATGAGATGAATGATTTAATAAAAAATGGAGATGGTTATTTAGTAACTTTTGTTTCATTGCATTTTTTTATGTTGAATATAGGTATATGAACAAGTTTATTTTTTATACAAGTGTATAAATAGGCTTAAAAGAAAATAATAATGAAAAAATAAATATAATATTATTAAAAAAAAAGACCATTGCCGACGAAAATTTTCGTCGGCAAAATTAAAAATAAAAAAAATAAAATGATTTTGCCGACGAAAATAAAACGTCGGCAACATTAATAAAGAAAAATTAAAAAAAAATCAAATTATTTTGCCGACGAACAAAAAATGTCGGCAAAATTAGAAATTAGAAATTAAAAAAAATAAAAAAAAGATTTTACCGATGAAAATAAAATGTCAGAAAAATTAAAAAAGAAAAATAAAAATAAATTAAAATTATTTTTCCGACAAAAGAAAAGCATCGGCAAAATAAAAAAAATCAAATTATTTTGCCCACGCAAAAAAAATACGTCGGTAAAATTAAAAATTAAAAATAAAATAAAAATAAAAAAAGATTTTTCCGATGAAAATAAAACGTCGGCAAAATTAAAAACGAAAAATAAAAAATAAAATTATTTTTCCAATGAAATAAAAGCATCGGGAAAATTAAAAATAAAATAAAATAAAATAAAATGATTTTATCGACAAAAAAAAAATCGGCAAAATTAAAGAAAAATAAAATGATTTAGCCGACGAAAAAAAGCGTCGGCAAAATTTAAATAATCGTCGGTAAAAATATATTGTGCTGACGAAACAAATTTTCGTCAAGAAAATATTTCGCTGACCATCTTTTGCCAACGTCTAGCTGACGAAAAAATTTTTATCTGTAAAGTTTTTTACCGACGAAAATGTGACTTTTGGCGAAAAATTTCGTCACCAAAAGTTCAGGTTCTTGTAGTGCATCATCCTCAAGTGTAGGGAGAGGATGATTATCACCTCTCACATTTTCCGTCCAAATGTCCCAAAATATCTTGGTCGCTCAATCGAACTTCACCCCCAAGAAGCCCTTGCAATTCATGAATTCGCCCTACATAATTCAAAAACCAACCATTTCTTATTATTATTTGTTTTCTTTTTCTTTGTTTTCATGCAACAAAGAAGAAAAAGAATACGGTATTATTGATAGATAGAATCATAGAAGAGGAAAAAATAGGAAAGCCTATTGGTATTGGATTTGATGGCTGCAATTGGAGCAGGTCGTAGTTGTGCTATGTTTGATCTTTCATAGTTGATCGTTGTATTAGTATTGAACCATTGTTCCATGTTATGTCTGCCATTTTTTTTCTCTTTCCTGTCTCTTTCACTTTTCAAGACAAATCTTGAGAATATGAAAGGAAAACGAAATTGTACGTCGGTCAGTAGTAATCTTTTTATATATATGAAGCCTGTAATATTATTTTCCCAAGATGATTGGGAGAAAACGGAGTGGAAGAGATACAGAAATAGGTGGGAGAAGAGGAAGAAATAAGAAGAAGAAACAAAGGCACTTCTATGTTTTAAGAAAATCGCGCAAAGCGACACTAACGTTGCTCCTCAAAGACAGCATCGCTCCCCTCAGCATTTAAAATAAAAAAGGGCAGAGGTCCTCACGGACCCCATTTGTGCTGCACAATCTGCATGGATCCTTCGCAAGTAATGGCCAAATTCCGGCATTTTTCCAGTAAAATCTTCTATTAAAATTGTGTTAGGCTGTCCCAAGAGTACTTCTGTACTACCGAATCTAGCTAAATAAATAAATAAAATTGTGTGGAGGAAAATTTTGCAAGTACAATGCTCTCCTCCATTCAACATTATTCTGTTTCAAAGAATAAGACACTTAAAACAGGCTTCCTCGAATCAACCCACTTTTGGAAACCATGGTGGCAGATCCAACCTATTCACACAAGCATACTCTCCATGAACTTGCACCCAACTCAATTTCACAACGTTGGGAAAATAAAATTAATATCCATTTGGTTCAATTACAAAAATAAACGCACTTACAGCACGTCAAATTGAGTGTCAAGATAGTCTTTATCAAAGTGACACTTGGCTCAACCCCAATATCTAATGCCATGCTATCTGCCTCTGTTAATTAGATGCATCACACATGGGCTCAACAAGAGGGAATCTCACTTGTCAAAATGTGCACCCAGATGGCTGAACTTCGCTCACTTGAGTGGATGGATTCCCAGCTTCAAATCTAAGATATTTGGTAATCCAGTCCAACGCAGAATCTGTAATCTATCACTAGGAAACTCCACCTGTGGAATCCTAAACAGAGGAATCCAAAGTAAAGTGCAGCACATTATTCCTATATCATTAGAAAGCAGATCCAAGTAACAAGTTTGTTCGGGCTTTACAGCTATGTAAACTTGAAAGAAAAAGAGTAAAAAGAAATAAAAACGCCAACAACCAAGTCAGTAAATAACCAATAATGCATGAACAAGCATAGTGCAATCTAGAATCATCAATCTGAAATAGCATTTCCAGGTTATTTAAGGTTTAGCTGAGGCCTCATTTGACTCCAAAATTAAGAGAACTAATATAATGACCACTAGGGCAGCTACTAAGTGGCTTTCAACATGAGGTTGGGTGGCAATGGAGAGTTTTGCAAGGATCTGCTTCTTCAAGCCAGTTAAAAAGAACCATTTCTCTAACCAATCCAAGGTAAAAAAACAAATTTCAAACTACAGTGGTTGTCTTTACCACTAAAATTAGAACATGTCTTGCTGAATTCTGTGGACCAAAGATTGCACAGATTGAGAAAATCGTTTTTATGGAATGTAAAAAGAATTTACAAGACTTCACCAAATTATTTGTAATGATTATTTTTTCAAAATGATAACGACTCATTACAAATATTTCCTATTAACTGAATCTCTACCCCTAATGAATATTTTTTAGTAATAAACAGATGAATTCATTAAAGAAAACCAGCAAAAATCTATGATAAAGAACACATTTTAACACTCCAATCACTACCCTCCCTGTGCAGGCACAGTCCCAGACTTCACTGCAACCAGATTGGACACCATTGGATTGATATACACTATCCCAAACATAAGTTAATCCAATTACACACCTCCCTCTAGCAATATGATCAATTTAAGCTGTATATCAATCCCACTGTAGAGAAGTCTGTGACAGTGCCTGCACATAGAGGGGAGTATGATTTGACTGATAGATCAAATGGAGGTTAAATCGGATTATAGCTTCTGTCAGAATCATACCAGTGATAACATGGGATCATTTATTCGAATTCTTAAAACTCCTCTATAATCAAAATAACTAAGAAATAACACAAATCAAAGATATGTAAACATACACCTACGAAAGGACTTTTCAAAATAATTAAACAATATCAAGCACATGCAACCTTCTATAAAATCAATTTTCTTGTAAGGATTTTACATAGAATTTTGTGTATACTTGCACTCTGTATTCTCACACTCATTCCACTAGGGTGAGCAGCACGAACCTGTAGTTTACACTCACTCCTATGTTGCACTACTCTCCATTATAATTCTAGCCCTATACCATCTATCTGGGTCAGCATCCTGAGTTTTAAACTTTCACTCAAACATGTTTTAAGTCCTACCATCTCAGTCATGTAGCACCATGTATATCACCAATATTTCATGGCTAGGTGATCTATACGTGCAGATATGGAAGAGAAACAAAAGGTTGAAAGAAAGACCCACAGCCAGATTTAATGTTCTTCTTGAGGTTGGAATCAACAGAAGGAACATAAAGTGAGGGTCCACGATTGCATGCACTTTAGCACAGTTCATTTATTTTATCTATTTTTTTTTTTTTTAATTCCACTACTGCTTCATTATCCACATGTACCATACACTGAACTAGAAAACATACAACTAAAGATGGAAAGAGATAGAAACAGAAAACAAGAGGGAAAAATGGACAAACGAAAATGGAGAAGAGACCAATGTGTTCTTCGTAAATCACAGTATGATAAGCAATTGAATTGCAAGGACTGGCAAAAATTCTTTCAACCAAGAAAAAATTATTTTAACGAATGAGCGATGAAACCTAGAAAACAAAATAATGGAAATACACTAAATCAGGTCATCGATGCTGCTACATAATATTGTTGCAATTTTTCAAACACTTCACTACTCACAGGAGAATGATTAATTATTAGGGTTTTACTAGATTGGTCATTCTGTCACTGTAGCATATGTCCCTCCCTTGTCCTAAGTTGAACCCTGCTTCCTCCTTTTTTTGATCGATTGATTCCCTTATCTTCTTTATAAATATTTCAACTTAACCTCCTGTAATTTCTTTCTGCAGATCTGATGCAACTGTCATTATTCATGATTGTTGTCTTTCCTGAAACTTTAAAATCGTCGACATTTTGGATCTTTTCTTGAAATTAGATTAAATTCATAAAGAAAACCTGTCTGAGGTCATCTTTTTTCACTCTCTGCATTATAGTTTCCTAGCCCCCATTCATATCTTTCATCAATTTTATAGTCATTTGGAAATACACTAGTTCTTTAGAGGCATCATGTACCAAATAGATGTCATACAAGTCTAAATGTCATTTTTGTCTTGACTAGACTATTAGAACAATCCCTGGAAAAATACGATGTATGTTAGACGTCTTTTACCATGTAATTGACATATCACACCACAATCTCTCCACCACATCACAAATTATTATTTTTAATATTATTTTTTTTTATTTTTTTTGGCTAGTTTGGAGTAGTGGTCTGTAGTGATTCTATTAATTTGTAGTGAATCTACTATCTAGTGATACTGACAAATTAACTTTAGAATGCTGTCTTCAATTCTAAATCAGTTACAGAGAACTTTCTAAAAGAAACTATTATGCTAATAATTAAAAACAATTATTATCCACTAAAAAGGAACTATTACTGACAAATTATTGTTTATCAGGAGTTGCTATAAAAGACAAAAAAGAAACTAAAACCTATCAATAATATCCAGTAAAACTATTATGCTAATAATTAAAAACAATTCACTGTGTTAGTGTGGAAGCTGACACCACTTCATGGAAAGAAGTATACAGCACAACAACAAATACTCACTCCGAGGGGGTAGTGGGTAATCAACAAGTATATACAACAGAAATGAACCAAACCCAAGTCTCCTTAAGTCCCTAATGGGGCACCAAACCTTCAATGTTTCTTCTCATTTATGGAAAACATCCTTAACAGTTTAGGCTTTATCTGTTGTTCTTACTATTCTATAATCTAAAAGAAAGCAAGAAATAGAATTCTAGAAATTTAAAATAGGAGAAGAAAAGAATAAGACGAAGTCTTGTGGTAGCCAAAGCACTCCTAGGATGCAATCTTTAGGAAGATTTCGCCACACATAGTTGTTCATGGAATGTCTGCTTCAAGATACAAGGGCTCCCTTGTTTGGCACCGATCATGTACTCAAACGATTAACCTTCTTGAGCGTAGAAACCCTTTCAGATGACTTGTTAATGAAAGTGAAAAGAGAATTAGATAAGTAAAAACAAAACCTGAAAGTAGAAGAGGAAAAAGAACATTGACCAGAGAAGTAGGAGGAGAAGAATTGAGATTGATATTGAAGGCTCTCCCCCAGGCTGTTTAAATAGGGCCTTATATGTCAGTTGCACAACAGCCCATTATACAACAGCCAGCGGAAGACTCTCTTCACAAAGTACTAACACTATTTCCTTTATGGAAGAGTCTCTCATAATGGACAAGGCTCTATGGATTACTCTCTGGAAGAATGTCTCTTTGTGACATACGATTCTCTTGGACAACCAAAAAACTAAACTAAACTCTTCCGCAACGGATAAGGAAATTACATAAGGTGTAAAAAAAAATATAATTGCTTGGGCGCAATGGTCCAGAGGACCTAACCAAAACCCAATCCTGTGCCCAAGTCCAAGAATGAGCCTGGACATGTGCTCAGTCATGCATGCGCGCCTGTGTTTACCATCATTTGACTTTAGTCCAAACCAAACACTTTAATGTTGGAGAAGAATGTTTACTAAAAGACTTCCAAAGAGTTTTCCATTTTCAATGTGGGATCCCATCCGTTCACCTTCCTCAACAAGGAGAGCATATAAAAGAAAGATCAAAGAGGTGGATTTTCCTCCGTATTTGTTGCAAAAGAGAGATTCTTCCACTCGTCCAGAAAAATCAGACTTTACGAAGAGAGATTCTTCCACAGAGTCTTGTCCTTCACGAGAAACTCTTCCACGCAGAATCAGTCTCTGCAAAAGTTTCCACAAGGAGTCTTCCGCAAACCATTGCACGATGGGGCTTTTGTGCAACAGGCCTCACAAGTCCCAAGGCCCTATCTCCTTGCCTAAGGAAGAGCCTTTAGCATCAATCTCAAGCTTCTCTCTTCTACTCCTACTTCCTTGATCAATATTCTTCTTCCACTTCCACTTTCCAGTTTTCTTTTTATTTATCTACTTCCTATTAATTCTGTAAACAAGTCATCTAAAAAGGTTTCTAGGCTCAAGAAGCTCCACCTTAGTAGTGCACAGTTGGTGAAGTAACCTAGAAAAAGGACTCGATGCATCTTGGAGGTAGATGTTCCATGATCCATTGCACCATTGTGGCAGACAAAATCTGCCTAAAGATAGCATGTTGGACGTGCTTAGCTACTACGAGACTTCGGCTTATATTTTTCCTATCCTATTTAAATTTTCTATAATTTTATGTCCTACTTTCCTTTAGATTGCAAAACACTAGAAACAACACTATCAAGCCATCTAGTGGAA
The DNA here is from genome assembly GCA_012931725.1 of Litsea cubeba. Classification (NCBI taxonomy): domain Eukaryota; kingdom Viridiplantae; phylum Streptophyta; class Magnoliopsida; order Laurales; family Lauraceae; genus Litsea; species Litsea cubeba. Next base: position 19,609,468 of record CM022950.1, read on the forward strand.
TCAACTCATGTGTGTAACATAAGGATGAATTAAAAAAAAAAAAAGAAACTCACTAGCTATAATTAATAACGTAATATACCGTTTCAATTTGTAAGATGGTGTGGTACTTACATATTATGACATCTATGGCTTAACATGAACAAATGTATATTTTTAAATCAAAGCAGCCAAAGATAGTGGACAAGGAAAAACAGATATGTTTTCATGTGAAACGAGGGTATTCTTTTTCCTTTTTTTCACCTTTTTTGTTTTTACTTACACATGAGATGAAAATAATAAATATTAATAAATACAATAGCATGTGTAGACTATGGAAAAATAGGTTTTAAAATAAATATTAATAAATTTGAGCAAATAATAAAAGATATTTTCTCAGCGCTAGATAAAAATTGCACCACATTAAACAAAATCCACTTGAACGGTAATGGGTTTTGAAAAAAGAAATTAAAAGCTCATTTGTTTGCATGGAATTAAATTCCTAGGAATTCTAAGAAATGTTGTTTCTAAAACTGGTTATTTTCATTCCAATTTATTATTATTATTATTATTATCATTTTTCTTAATGGTAAAAGTGGTTAAATTGGAAAAACAAAGTTGAAGATTCATACATCACCATCAAATAATCTCACCTTCAATGGAAAATGAACTAAGGGGAGATGGGTAAATGAAAACGCAGTTATCACCCCAGTAATTCAAATCCTAGGAAAGTCTATGTCCCGTCCACATCTCCACCTTATATCATTCACCCCTCAGCTCTTTAATAATCCTTTGTTGGAACCCATTTTACCGTGAGCTCCTATCTGATACATTCTATGGAATTAAATCTGAACAATGCAGTTTGAAAAATATCCCTGCGAATCCCTGATCACATGAATAATCACCCACAAGGATATATGTCATCATTGCAACAACAACAACAACAAGATGCTAGCAGAAAATGGAAGGCACAATTCAATCCATCTGGTGAAACATGAAAATCTGTTCAAACATTACAAATGCATGCTTCCTAATGTAATCGTACAGGAACTGAATAGTCAGTAGCATGTTAGATGCCACCAGTGCTGATAATTACACAAAACATGTAATGCCCAGTATATTACTACTGAACATCAACAAAAACTACACCAAAAAGTGAACTAATCCAGATATAAAAACTTCTTATGAAGCTACCATTACATGTATGAATGCAACAGAAATTTGTTTCATAATTTCGGAGAGTAAATTGAGAATTTTTTAGTAAATTTACCGTGTCCAAGCAGGGAATAGTGAATTTAGATGACACATAAACACCAACAAGAATCCAAACTGTATAAATTATGCCCCATTTTGAATGGGGCATGGCACAAGATCACACTCATCAAGTAATCTTATTAATTCAAATTTATATAATAATAATAATTTTAGGGCCCAAGCACTCAGGTTGTTTAAATTTAATTTACTTAGTGTAAAACTCAGATACTCACATTAGATAAGGGTACTGATAAAAGAACTTATTACCACTCTTCAGCAAGCTTCGGCTGTGGATGTTTTCAGTTTTGAAACTTTGTGTGAAGGTAATTCAGAATTTTGTGCCAATAACCCCAACTACACTGCTTAAGGTGCAAATACAGTTCTCATTTTCCGAACGCTCAAGTAGAGTTTTACATGACACTTAACAAATGCAGTTGCGGATATAATTTAACTTCATAGAACTTATGAGATCAAACTAACCCTACCAAAATATATCCTATAAATATGGTATTCAGAGGATCCGCTGCATAAGAAATGTTATAGTCTACCACAATAAATGCTCCCTTTGTAGCAACATGAATCACATACAAGTGTGCACTGTTCTCAAATGTGAGAATGCTTTGCAAGTCATGCTTCTTGAAAGAAGAAAGCACAATATTTCAGTAAAATCCAGACATTTGGTAAACTTCAAAGTGACTGGAGTATAACAAAGACTGTTAGATGCACCATGGCCCAGAAAGAAAGGGTGATTGGAGTCATTGGACTACCCCAACTACTAAATCATTAAGGAGTCATTAAGATGAGGCGAAAAGGTAGAGAAAACAGAGTCCCTTCTCTATTTTCTACACATCTTCCAGCGTGTTCTATGCAAATTTTCTTCTCGTCTAAACGCACACCCAAGGGTCATTTGAACCATTTCCCCCTTATCTAAAAGTGAAGAAAACATCTAAAGAATACTGTCCCGTGTAAAAAATTTAAATGTGGTGAGTGTTCACCCTTATCTTCATCAAAGAACCCTAAGCCGTCATTTTCACTAGACAAAAGGAAGTGGAGAGAATTTTCATGCAGTTCAAATCTGAAATATGATAAATCACAGCAGTAAAAGCAGTAACATATAGTGATTCCATACATTCTAACTATGAATTGAAAAGGAAACGTATCAACAGATGATGAATTATGATAATCATAGCAACAATTAGAAACTAAAACAACGAAAACAGCTCCATTGCAAGCACTTCAACATGTACAGTGAATTTCCAAGTAAAATCATGAATTGAGTGTATAAGTGCATAAAAGAACAGAAAACCCGAGAAGAATAGACAGCGGGGAACGCCGGATGCAGAGGTTTATCGACCGATTCCTGTTTCGTCTTTCACTTCAGAGCAATCAATCCATCAAGCGACCAGTCCAGGAAGCGATCGGTAAACCGCTGCGTCCGAAGACACCACAGAAGAAAACGACAATAAAAACAAAATGAATTTGATCCTGTTTCCACCACATTAACACATACCCCAACATAGAAAAGCAACTAGTAATTCCCTTCACTTCATTTAACTACAAAATTAACATATGAATCAAGAAAAACACCAAGTAGATATCTGTATATATATATATAGAGAGAGAGAAGATCTACAACATAGATGAAGCAGAAAATCCCAGCTAAAACCAACAAAAAAGGAATCTGTAAAATGAGGAAGAGAATAGATATTTTGAAAAACAGACGTGAAAAATAAAATAATAAGGTAAATGAGAAGGAGAGATATGAAAGAATTCCCCTAAGATTAGAGAAAAAAAATCATAAAAAGGAGCGAGATCTGAAAATCATAAAAGGAGAGAGATCTGAAAATCTTAGATCGACAACAAAGAAGAAGAGATAGACAGAAAGCAATAGAAAAAAGCTGAAATAACCTCGGCCCGAGGATATTCTCAACTTGGTATGCTTCCCGAGCATGAGTCTCTCACTCGGAGGATCCCGAGTGGAAGGAGAAGGAATCTATAGTAGGTCCCCAGCTCGACCAGCTGAAAATTAATTTTTATTATTTTTCCTAAGCTCTACTCTAATAACAGTTTGTTAAAATTGACCCCGCGCCGCGCCGCGCCCACAAGCAATAAATGATATTTTATTAAATTATATTATATTAGAAGAGACTGGGGTATTGAAATTGGAGCCGTGCTACATGGCCTGAAAATGTGCCCGACGCTGGGATCCAACGGTCCTCGGGGGGGGACCGTGCCACAGCCCGGGCTCATTTTTCGGGCTGTGTGGACTTTCTCTTGAAATTGTTATGATTTTTGGGTTAAAATTGTGGGAGATGATCAAAATCAATTGGAGCTGATTTCATCAGTCTCTTCAACATATAGTAATAAAGTGGAATAGGAGGAACTTAGGCTCGTCTTACATGGGCTTGAAAATGTATGGGTCTGAAACTAGAGCCCAATTGTCACGGGATAGATTTTTCGCCTAAAAATCTTTAACGTGTGGCGTTAAGGACACCAGTCCCTTAACCAGTCAACCAACAAACACACACACAAACAGCACTAAAGGAATTGGAAGGAGACAATTGCAGACAACACAATGCAAATACAGATCACTTGATTAATTTGGCACCAACCCTCTCTTATCAATCAAAACTGTAGGACGAGCCCTTACAAAGAATTACCACTCATAACTCTCTGTAGCACTCTCATACAAAGATCCCTCTTAAATCTTTGCCTAAACCCTGAAGCCCCGCCTGAGATTATCTCTTAGGCTAACTCCTTTCTCTGTCTTAGTTTCTATTCTAAGATTACAGTTTGAGACTTCTCTCTGTCTCTCCTTGTCTAATTCGGATCTGCAACCATACAATCTTATTTAAACAAGTCTCTGGCCAATCAAACAGTGCCACCAAGGCTAACTGCCTGCCACTTGGCCCCTCAAACAGATGCCAATGTCTTGCTGGAAATAACCCACGAAGGGGCAGCTTGTTTGAGCAGTTGCATGCCACCTGTCATGCTTTTGTTGGTCAAAGTAGTCCTCCACATGCCCAACACACTTCACAGACCAAACTGCTATGGCAGTTCCTCAAACCACCCACCCCAGTGGCTGCCACATCGTTCCAAACCAACTAGCAACTACCTTTGTGAAAGGGCATGCCACATAGCACCAACTGTGTCTTCCACATGGGCTACACCAGCCCCAGCACAAGGGGAATAAACCCCATGCACCAATCCAACACACCACTGTTTCCGTTCAGGCCACCAGGCCCAGGCACGAGGGTGTGGGCCCCACGCACCAAATTCCCAACCGCAACCCAACCAATGCGCAACCAAGGCCCCCAAGGCCATTCATAGTGTATTCTATGCATATCGCGTGCCAACAGTGCCCACCGTCCATTTTTCTACCCAACATGCATACCTGCTACATAGTAGAGGTATGTGCTACCCATTGTTTCTCACCTCATGGGTATAAATGTTTGAAAACGACGAAATGAGACTTTTGGCTTGTTCCCGGACTCCAATGCACAAATCCTTTTACACAATGCTTGTTCAGCATATTTAATATCCTTTCAATGCATTAGACATGCATTTGGATCCATAAAACACAAGGTTGGTCGAGGGTCTAAATCTGCCGCACGCAATTCCTGCACGACGTCGACAGACAGTTCCTGCAAGCCTCGCAGTGCTAGCACGACGTCGACTGCAACACCCGCAGCACCTGCACGACGTCGACCGCAATTCCTGCGAATCTCGTAGCATTGGCACGACGTCATTCACTGCATCACCAGCACGCGAACGACGTTCCTCGCAGCAATATAGCAACGTGTGCACGCTGCCATACACACAGCACAACGACTGCACACTCCACGTGCAGCAAGGTACTGCACACACCACGTGCAGCACTGCACGTCGTGCACACTATTCACTGCACAACATTGTTAGGCACCAACATCCATCGCACCAACGACCGAAGGGCAACAACCATCCGCACCAAGGGACCAATATGCAGTGTTTAGCTATCATAACACAATCCATATGCACCAATGGACTGTTTGTGCAGTGGTTAGGTCTAGGACCATCAACTCTACCGCACCATCTGCGCACCAACGCAGTGTGACCAGTTTAGGGGCTAACAAACCACTTGATAAGAAATATGAAACGCCCAAACACCGATAGGAAGTACAGGAAGTCCAAGTTGTCCATTAAAATTTGAGTTTAATTTGGACTGGAGTATGATAAGGTCCAAGCCCGTTGAGGGCAAGTTTTTAGTCCGAGCTTTCTTTCCACTAAATCATTTACAATATATATTATATATTTTTTAAAATTATGTATGTGTGTAAGGATAGTAAGCGGGTCAAGTAAGGTCAAAAGGAGTCCAACCTGTATTCAACCCGTTTTTAAGATGGGATAGGTGTAGTCTACTCACACCAGATGAAGGTCAACCCAACCTGACCTGCATAACTCACTTTCAATGAGGGTTAACTAACCCATGTGACCTAACCCAAACCTATAGAATCTTGGCCCAAACCCATCCATTTCAAATATAAAAAGATAAATTTGTGTCACATTGTTAGAATAAAAAAGGACCCAATAGAAGCACGGATCATTCCTTATTAAAATAAACCATTTCACGTACCAAAATAATAAGCCCATCCTATTGGAGTCATTTTGACATGATCCATTAGCCCTGATTTAGAAACCATGGTCTTGAGGAGCTTCACCACCAGGAGGCTTGATTTGGCTTCCGAGAGTCAAAGTCCCTCAAATGTCGAAATGACCTGAAACTTGACAATGTAGCCATTTTGGAAGCATTTTGAAGTCACCCATGTGCTCTGTTTGATGAGTGATGGCCTCGGTGGTTGTTGCCGCCAAAAGGCTTGATTTAGCTGCTCGAGGGTTGCTGCAGGGTCAAACGTTATTGGTTTGACCTGAAACTTGACGTGGAGCCTTTTGGAGGTATCTTGAGACCATCCACAGGATCTGATCAAAGATCTGATGTCTTTGATGCTGTCGCCGCTAGGAGCTCCTGTTCAGCTGCTAGAAGAGTAAAGTTAGGCGAAATAATGTTGAAATGGCTTGAAACTTCATGTGTACTCTTTTTTTGGCTGTTTTGAATGATGTTGCAGTTTTTGTTTGATTCTAACAAGATTTGATTTTTGAAGTAGCATTATCAGTTAGTGGTAGGCTGCGGCTTCATATAGCTTCTTGATGTTAAAGAGGCAAAGTGATATTTTTGGTGTCAACAACCCTATCCTCTATGGATGGACTCAATCCCGTTTACTGTAAAATTCAAGCAAACTACTCTCCAAACATATATGGGGAAAAGTTAAGCCAGACAGCACGTCATCCACTTCAAAATCCTAACAGGAGCTATCGCGGATCATATAAACTAGATAACAAAGCTGAAGGGGGGTAGTTTTGGAAAAAAATTATAAAAAGGTTTTATCTACTATGGTGCATAGGAGATTTTGACAAATGTTAATTGTTCCCTAGAGTTCCAAGGGAACAAAACACTTAGCTTCACTTCCAACAATTCTACAGATTGTTATATCCATAGTAGGAAGCTGGCTTTCAGTTTGACACTCTGTTCAATTCGGTTGTTGTTTTGGCTGATGTTGTTACATTTCTATCAAAGCCTTCCTTTTGTTCCGCCAAATTTATCATGAGCAAGAGAAAAGGTGTGTAAGCAGAATCACAACAGTAATGTAGTTAGTTTTCTGAATGGCTCCTGTGCGGGGAGATTTCCGGAGCACAGGATTAAGCTGATCCCAGCCATCAGATGAGACTGAGCACTCTCACGTGCCATCCGCGTGCCATCCACGTGGCACCAAACTCACCTCGGCTAGCAAGGCAGAGGCCTCGGCCGAAGTCAAACGGCGCCATGCCACTAGCGCCGAGCTCGGCCACCCCATGTGTCCATCTCGGCTGAGAACTCCACCTCGGCTGAAGGAGCCGAGATGAGAGCCGAAGCAAGAAAAGACCTCCACTCGCACCCCTCACCCCCACGTCGCCAGGCGCGTGAAGGAACAGGGGTACGAACTACTAAGACAGATGCGACATCCATCCGTCCACAATCTTCGCTGGATCACTGACAAGGCGGCATCCAGCGGCTGAAGCCACATCAGGGCAAGGCCCGAGGGCAGATCCGATGATGCTCCTACCGCCAAAAGCACCCAACACGATCTGGCCCAATAAGACGCGCATTTAATGCATTGTGGGCTGATCCGACTGACATTAAATGCAGGGTGGGCTGGATTGGACCGCATTTATTACTTTGCGGGCTTATCATGACTCCCAGTCAAATCATGGGACCCACACCAAGATGTCCTCCAAAAATACAAGCCAAGCCTCTATAAAGATAATCCCATACCACATGCAAGGTACGCGATATACACACTTGAGAGCTGCTACTCTGCCTCTCTTCTTCCTCTCCTTCCATTGTTCCAGTTCCTTCACTGACTTTGGCATCGGAGAGCCTTGCGCCGCCCAAGCCAGGGTCCTCTGACCGTGTGTTCTTCTCTTTCAGGCTTTCGGACGGTACCCAGTCATCACCATCGTTAGATAAGTCCTCTAAGGCTCCCCAGTTATTGTGGGTCATTATTTTCTGCACCTACAATTGGCGCCGTCTGTGGGAAAGTAATATCCCAGCCTTCCCAACCTTCTCAACTTCAATCTCTTAGAAGCCATGCCTCCGAAAGCTAGGAAGGGCGTAGAATCCTCGAGAGCAGTGCTCGAGCTGCCACCACCGTCGACGGACGTCCCTCCTCAAGGGCGCTCCCGCACGGTGCATGGCACGTCAGCAGGCGAGGGCCGCTTAGGCTCGCAGCTTTTTGTCGAGGTCCCCCTTCAAGAAGGACTCGAGATCTCGATCTCAGCGGAAGAAGTCATGCCACCCCGACGCGATGAGCGTCGGCATGAGCGTCCTCGCAAGGACAAAGTCGTGGCCGTAGAAGAGACGCGCCACGCTCAACCCCCTGCCAATGGAGGGGTCGTCGCAGCCCAAACTGCTCTCCTCCAGAGGCAAGAGCAGCTGATTCGCGAGCTCCAGCAGCAGCTGAGGGCAGCGCAAACCGCCTCCTTGAGGCAGGTCTCTGAGCCTCAAGGGAAGAAGAGGGACGCCCCCAGCAGGGCAGCCCAGCCTCCCCGCGAGGATCTCAGAAACCATCTGGACCATAAGCGGAGCCAGATTCATGACGAAGGCTCGAGCAACAGCCGGAGTCATCATAGCCGCGATGGCCGAACTCATAGCCATCGTAGCCCGAACCACTCCAAGCGAAAGCCAAGAACCCAGGCTCCAGAGAAGGACGACGAGCAGGAGCGGTTCGACAAACGCGTCAGGCTAGCTCTTCAGCACAACCTGGACGTGCGGGACCAGAAGCAGATCTGTGGCCACACTGATCTGGGGGGCTCACCCTTTACAAAAGAGATCGAGCGCACCCCCTTGCCCAGAAAGTTCTCCGTCCCGCGATTCGTCCCCTATGACGGACTGTCCGACCCATCCGCTCACCTTCGCCACTTCTCCCAGAAGATGTCCATCTGGGGGAATGAGGGTCACCTGAACTGCAAAATCTTCTCCTCCAGTTTGGGTGACCTCCCCCTGAAATAGTTCTGTTCTCTCCCAGAGAAGTCAGTTTCCAGTTGGAAGGAGCTCCAGCTCTCCTTCTTAAAGAAGTTCCAAGCTTACACCGTCGTCCCCAAGAAAGAAGGGGACCTCCTCGCCCTGAGAATGAAACAGGGCGAGACCCTCGCCAAGTTCGCCCAACGATTCTGGGCGGTCTACAGCCAGATCGAGGGCACCAGGGAAGAGATAGCAATCTATGCCTTCCAACATGCCCTGATCCCCGGCCACGACCTCCGGAAGGACTTGGTCGGAGACCCTCCAGAGTCCATGCCAGAGCTAATGGCTCGGATAAAGCGCTTCGTCGCCCGGGAGGAAGATGAAACCCAGGCCCGAGGAGAGGACGAAAGGCCAGAGCCCGAGCACAAGAGCAACCAGCCTCGGCAGAAAGGCGGGGAACCCTTCCAGACGCAGGAGCCCAAGCAGGCTTGGGTCGCCAGTTCGGCGATGCCCACACCACCCAGGTCTGGGGGCACCAGGAGGCCAAGGCCTCACGCCAGCGCCTATCAAGGCATCAACGTCGTCTTCAGAGAGCCGATACACCAGATCATGAACAAAATAAAGGGTAAGCCGTTCTTCGAGTGGCCTCAGCCCTTGAAAAATGAGCCCACCAACGGCAGTCGAAGCAAGCTCTACTGTTCCTACCACAAAGGTAAAGGACACAAGACCGAGGAGTGCAACTCTCTGAAGTGGTACCTGGAGAGACTCGCCGGCGAAGGCCACCTCCCAGAGTTCGTCAAGACAGAAGATGCCGGCGGCAGCGGGGGCCGAGTTCACCAGAGCACGGCTCGGGACCCAGACAGCGAGGACTCCGAAAAGATCATTAACGTGATCCACCTGGCATCCTCAGTTCCCTCTCCCTCGTCTCGCGGAAGCTCGCATCGCACGGGAAGAAGGTGATGGAAGCCGAGCTCGGGCTGGCATCCAAAAAAGCTCGCCGCGGCCGACCTGCGATCTCTTCTCTCAGATAAAGATCTCGGGGGAATCCAGCTCCCCCACAACGATTGAGGCCATGGCCGAGGCCAGGCTGAACTCGGCAGACCCAGACAGGTTCTCCCTGATCGGCGCCACCACTGGCCACGACCGGATGAGCTTCCTTGACGCCTACAGAGGCTGCCGCCGAGTTCCACTTCACAAGCCTGACAAGGGTAACGTCATTCACAACCCCCCGCGGCGCTAACTGCTACAAGGAGATGCCCTTCGGGCTAAAGAACGCGGGGGCAACCTGTCAGCGCCTCGTGACGGGGATGTTCCAGGCTCAGCTCGGCCTAACGATAGAGATGTACATCGACGACATGGTCGCCAAATCAGTGTATTCCCCAAATCAGTGTATTCCAGCGATCACCTGGCGGATCTCGGCCAAGTCTTCGACATCCTTCGGGCATGCGAGCTCAAGCTAAATGTTTCCATGTGCGCCTTCGGCATAGCACCTGGCCAGTTCCTCAGTAGCTTGGTAACACGAAGGGGGATAGGGGCTGATCCAGACCAGATCACCGCGATCTAGGGCATTCAGAGCCCCTCCACCACAAAAGAAGTCCAGAAGCTCACGGAAATGGTTGCAGCACTCAAATCACTTTATTGGCCGGCCCCGAACTGCGATCAAAGCCCAGATTCTGGCGAACTTCAACATCGTCTCGCCCAATTCGGCCCCGACCCAGCCTGGCACGACGCTGACAGGCACAGGGCACGAGCCAGAAGTAATTGAGATCGAACAGTCTCCCACCTCGGCAACACCCCTCCGGCCTGCGGGATGGAAGCGGTCATTCCTTTAGAGATCAGCCTTCTCGCCCTGAGCACAGAGCTGATCGACCAAGGCCGAAATAAGACAAACCTGGCAATGGAGCTGGAGATGGCGGACAAGCGCCAAGGAGCAATAGCCCTGCGTCTGACCGACTATCGGCAGCGGTTAGCCAGGGCGTACAATCAAAATGTCAAGGAAATGAGGTCCTCCCTGGGGAGAGCCGGTTCTCGAGGGGACCCTACCCACCGACAACCAAACAAGGGGAAAGATGGCCCCGAACTGACACGGCCCGTTCAGGGTGGTCTCACAAGCAACGAAATCAGCCTACAGGCTCGAAGACAGAGGGCAAGCCACTGCCGAGACCGTGGAATGCGTCCCGCCTGAAGAAATTCTATTTCTAAAAGATGTAGCAAGTCTCAATCAATGAAAGTACCTTTTGCCCTGTCGTCAATCTGTGTCATCTCTCCTTACATGACTTCGACAGCCCCGGGTCTACCGCCCTGGAAAAGGCCTCGAGTCCAGACTCGGTCGTTTCCTAAAGCTCCGGGTCTACCGCCCTGGAAAAGGCCTCGAGTCCAGACTCGGTCGTTTCCTAAAGCTCCGGGTCTACCGCCCTGGAAAAGGCCTCGAGTCCAGACTCGGTCGTTTCCTAAAGCTCCGGGTCTACCGCCCTGGAAAAGGCCTCGAGTCCAGACTCGGTCGTCTCCTAAAGCTCCGGGTCTACCGCCCTGGAAAAGGCCTCGAGTCCAGACTCGGTCGTTTCCTAAAGCTCCGGGTTTACCGCCCTGGAAAAGGCCTCGAGTACAGACTCGGTCGTTTCCTAAAGCTCCGGGTCTACCGCCCTGGAAAAGGCCTCGAGTCCAGACTCGGTCGTCTCCTAAAGCTCCGGGTCTACCGCCCTGGAAAAGGCCTCGAGTCCAGACTCGGTCGTTTCCTAAAGCTCCGGGTCTACCGCCCTGGAAAAGGCCTCGAGTCCAGACTCGGTCGTTTCCTAAAGCTCCGGGTCTACCGCCCTGGAAAAGGCCTCGAGTCCACACTCGGTCGTTTCCTAAAGCTCCGGGTCATGGACCCTGGAAAAGGCTCCGAGCTCCGACGCTCAGTCGTTTCCTGAATTCTTGGTTCATACACCCCTAAAGATCGCACGGCCGAAATCTCCGAGACTCTGGGTTCGAACACCCTCGAGGTCACGCCGAACTTAAACAGCCGAGATCACGCCAAACTCACTTCGGCCCAAGCTCCCCATTTCGGCCAGGGTCAGCTTTCGAAAGAAGAGCGGTGCGAGCATTGAAATACAAAAATGCAAGTGTACACGGATTGAGTGAACACAAAACTCGTCCTTTTTTATTCATTGTAATTGCTTCATTACATGGATTACAAACATGAAACAAAATACACAGAAGAAAGGCTCGTGGCCCAGTGAAGACCCAAAAGAAAGCAGGCTTTGAGACTACTCTTCACCGACACCGCCCGCCGACCGGAAACCTTCGGCGGAAAGGCTTGTTGCATCCTGCCCCGAGGTCTTGTTATCCCACAAGAAGGAGGGTCTGCGGCATGATTCTGAACCGCCCTCTGGGATGAAGCAGGACCCCCAAGCGTCCGGTGCCAAGAGCTCTGCAACACGCTTTGGCTGGTCAGACCAAAGTTTGCAAACAAGAGCCCCCTCCTAGGGCGTTTCTAGTCCTACCCTCCGCTCAGAACCTTGCGGAATGACAACAAGGCCGCCGAGCGCAGGGGGCGCCACCGACCCATAGCTGCAAAGATTCCCATGCAACCGCACCAGGGAAGGCTGGCCGTAGACCCGCGTTCAGAGAGCGCGTAGCCTACGAGGACCATCTTCAGAGAGCGCGCAGACTGCGATAGACCTTCCCCCCTCGGAGGAAGCCGTCGCCGGCACAGGAGTTTCATCAGGGTCAAAAGCCCCTAAAGATCTGTCAAACATGGCTGCCAGGTTGTTTGAATGAAACACAAATATCCTAGTTCTCTCGTCCCTCCCATGGCAAGCTTACCACTCCTATTTATAGGAAGAACGGGGGGCCCTATCTTCAAAGGAAATTATGAGGTGAGGTCTCTCACGCCTTACGTGGCGTGCTTGACTTCCCCTATACTGACCAGCGGCTCCGATGATACCATGTGGAGCCATCCCCTCGTTCCCCTCAATGGTCATATCACCATGCTTACTGCTGTTCAAGATCACCCCAGATACGGAGTATCAGTGCGAATACCAGAAAAGATCGCCCAAGATACCGAGTATCATCGCAAGCACCCAAGAAGATCGCTCGGCACTCAATTCTAACGCCCCATCACAGAAAGCACCATACCAAACTCAAGCACGGAAGTACCGAGCTCAAAAAAAAAAAAAAAAAAAAGGGGAAGAGACAGAAATGGAAGGACGAGTGGTTGAAGAAACTTTCAATTGCATTAAAATCCCGGTCATTACATTGCGCAGCAGATACAATTGAAGGAAATTACAAAAAGCATAAAGCAGAGAAGCGAATGTCCCGAGATCATGCCCGGTCGGACCCACGGGCTGCAGCATCAGAAACTTCGCTGGCTGGAAGAGCAGAAGCCGGCGTCGGAAATGGGTACGGGGGAGGCTCCCTAAAGGAAGGATGGTCCTCAGAAGCCCCGGCCTCCTTCAGGCCGGCACGCCATCCTTTCACCCAGGCCTTATCCCTCACGACGAGGACCCTTTCCTTGTAATGGGCGGTGACCTGCGCTCTGGCGTCCTCGAACGCAGCATCGCATTCCGACTCGAGTTTCGCCTCGGCTTCATCCGCCCTCTTGGATTCGGCCTGAAGCAGGGCCGCATAGTCGTCTCCCATCTTCGATATGGAAACCTCGAGCTCGGCCACTCTAGCTCTCTCCGCCTCGGCCTCTCCCCTCGCCTGCTCAAGCTTCGCCGCGTATTCTCCCTCCACCCTGGCTAATTTCTGGGTGACGACGTCCAGAGACTCTTGCAAGCCGTTCTTCTCCACGGTCAGCTCGGCAACGTCCATACTGTATCTGCAGATCCTGTCAGCAACAGCCATGGACTTCTGTGCCGCCTGTGAAAGAAACGGGGTGTACGCGTTAGATCCAGAGATCGTTAGATGCTGAACCGCTGGATTGACGAAAAGAAATGTAGAAAGATTTACCGCAAAATTAGACTGCAGCATCGACAGAATCAGCTTATGGTCGCTGTACTTGTCCAGCTGCTCCATGTCCCGAGGGAGGGCGCAGGCTCGCCCCAGGGCCTCGAGGACCTGGGGGTCGATCCTGTGAAGAACGCGATCCTCCATTGTCATCGGCCTCCCCGGCCCAAGCATAAAGCTCGGCTCCCATAACGGCGGCCCCTGGGGCAACGAGGCAGCAGCCGAGCTAGGACCTGCATCGGTCCTCGGCATCTTCAGCGGCCGAGCCTCCTCCTGCTCAACCTCAGCCGGGGGCGAACGTACCTCCGGACCAATAGGGCTGGGGGATGCGGGAACCTCCGCCGCAGCTGCAGGGGAAACTGCCCGAGCACTCGCAGAAGGCTCATGGAAATTCAGATTCATAGGCCCCTGGGGGGCTCGGGCATCCTCCACTCCGAGCGCCAAGGCCTCGAGGTCCTCGAAGGACAAGCGCCTGGTGTGCCTCATCTCGGAACTCGGCGAGGGAGATCGGGCAGTCCGACTCGATTCCCTTCCTGGGACCTGGAGAGGTCTCGATCCCGATGTGGAAGCTAGAGCTCCAGACGTGGCCCTAACGTCAGACGACGCCCGCGAAGGCTCCTCTGCGGTCTCTGGACTGGCCTGTTCCTGCCCGACTTCGGGACCGGCACCTTCACCCTGGATCGGCTCTACGGTGCCACTTAGATACCCACGGTATCTCTGCTGATACCCTAGCAGCGACCAGGCCGCCCTGCCGTCATGGCCACTGTACCGCTTTACTAGGCGGAGCCAGGCCTCGTTCCTCTTCTAGATGTATCGGGCGGCCCGTTTTCTCTCCTTCAAAGCTGTAACGATCAGGAGCATTAGCGCGGCAGAACAAAAAGAAACTATATAAAAAACAGAGACAGAAGGTATTTACTTGGAATGGTCCCGAAATGGCGAGGGACTTGGTAGCCTCTATCGGTGTCGGCCACCCCGAACTCCCAGTTTCCCGAGACATACAGAAGATCGTCTCCGGCATACTTGCTTGAGTCCTCCAAGTATCGGACAAAGCCGTCCCGGCCTGGCTTTGCCCGGAGATAATAAGCATCTCCGGACTTGCATATATCATATACGTCCTCGATATCGAAGACGCCGAGGTTAATGCCCAAAACCTCATTTAACCTTGCCGTGCCCATCACAATCTTGAAAGCATTGGGTAGCAACTGGCAAGGGCAGAGGCGCCATTGGCTGAGACATCTCCTGAGAAGGGGGTGAAGGGGAAATCGGACCCCACCTTCCGTCACGGCCACTAGAGGAAACGGCATCCAACCCCCCGAGAAGTCGCGAAGGTTGATGCCGTTAGGATCCTCACCCCTAACTTGGACGTCAGCAGGGACCCTAAAGGCCGACCTAAAGCCCTCGATCGCTGCCTCGCCCTCTAACCAGTGGCTATAGATTCCCATTTCTACCCCAATCCAAAGACAGAGAAACCCACAGGAGAAGAGGCAGGGCAGAAGGGACTTACGAGAGCAAGACGAAGACAATGAGCAGCAAAGAGACACGGCCTCAGCAGCACACCACTTCTCAGACAAGGTTCCCTAGCATTAGCTTATTCTCCTTTGATTCAGAATGGCGACGGAGAAGAAGACGAACCTCGATTGCCCTATATATATCGCCAAAAGGCCCCCTTTCCAGAGGCCCTAGTTGGGCGCGCCAAAGGGGCGCCTCCTAGAGCTCCGCGCGAATCATTTCGAACATTGATTACGTCCCTGACAGAACGGCGCGTACGATCTCGAGAAGACAGACGACCAATCAGAGGACGACACACAGAGCCGTCAACCTGTCTCCGGCATTGAATAAGGGACGCTAATTATTGCCTCGATCATCCAAAGCGACCATGAATCAGGGCCGAGAAGGACTCCCTCCGCCGGGTAAGCACCGTCACATAGCTCCCGACCTCACGACACTGACGATCTCCGCAAGGTCAGAAGCTAGGGGGCAATTGTGCGGGGAGATTTCCGGAGCACAGGATTAAGCTGATCCCAGCCATCAGATGAGACTGAGCACTCTCACGTGCCATCCGCGTGCCATACACGTGGCACCAAACTCACCTCGGCTAGCAAGGCAGAGGCCTCGGCCGAAGTCAAACGGCGCCATGCCACTAGCGCCGAGCTCGGCCACCCCATGTGTCCATCTCGGCTGAGAACTCCACCTCGGCTGAAGGAGCCGAGACGAGAGCCGAAGCAAGAAAAGACCTCCACTCGCACCCCTCACCCCCACGTCGCCAGGCGCGTGAAGGAACAGGGGTACGAACTAGTAAGACAGATGCGACATTCATCCGTCCACAATCTTCGCTGGATCACTGACAAGGCGGCATCCAGCGGCTGAAGCCACATCAGGGCAAGGCCCGAGGGCAGATCCGATGATGCTCCTACCGCCAAAAGCACCCAACACGATCTGGCCCAACAAGACGCGCATTTAATGCATTGTGGGCTGATCCGACTGACATTAAATGCAGGGTGGGCTGGATTGGACCGCATTTATTACTTTGCGGGCTTATCATGACTCCCAGTCAAATCATGGGACCCACACCAAGATGTCCTCCAAAAATACAAGCCAAGCCTCTATAAAGATAATCCCATACCACATGCAAGGTACGCGATATACACACTTGAGAGCTGCTACTCTGCCTCTCTTCTTCCTCTCCTTCCATTGTTCCAGTTCCTTCACTGACTTTGGCATCGGAGAGCCTTGCGCCGCCCAGGCCAGGGTCCTCTGACCGTGTGTTCTTCTCTTTCAGGCTTTCGGACGGTACCCAGTCATCACCATCGTTGGATAAGTCCTCTAAGGCTCCCCAGTTATTGTGGGTCATTATTTTCTGCACCTACAGCTCCTTTGCAATTGAGGTTGCACAAGATAACACTCGATCGACATTATTCTTGATAACAAAGTAAAAAAATAAAATTTTTTTTAATGATTTTCTTGTTTTGAGATCCTGAGTCTTGTCCTAGCCCTCTAAGGTAGGGGAAGGGTCTAGATAATGCATGCCCTTTGAGGGCTTTGGCCGCCCAAGCTTGGCCTTGCATATATTGAGGGTAGGGTTCGGATAAGTTTGGGCCCTCCTCGGCCTGTTGATAGCCCTTTATGAGGGCTTGCATTGATGATAGGTGGGCCCCACTTTACACAATTGAAATAAATTGCTTTCATAGAAAGTAGACCCAGAGTTCTATCCTATTTAATATAAATACATAACGTGTTCTAGGATGGAAATAAAATGTCAAGCATAAGAGAAAAGCAGAATAGTTGAAGTAGAGACTTGCTTTTAAAGTACTTTGTGATTGACATGTACCAACAAGACCGAAAGAAATAAAAAAATTACATGATAAAGATTAGATCAACTATGACCTATGAAGCAAATTATTGGTCATCTAAGAAACAACATGTGCAAAAAACGAGTATCCAAGATATGAGAATGTTGAGAAGAATATGTAGTTATACTAGAAATGATGGAATTAGAAATGATTACATTCATGGGTATTTAGGGATAGCATCAATTGATTATGAATTAAGAGAAATTCATTTAAGATGGTTTAGACATGTCCAACATAGGCTAGCAATGACACTAAGTGAAGAAAAGTCTTCTATGGAAGTTGATGGCATGCCAAACAAAAATGGTAAGCCAAAGAAGATATGAATGAAAGTAGTAAGGTTAGAAGCAACCTATGTAAGGATTTCACCCATAATAGACCGAAATGAAAATATTGATTTCATGTAGCAAACCCCAACATAATTAGGACAAGGCATCGATGACGTTAATGATCTAAACTACACACAATAGTAACAAAAATACTAAAATATCATGTGTTAACTAATAATGTAAATTAATTGTTGAGTGGTGTTGGCACCTTAGTTTCACAGAAATATCGAAGATTGCTCACTAGGTTGTCAAGTTGAAGAATCACTTCTAGACCAGTAACCCAATGTAGTAAAGAAAAAGCTAATAACATTTTATAAATATTCAATAGTTAACACATTGAAATTGTGTTAGGCTGTTTCATGAGTACTGCAGCACTCACAGAATCTAGCAAAAAATAAAAAGAAATAAATAAAACTGTGTGGAGGAAAATGGTCCGAAGTACTATGTCTCCTTCAATCAACATTATTCTCTTTCAAAGCATAAGACTCTTAAAGGGGCTTCCCAAAATCGATCCACTTTTATGTGTATTAAGTCCCCTTTATTGACTTTCATTTGAAATTTATATCCATTTAATTGAAGAGTAAATTAATAAAAAAGGTCCCACAACTGGTCTTGTATGGCTTTGAGTACAACAACTTTTTCTCTAATACTGAATATATTTTGGTGAGAGGTCCCTAAAGATGCCATATCAAATATAGTCATAATTGAATTGCCATTTCACTTGATAATAGGCATAAAATTTTAAATCTTTCATTCTCACTGTTTTCTTCTTCAATCCGGAAATTTACAGAAGCTGGCCACAACCCTTTTCTTCTTCTTCTTCAAGTTATAGGTCTGCATAAAGCAAAACAAAGGTTCTATTACACAAAACGGTGACAGTAGAAAACGGTGACAGACATCCTTTGTACATGTCATGCCCTCACCCCAGTGGGAACAAAACTTAGGAACTCTCTCGCAGATGATTTTCTGCCATTTTCCCTGCACCCATTCCTAACCAGATCCGATTTGGCCTAGGCTTTAAGAGATCTATCTCCACGCAGACGCGAGCCACACTTGGTCTGGCCACACCAACCCTATCGTTGGGCCATCAAATCTCAGAACCCTACCTACCACCCCTGCAATAGATTTAAGGTAGTCTGGATTGAAGAAATTAAGGATGATCAAAATGTGCAAAGTGCAGATGACGACCCCACATTGCCGCAAAACACAACTTCTATACGGCATAATCCACCTGATGAAATAGCCTCTTGCTCGGCAACTTCAAATGGGAATGGCTTGGCACCTTCAAATGGGTCCAAAACTTCAGGTTTTGCACCTCAACATCCCATTATGACACGTACAAAGGATGGTACACGCAAGCCTGAAGTTTATTCTGCAACTCGACATCCACTACCGGCGGCACAAATTGCGCACCCCTCTTCAATTGAAAACTACTACAGGCCATCCAGACTCTAACCGTTGCTGCCCACTTGCTGCCGTCATCAAGGAAGAAGACTTTTGCAAATTTAT
This sequence comes from Litsea cubeba, assembly GCA_012931725.1. NCBI lineage: Eukaryota > Viridiplantae > Streptophyta > Magnoliopsida > Laurales > Lauraceae > Litsea > Litsea cubeba. The sequence continues at coordinate 19,628,349 of CM022950.1, forward strand.
CTGAATTTTTATCAAATTTATCTAAAATTTTGGCAAATATATCTCAATTTCTAACAAATTTGTCTCTATTTTGAAAAATCTAACTGAGTTTTTGAAAAATTTATCTAAGTTTTTTACAAATCTATATGATTTTTTGGCAAGTTTTTCTGAGTTTCTGACAAATTTATCTATATTTTTAAAATTTTAACCGAATTCTTAAATAAATCTTTCTATATTTTTAGCAAATTTATTTAAATTTTTTTACAAATCTATCTAAACTTCTGGAAACTCTATATGAGCTTTTTGGAAAATTTATTTTCATTTTTTGAAATCTATTTGTATTTTTTCATTTTATTTGTGTCTTTTGAAGTTTATTTGCGTCTTTTTAAATTTATTTGCATTTTTTAAAATAAATTTTATTAAATTTTGGCATAAATACTTGAGTTTTTAGCAAAAAATTTCTATAATTTTAAAAATTGATTTATCATAGTTTTGGCAAATGTATTTGCTCTTTTTGAAAATTATTTGTATTTTTTAATTTTATTTACGTCTTTTGAAATTTATTTGTGTCTTTTGAAATTTATTCACATCTTTGGGTTTTATTTAGATCTTTTGAAATTTATTTGCGTCTTTTGAGATTTATTTGGATCTTTTGAGAATTGTTTGCGTCTTTTAAATTTATCCGCTTTCTTTTAAAATTTATTGCATTTTTTTTTAAATTATTACGTTTTTTGAAATTTTATTTATGTCTTTTGAAATTTATTTGCGTCTTTTAAAAATTATTTATATATTTTAAAATTTATTTATGTCTTTTTATTTACGTCTTTTAAATTTTATTTGCGTCTTTTGAAATTTATATTGCAACTTTTGAATTTTATTTACTTTTTTTGAATCTTATTTGGATATTTTAAATTTTATTTATATCTTTTGAAATTTATTTACATTTTTAAAAATTTATTTGGATCTTTTGAAAATTTTATGCAGTCTTTTGAAATTTATTGCGTTTTTTGAAATTTATTTACATTTTTTTAAAATTATTTGTGTGTTTTTAGAATTTGTTTGAAAATCTCATTGATGGAATTTCATTAATTGTGGTCAATCAAATAGTAGTTGACCATTATTAATGGCATATTCCACTAATCATGGGATATGATTTAAAAAGGGAGTAAATTAGACATTTTAGATATTCAAATTTGAAAAAATGACCTATCACACTATGAAAAAATATTGGGGTCTAAGACCATAAAGTGAAATGTTCATCGACCCATCGCCGAATGCCCCTTGATTCAATTACAAAAAGAAACTCACTTACAACACGTCTAATTGAGTGTTAAGATAGCCTTTATCAAGGTGACAGTTAGCTTAACACCAATATCTAATGCCATGCTATCTACCTCCTTTAATTGGATGCATCCAACATAGGCTCAACAAGAGGGAATCTCACTTATTAAAATGTGCACCCAGATGGTTGAAATTAGCTCACCTGAATGGATGAATTCCCAGCTTCAAATCTGAGATATTTGGGAATCCAATCCAACCCAAAATCTTTAGTCTTATCACTAGGAAACCCTACCTGTGGAATCCTAAACAGAAGAATCCACAGTAAAGTGCAGCACATTATTCCTATATCATTAGGAAGCAGATCCGAGTAACAAGTTTGCTCGGGCTTTACAGCTTCTGGTCTTGCATGAACGGGTAAAGTAAAATTGAAAGAAGAAAAAAGCACTAAGAACCAAATCAGCAGAGCATGAACAAGCATAGTGCAATCTGAAATAGCATTTCCAGGTTATTTAAGGTTTAGCTGAGGCCTCATTTGACTCCAAAATTAAGAGAACTAATATAATGACCACTAGGGCAGCTACTAAGTGGCTTTCAACATGAGGATGGGTGGCAATGGGGAGTTTTGCAAGGATCTGCTTCTTTAAACCAGATAAAAAGAACCATTTCTCTAACCAAATCCAAGGTAAAAAAAAGAATTTCAAACTACAGTGGTTGTCTTTACCACTAAAATTAGAACATGTCTTGCTGAATTCTGTGGATCAAAGATTGCAAAGATTGAGAAAATCGTTTTTATGGAATGTAAAAAGAATTTACAAGACTTCACTAAATTATTAGTAATGAAATATTTCCTATTAACTGAAAATCTCTACCCCTAATGAATATTTGTTAGTAATAAACAGATGAATTCATTGAAGAAAACCAGAAAAAATCTATGATAAAGAACATATTCAAATACTCCAATCACTAGCCTCCCTGTGGAGGCACAGTCCCTTACTTCACTGCAACCAGGTTGGACCCCATTGGATTGATATACACTATCCCAAACATAAGTTACACCAATCACACACCTCCCTTTAGCAATATGATCAATTTAAGCTGTATATCAAACCCACTGTAGAGAAGTCTGTGACAGTGCCTGCACATAGAGGGGGGCATGATTTGAGTGATAGATCAAATGGAGGTTAAATCAGATTGTAGCTGCTGTCAGAATCATACTAGTGATAACATGGGTTCATTTCTTGGAATTCTTAAAATTCCTCTATAATCAAAATACTAGGAAATAATAAAAATCAAAGATATGTAAACATTACACCTACATCTATGAAAGGACTTTTCAAAATAATTAAACAATATCAAGCACATGCAAACTTCTATAAAATCAATTTCTTGCAAGGATTTTACATGGAATTTTGTGTATACTTGCACTCTGTATCCTCACACTTAATTCCACTAGCGTGGGCAGCAAGAACCTGTAGTTTACAGCCACTCCTATGTAGCACTATGCCACTATCATTCTAGCCCTTTACCATCTATCTGGGTCAGTTTCGCGAGTTCTAAATTTTCACTAAAACATGTTTAAGTCCTACCATCTCAGTCATGTAGCACCATGTATATCACAATATTTCGTGACTAACTAGGTGATCTATAAGTGCAGACATGGAAGGGAAACAGAAGGTTGAAAGAAAGACCCACAGGCCACAGCCAGATTCAGTGTTCGTCTGGAGGTTGGAATCAACAGAAGGAACACAGAGTGAGGGTCTACAATCTTATGCACTTAAACACAGTTCATTTATTTTATCTATTGTTTCTTAAAACTCCACTCCTGCTTCATTATCCACATGTACCATACACTAGAAAACAAACAACTAAAGATGGAAAGAAATAGAAACAGTGGATTTCCAAACAAGAGGGAAAAAAAGGCAAATGAAAATGGAGAAAAGAGCAATGTGTTCTTTAGCAATCGGGGTAAGATGAGCAGTTGATATGCAAGGAATGGAAAATAATTCTTTCAACCAAGAAAAATTTATTTTAACGGATGAGTGATGAAAGGTAGAAAACAGAATAATGGAAATACACGAAATCAGATCATCGATGCTGCTATATAATATTGTTGCAATTTTTCAAACACTTCACTACTCACAGGAGAATGACTAATCATTAGGGTTTTACTAGATTGAAACTTCTGTCACTGTAGCATATGTCCCTCCTTTGTCCTAAGTTGCACCCTGCTTCCTCCTTTCTCTGATCCATTGATTCCCTTATCTTCTTTATGAATATTTCAACTTAACCTCCTGTAATTTCTTTCTGCGGATCTGATGCAACTGTCATGATTCTCTTGTCTTTCCTGAAATTTTAAAACTTTCAACATTTTGGTTCTTTTCTTGAAATTAAATTAAATTCATAAAGAAAACCTGTCTGAGGTCATCTTTTTCACTCTCTGCATTTTATTTTCCTAGCCCCCATACGTATCTTTCATCAATTTTATAATCATCTAGAAATACACTAGTTCTTTAGAGGCATCATGTACCAAATAGATGTCATACAAGTCTTAATGTCATTTTTGTCTTGACTAATGTACTAGAACAATTCCTGGAAAAATATGATATGTTAAACATCTTTTACCATGTTAATGACAGATTACATCACAATCGCTCCACCACATCACAAATTAACTTCTTTTTCTTTTTTCTTTTTTTTGTGAGTTTGGAGTACGGGTCTGTAGTGATACTGACAAATTAACTTTAGAATGTTGTCTTCAATTCTGAATCAGTTACAGAGCACTTTTTAAAAGAAAACTATCATGCTAATAATTAAAAACAATTATTATCCACTAAAAGAAACTATTACTGAAAAATTATTGTTTATCAGAAGTTTCTATAAAAGACAAAAAAGAAACTAAAACCTATCAATAATATCCAGTAAAACTATTATGCCAATAATTAAAAACAATTCACTGTGTTGGTGTGCAAACTGACACCACTTCATGGAAAGAAGTAAACAGCATCCATGAAGTAAACAGCACAACAAAAAATACTCACTTCAAAGGGGTAATCAACAAATATATACAACAGAAATGAACCAAACCCAACTCTCCTTCAAGTACCAAAGGGGCACCAAACCTTCAATGTTTCTTCTCATTTATGGAAAACATCCTCAACAGTTTAGGCTTTATCTGTTGTTCTTGCTATTCTATAATATAAAAGAAATCAAGAAATAAAATTCTAGAAATTTAAAATAGGAGGAGAAAAACATAAAACAAAGTCTTGTGGTAGCCAAAGCACTCCTAGAACGCAATCTCTAGGAAGATTTCACCCCACAGTGGTTCACGGAATGTCTACCCCAAGATACAATGGCTGTCTTGTTTGGCACTGATCATGTTCTCAAACGATCGACCTTCTTGAAACTAGAAACCCTTTCAGATGACTTGTTAATGAAATTGAAAATAGAATTAGATAAGTAAAAAACAAAACTTGAAAGTTGAAGAGGAATAAAAACATTGACCAGAGAAGTAGGAGGGGAAGAATTGAAGGAACGATTCAATCTATCTGGTGAAACATGAAAATCTGTTCAAACGTTACAAATACATGCTTACTAATGAAATCGTACAGGAACTGAATAGCAGGAGCATGTTAGATGCCACCAATGATGATAATTACACAAAATATGTTATGCCCACTATATTACTGCTGAACATCAACAAAAACTACACCAAAAAGTGAACTAATCCAGATATAAAAAAATTCTTAGGAATGCGACAGTGATTTTGTTCGAAGTTGCGCTACCACATTGGGGCCACAGGGGATTTACCCGGCTTCCCCTGGGCCCGTAGGGATTATTCTGGCCCAAAGGGCTGGGAGCTTGGGACACCCTTCGTTTTCAAAAAAAAAAATTTAACTAATCTAGATATAAAAAATTCTTAGGAAGCTACAATTACAAGTATGAATGCAACAGAAATTTGTTTCATAATTTCGGAAAGTAAATTGAGAAATTTTAGTAAATTTACCTTGACCAAGCAGGGAATGTTGAATTTAGATGACACATATACACCAACAAGAATCCAAACTGTATAAATTATGCCCCATTTTGAATGGGGCATGGCACAAGATCACTCTCATCAAGTAATCTTATTGATTCAAATTTATATAATAACAATAATTTTAGGGCTACAGAGCTCAGGTTGTTAAAATTCAATTTACTAAGTGTAAAACTCAGATGATAGGGGTACTAATAAAAGGACTTATTACTACTCTTCAGAGAGCTTCGACTGTGGATGTATTCAGGTTTGAAACTTTGTGTGAAGGTCAGTCATAATCTTGTGCCCATATCCTCTTCTACACTACTTAAGGTGCAAATACAGTTCTCATTTTCCGAATGCTAAAGTAGAGTTTTAGATGACATTTAACAAATGCAGTTGCAGATATATTTTAACTTCATTGAACTTATGAGATGAAACTAACCCACCCTACCAAAATATATCCTATAAATATGGTATTCAGAGGATCTGCCCCAGAAGAAATGTTATAGTCTACCACAATAAATGCTCCCTTTGTAGCAACATGGATCACATACAAGTGTGCACTGTTCTCAAATGTAAGAATGCTTTGCAAGTCATGCTTCTTGAAAGACGAAGGCACAAGATTTCAGTACAATCCAGACATTAGGTAAACTTCAAGGTGACTGGAGTTTAACCAGACTGTTAGATGCACCACGGCCCAAAAGAAATGGTGATTGGCCTATCTGAACTACTAAATCATTAAGGAGTCATTAAGATAAGGAGAAAAGGTAGAGAAAATAGAGCCTCTTTGCTATTTTCTACACATCCGGGACAGATTTCTTCCAGTCTGTTCTATGCAATTTTCTTCTCATCTAAACGCACACCTAAGGGTCATTCGAACTATTTCCCCATTATCTAAAAGTGAAGAAAACAGGTAGAGAATACTGTCTATTGTAAAAATTTTTAATGTAGTGAGTGTTCACCCTTATCTGCATCAAAGAACCCTAAGCCATCATTTTCACAAGAAAAAGGAAGTGGGGAGAATTTCCATGCAGTACAAATCTGAATTGTGCAACAGTTCTCTCCACCTCCACTCTTTTGTTTCACCTCAGCCAAACTACCCATAAACAGTTTACCCCCATTGAACTGTTGTTCAACTAATCACAAGCTCCTCATATTGAGGCCACTTATCACATGGATAAGATAGTCCAATCACCTAGTAGTAGCCCATCAACTTGAAGGGTTATTCCTATGTTGCCCAAAAAATCTAATTCAAATCAATCAACTAACAAGTAACAACTACAAGAACCTAGAAATCATTTGATAAAATCACATCACAGCAACATTTAGAAACTTAAAACAGCTCAATTGCATGCACTTCAACATATACAATGAGTTTCCAAGTAAAATAATGACTAGACCGCGGGGAACGCCGGATGCAGAGGTTTATCGACCGATTCCTGTTTCGTCTTTCACTTCAGAGCAATCAATCCATCAAGCGACCAGTCCAGGAAGCGATCGGTAAACCGCTGCGTCCGAAGACACCACAGAAGAAAAGTCAATAACAAGAAAATGAATCTGATCCTGTTTCCTCTACATTAACACATACCCCAAAATAGAAAAGCAAGTAGTACTTCCCTTCACTACATTTTATTACAAAGTGAGGAAGAGGGGCAGAAGGTAAATGAGAAGGAGAGATAAGCAAAGATTCCTCGAGATTAGAGGGAAAAAAAATCCTAAAAGGAGCGAGATCTGATCGACTGGATCTACAATTCGGATGTAACTTTGTTTTTACTAGGATTAGCGGAAAATAAGATAGAGAAATCTATAACAAAGACAAATAGATCTCTCTCTCTCTCTCTCTTACTTTCTGTTTTGGGCAAATTCTAACATGGATGAACAGATAGACAGAAAGCAATAGAAAAAAACCGGAAATGACCGAAAATCCAGGAAAAAAAAGGGATGGGATAGAGATCCATTTTCAGAAAAAAAAAAAAAAAAAAAAAGGGAAATGATGCCTGAGGGGTTCATCTCTTCCTCGGAGCTGGGGAAATGCAGATTCCAGTGCACTCATTTTTCTGAACCTCGGCCCGAGGATATTCTAATTTTGGAATGCTTCCCGAGTCAGACTCGCCTGAGTCTCTCACTCGGAGGATCCCGAGTGGAAGGAGAAAGAATCTACAGAATCTATATGGTTGTTGTCAAGATTGAGAAAGGAATTGAGGCTGGGCTTACTCAGGCCTGAAAATGTACGGGTGAGTGGGTGAGATACAACTCAGGCCCAAACACCGGTAGGAAAATGCAGGAGGTCCAAGTTGTCCATTATGGCATGTTTTTTTACTAGAATTCATGTCCGGCGGTTGTCTGGGAATTTCAAATGCTGGTATTTAAAATACTGTCAAATTCTGGAATCATAAATTCGTTGTTTCATTCATGGCCTGAATTCCTACCTGAGCCCCCGGAATGCTATTGCCCATCTCCCGGAATTTATGTGTCAAGTGAGATTTCCAAATCCTACTTGTTAAAGTGGTTTCTCAAATGCTGGATTTTTTTTGGAATTTGAAATGCTTGGAATTTCAAATGACTAGGAATTCTGTGAGAATTCTGGTAATGAAACACAGAATTCCTGACAGGAATTCTGAATTCCCAGACAGCTTGAATTCTGGTAATAAAACACAGAATTCCTGTCAGGAATTCTACTAAGTGAACAGGCCCAAGTCAAGCTTTCTTTTCACTAAATCATATACAAAATAGAATATATAATTTCTTGTAATTATATATGTGTGTAGGGATAGTAAATGGGTCGGGTGAATTCAAAAAAGAGTCATATTGACAAGGGATATCTATGAGTTTAAGTCCAACCTCTATTCAACCCGTTTTTAAGATGGGCCAGGTAATTTCTACTCACACCTGATCATGGTCAGCCCAACCGGAACTGCAAAACTCACTTTCAATGAGGGTTAACCCATTAAACCTAACCCGAACCTAGAGAAGCTTGGCCAAAACCCATCCATTTCAAATATAAAGGCTATATTTGAGTTAAATTGCAAGGAATAAAAAAGGCACACTCGAAGTTCGTATCATTCCATGTGAAAATAAACCATTTCACTTACCAAAATAATAAACCATTAAATTGTTGAAACTAATTTTGATATGTAGATCATTAGTGTGTGGGGAGATTTCCAGAACCACAGGATTAAGTTAATCGCAGCCATCAGATGAGGTTAAGCATTCTCACGTGCCATCCTCGTGCCATCCACGTGGCACCAAGCTCACCCCGGCTACCAGGGCAGGAGGCCCGGCCGAAGTCAGGCAGCGCCGGGCCCTTAGCGCCGAACTGGCCCACCTCGGGCGTCATCTCGGCAAGGAGCTCCACCTCGGCTGAGCCACCCCGGGTACCATCTCGGCAGAAAGCTCCACCTCGGCTAAAGAAGCCGGGACAGAAGCCGAAGCAAGAGAGAATTCACATGCGCCCCTTATCCCCCACGTCATCAGACACGTGGAGGGATAGGGGCACGAGCTGGTGGGACAGACGCGACATCCAGCCGCCCACGATCTTCGCCAGATCCCTGACAGAGTCCCATCCAGCGGCTGAAGCCACATCAGGGCAGGGCCCGAGGGCAGATCCGCTGGTACTCCTACCGCCAAAGGCGCCCAACAGGATTTGGCCCAACAAGATGTGCATTAAATGCGATGTGGGCTGACCCGACGGGCATTTAATGCATAGTGGGCTGGATTGGACCACAATTAATGCAATGTGGGCTGATCATGACTTCCCAGTCAAATCGCGGGACCCACACCAAAATATCTCCCAAAAGATACGTTCCACACTCTATAAATAGAGGTTCATACCACCATCAAAGGTACGCCATTTTTCATACCCAGAGCCGTTACTCTGCCTCTCTTCTTCCTCTCCTTCCATTGTTCCAGTTCCCACACTGACTTTGGCATCGGAGAGCCTTGCGCCGCCCAGGCCAGGGTCCTCTGACCGTTTGTTCTTCCCTTTCAGGCTTCCGGACGGCATCCAGTCATTCCCAGTCACCATCATCTTCTCGGATAAGTCCTGTAAGGCTCCCTCTTATTGTGGGTCATTATTTTCTGCACCTACAATTGGCGCCGTCTGTGGGGAAGTAATATCCCAACCTCTCAAAACCTTCCCAACCTTCTCCAAACCTTTCCAAACAACCTTCTAAACCTCAAATCTCTCAGAAGCCATGCCTCCGAAAGCTAAGAAAGGCGGAGAATCTTCAAGACCAGTTCTCGAGCTGCTAGCACCATCAACGGACGTCCCTCCTCAGGGACGGTCCCGAACGATCCAAGGCACGTCCGCTGGCGAGGGGCGCCTGGGCTCCCAACTCTTCGTCGAGATCCCATTCCAAGAGGGAGTCGAGGCCTCGCTCTCAGCGGATGAAACCGTGCCGCCCCGACGCGACGATCACCGGCGCGAACGTCCCCGCAAAGACAAAGCTGTTGCTGTAGAGCAGACGCGCCGCGATCAACCTCCAGCCGCTGGAGGAGACGTCGCAGCCCAAGACGCTCTTCTCCAGAAGCAGGAGCAGTTAGTCCGAGAGCTCCAGCAGCTCCAACAGCAGCTGAGGGCAGCGCATGCTGCCTCCTTGAGGGAAGTCTCTGAGCCTCAAGGAAAAAAGAGGGACGCCCCCGGCAGGGCAGCCCAGCCTCCCCGCGGAGACCTCAGGAATCATCTGGACCAGAAACGGAGCCAGATTCGTGACGAAGGCTCGAGCAACAGCCGGAGTCACCATAGTCGCGATGGCCGAGCTCATAGCCATCGCAGTCCGAACCACCCCAAGCGAAAGTCCAGAGTTCAGACTCCGGAGGAGGACGATGAGCAAGAGCGATTTGACAAACGTGTCAGATTGGCTCTCCAGCACAACTTGGACATGCGGGACCAGAAGCAGCTCTGTGGTCACGTTGATCTGGGGGGCTCGCCCTTCACAAAAGAGATCGAGCGCACCCCCTTGCCCAGGAAGTTCTCCGTCCCGCGGTTCGTCCCCTATGACGGACTGTCCGACCCATCCGCACACCTCCGACACTTCTCCCAGAAGATGTCCATCTGGGGAAACGAGGGTCACCTGAACTGCAAAATTTTCTCCTCCAATTTGGGCGACCTCCCCCTGAAGTGGTTCTGCTCTCTCCCGGAGCAGTCGGTTTCCAGTTGGAAGGAGCTCCAGCTCTCCTTCCTGAAGAAGTTCCAAGCATACACCGTCGTCCCCAAGAAGGAAGGGGACCTCATCGCCCTGAGAATGAAACAGGGCGAGACTCTCGCCAAGTTCACCCACCGATTCTGGGCGGTCTACAGCCAGATCGAGGGCGCAAGGGAGGGGATAGCCATCTACGCCTTCCAGCATGCCCTGATCCCCGGCATCGACTTGCGAAAGGACTTGGCCGGGGACACCCCAGAGTCCATGTCAGAATTGATGTCCCGGGTGAAGCGCTTCATCGCCCGGGAGGAAGACGAGATCCGAGCTAAGGATCAGGACGGGCACCCAGAGCCCGAACAGAAGAATGGCCAGCCTCGGCAAAGAGGCGGGAGGCCCTCCCAGAAGCAGGAGCCCAAGCGGGACTGGGTCTCCAGTTCGGCGAAGCCTTCGTCGTCCAGGTCTGGGGGCACTTGGAAGCCTAGACCTCCCCCCAGCGCTAGTCAGAGCGTCAACGTCGTCTTCAAGGAGCCGATCTACCGCATCCTGACCAAGATCAGGTCCAAGCCGTTCTTCAAGTATCCTCCGCCCTTGAAGAATGAGCCCACCGAAGGCCCTCGAAGCAAGCTCTACTGCTCCTTCCATAAGGGCAACGGGCACAAGACCGAAGAGTGCAGAACTTTGCAGGGGTATCTGGAGAAGCTGGCTGAACAGGGCCACATCCCAGAGTTCGTCAAGGCAGGTGATGCCGGCGGCAGTGAGGGCCGAATCCACCAGAGCGCAGCCCCGGCTCCAGACAGCGAGGACTCAGAAAAAATCATCAACGTGATCCATCTGGCGTCCTCAGCTCCCGCTTCCTCGTCCCGGGGAAGCTCCCAGACCCGTGCCGAAGCCAGGCGGGCTTCGCACGAGAAAGAAGTAATGAAAGCCGACCTCGCTCCGGCATCCAAGAAGGCCCGCCACGACCGACCCGCCATCTCGTTCTCAGATCAGGATCTAGAGGGAGTCCAGGTCCCTCACAACGACCCCCTGCTCCTCACCATGAAGCTGAGAGACTTCACCGTGAAGAGGATCCTCGTCGACTCCGGCAGCTCCTCCGAGGTCCTCTACTACGACTGCTTCAAAAGGATGAAACTCTCCGAAGCAGACCTCACGGAGGTCCGTGCACCCCTGCTAGGGTTGTCCGCCACACCAGTCTACCCAAAGGGTAGAATCACCTTGGAAACCCGAGTTGGCGGAGCCTCCGTGTCGGCCGACTTCCTGGTTGTGGACGCCCCTTCTCCCTACAATGTCATTCTGGGCAGAACGTGGCTCCACAAGCTAGAGGCAGTTCCATCTTCCCTCCACCAAAAGCTGAAGTTCGTCCATGAGAACGAGGAAGGCAAGATGGAGGTAGTCACAGTGAAGGGAGACCAGCAGCAGGCCAGGCAGTGCATGCTGGCCGCAGTCCCAGCTGTAAAGGAGCCGGAGCGCGTCAACCTGGCCGAGTTCGAGAAAGGCCTCGATGAGATCGGCCGGGACCCTGAAAAGAAGAGTATCGAAGACCTGGCCGAGGTCAGGCTAGATCCGGCAGACCCAGACAGGTTCTTCCTGATTGGCACCCAGCTGCCAGATGAAGAAAGGGCCGAACTCTCTCGGTTCTTGGTACAGAATGTGGACGTCTTCGCTTGGAGCCCAAGCGAAATGCCTGGGGTCGACCCTGAGGTCATGTGCCACAAGCTCAACGTCGACCCCGACCACAAGCCAGTAGTGCAGAGAGCCCGACGGACCGGGCTGCAGCAGACAGATGCGGTCGTCGAAGAGGTCGACAACCTGCTAAAAGCAGGGGCCATCCGGGAAGTCCAGTACCCGGTATGGCTGGCCAACACGGTGGTGGTCAAGAAGAAAACTGGAAAGTGGAGGGTGTGCGTGGACTTCACCGACCTGAACAGGGCTTGCCCTAAGGACAGTTTTCCCCTCCCAAAGATTGACCAACTGATCGACGCCACCGCTGGTCACGACCGAATGAGCTTCCTTGACGCCTACAGGGGTTACCATCAGATCCCGCTCTACGAGCCTGACGAGGAGAAAAAATCATTCATCACCCCCCGCGGCACTTACTGCTATAAGGTGATGCCCTTCGGGCTGAAGAACGCGGGGGCGACCTATCAGCGCCTCGTCACAAAAATGTTCCAGGCCCAGCTCGGCCGATCGGTAGAGGTGTACATCGACGACATGGTCGTCAAATCTGTGCGCTCCAGCGACCACCTGGCGGATCTCGGCCAAGTCTTCGACATCCTTCGCGCGTACAAGCTCAAGCTCAACGCTTCCAAGTGCGCCTTCGGCGTAGCCTCTGGCAAGTTCCTCGGCAGCTTGGTAACGCGGAGGGGGATAGAGGCCAATCCGGACCAGATTACTGCCATCCAGGACATCCAGAGTCCCTCTACCACGAAGGAAGTTCAGAGGCTCACAGGAATGGCCGCCGCACTCAATCGCTTCATCAGCCGCTCATCAGATAAGTGCAGGCCTTTCTTTCAGCTTCTTAGGAAAAATTTGAAGTTCCAGTGGACCCCCGAGTGCGACCAGGCATTGGCCGCACTCAAAACTTATTTAATGTCACCACCTTTACTCTCCACCCCAACTTTGGGGGAGATTCTGTATTTGTACCTTGCGGTCTCGGATCACGCAGTGAGCTCCGTCCTCATCAGGGAGGACGAGGGAGTTCAAAAGCCGATCTATTACACGAGCAAGACCCTGCTCGATGCCGAGACCAGGTACCTCCTATTGGAGAAGCTTGCGTTGGCTCTCGTCACCGCCTCCCGCAAGCTCTCCCACTATTTTCAATCCCACACCATTGTGGTGATCACGGAGCACCCGCTCCGTTCATTGTTCAAGAAAGCTGACTTTTCAGGGCGCATATCAAAGTGGGCAGTTGAACTGGGGCAATACGATATACAGTACCGTCCCCGAACTGCGATCAAAGCCCAGATTCTGGCAGACTTCATAGTCGAATTCGTCTCCCCCAACCCGGCTCCGACCCAGCTCGGCACGGCACTGGGGGGCACAGGGCATGAGCCGGAAGAAACAGAGGTCCAGCAGTCTCCCACCTCGGCATGGAAGATCTTTGTCGACGGGTCGTCCACCTCCAAGAGAGCTGGCGCCGGCATAGTTCTCCAATCGCCAGAGGGACTGGTCATTGAACAGGCCTTCACCCTGGACTTCAAAGCGACGAATAATGAGGCAGAGTACGAAGCAATGATTGCAGGGTTGAACAGCGCCCGAATCCTCGGAGCCCAGCATCTGGAGATCTTCAGCGACTCTCAACTGGTAACTAGCCAGCTCGTTGGGGACTACCAGGCCAGGGACGACAGGATGGCGGCCTACTTAGCCCTGGCGAAAAAGCTACTCTCCCAATTCCAGAAAGCCGAGGTCAGGCAAATATCCCGAGATACCAACACGCACGCAGATGCGCTTGCAAACCTGGCCTCCGCTGTCGAAGCAGGAAAGAAGAGGACCATCGAGGTCGGGTCAGTATCAAGGTCAAGTCTAGAACTCCATTCATCTCGGCTTATCCTCTGTGCTGACCTCGGCCCCAGCTGGATGGATCCGATCGTCGCCTACTTAAAGGACGACCAGCTCCCCGAGGACAAGACTGAAGCCCACAAGATCAGGCTCAAGGCAGCTCGGTTTTGGCTCTCTCCGGAAGGCAAACTCTACAGGAAGTCTTTCACAGGACCGTACCTCCAATGCGTCCACCCGACCAAGGTGGACGACTTCCTGTATGAGATCCACGAAGGAATCTGCGGCAGCCATATAGGGGGTCGGTCATTGGCCTACAGAGCAATCAGCCAGGGCTACTGGTGGCCCTACATGCAGAAGGACGCCCAGGTCTACGCCAGGAAATGCGAGAAATGCCAGAAGTTCTCCCATTCCCTCCATCAGCCAGCACAAGATCTGAGTCCCCTCTCCAGCCCATGGCCCTTCGCTCAGTGGGGCCTGGATATTGTGGGGCCTCTTCATCGAGCTCCAGGGAACAAGAGATGGCCGATAGTGGCTACGGACTACTTCACAAAGTGGATAGAGGCTGAACCGTTATCCTCCATCACGGACAGGGACTCCAGGAACTTCGTCTGGAAAAACATCATTACGAGGTTCGGCATCCCCCGGACCCTGATTTCGGATAACGGGACCCAGTTCGACTCCAAATCCTTCAGAGACTTCTGCCAAGAGCATGGCATCAGAAACCATTACTCCACCCCGGCATATCCACAGAGTAATGGCCAGGCAGAAATCTCCAATAAAGTGATCCTGGACGGCCTGAAGAAGCGCCTGGACAAGGCAAAGGGCAGATGGACAGAGGAGCTTCCGAGCGTGCTGTGGGCATACAGAACAACTCCAAGGAGGTCCACTTCGGCAACACCTTTCTCTCTGGCCTACGGGATGGAGGCGGTCATTCCCTTGGAAATCGGTCTTCCTACCCTAAGGACAGAGCTGGTCGACCAAGGCCGAAATGAGACGAACCTGGCAATGGAGCTGGAGCTGGCGGACGAGCGACGAGAAGCAGCAGCCCTGAGACTGACCGACTATCAGCAGCGGTTAGCCAGGGCATACAATCAAAATGTCAAAGAAAGAAGGTTCACCACGGGAGAGCTCGTTTTGAAGAAGACCCTGCAAGCTGACAAAGAACCAAGTGAGGGGAAACTTGCCCCGAACTGGCATGGCCCGTTCAGAATAGTCTCACTGGCAGGAAAGTCAGCCTACAAGCTCGAAGACTTGGAAGGCAAGCCGCTGCCGAGACCGTGGAATGCATCCCACTTGAAGAAATTTTATTTCTAAGGATGTAATGAATCTCAGAATTAATGAAAGCAGCTTTCACCTTGTCATCAACTTGTCATCTCTCTGACTGATTTCAACGGATCGGGCCCACCGCCCTGGAAGAGACCTCGAGTCCGGACTCGGTCGCTTCCTAAAGCTCCTAGCCTTGGGCTATGGAGAAGGCCTCGAGTTTACTCGGCCGGGATCGGGCCCACTGCCCTGGAAGAGACCTCGAGTCCAGACTCGGTCGCTTCCTAAAGCTCCTAGCCTTGGGCTATGGAGAAGGCCTCGAGTTTACTCGGCCGGGATCGGGCCCACCGCCCTGGAAAAGACCTCGAGTCCAGACTCGGTCGCTTCCTAAAGCTCCTAGCCTTGGGCTATGGAGAAGGCCTCGAGTTTACTCGGCCGGGATCGGGCCCACCGCCCTGGAAGAGACCTCGAGTCCAGACTCGGTCGCTTCCTAAAGCTCCTAGCCTTGGGCTATGGAGAAGGCCTCGAGTTTACTCGGCCGGGATCGGGCCCACCGCCCTGGAAAAGACCTCGAGTCCAGACTCGGTCGCTTCCTAAAGCTCCTAGCCTTGGGCTATGGAGAAGGCCTCGAGTTTACTCGGCCGGGATCGGGCCCACCGCCCTGGAAAAGACCTCGAGTCCAGACTCGGTCGCTTCCTAAAGCTCCTGGCCTTGGGCCATGGAGAAGGCCTCGAGTTCAGACACTCGGCCGGATTCCTAATATCAGGGTTTTTACACCCCTCAAAGATCATTGCCGAGCTCACGCTTCCACGGCCGAAACCAGTGGCATGATGACTCCACTTCGGCACAAGGCAGCTCGTCCCAGCTCAAGCCAGCCATTCCGGCCAAGGGCAGCATTCCAGAGGAAGAGAGCTGTGCCCGCACTCAAACAGAAAAATACACAAAAATGCAAGCATTCCAGAACAGTGCAAAGAAAGAGAGGAAGAACTCAAAAGCATTGAACCCTGTTTGGGTAATCAAAGAATTCCTTTTATTCATTATAGACTGCTTTATTACAAGAGCTACAAAACAGAAAGAAGAGTACAGAAAGGAGGATCGCAGTCCTCTGAAAACAGAAAATGAAGCAGAAAATAAAGTAACGGAAAGACTCCGATCTTCGCTCACTCCACGACGCCGGATCGTTGCCTGGAGGCTCTGAGCGATCCTGAACTTCACCGGGCTATGCAGCAATGCACTCTGGCAGGTCAGACCAAAGCATCGCACAGCCCCTCCAGTTTGGAGGCCCAGGACCCCGCTGGGCTCTGCAACACCCTCGGCGGTCAGTGGGACCAGCGGAGCTTGAAGAAACCCCCGGTCCAGCGGAGCCTCATCCCGCCTCCCGTACGACGGGCGCACAGGGCCTCGTCGGACGAGAATGCGCCACCGTCCCCCTGCAGTGCATCCTCACTCTGTCTCGCCAGGGACGGATGGCCGTGGACCCGCGTTCAGAGAGCGCGTAGTCCACGGGGATTTCCTTCAGAGAGCGCGCAGACCACGACAGCCTTCCCCCCTCGGGGATAGCCGTCCAACGGCGCAGGGTTCCCCCCGGATCAAGAAGTTTCGGACACCTCCCGGACATGATTCCTACAGCTAGGTTCTTTTCTCCTCCCATGGCAAGCTTGCCACCCCTATTTATAGGAAGAAGAAAGGCCCAGTCTCCGAAAGAAGCTATGAGGGCGAAGTCTCCCACGCGTTACTAGGGATGCACGATTGTTGACCAACGACCCCTATGGTGCCACGTGGAGACATCCGTCCGATTCCCTCGTCGGCTGCGCCACCTTATTTGTTGCTATTTATGGTCTCCAGAATACGGAGAGTCAGCACTGACAGTTTGACTCTTTCTACCTCAAGGGCCACGCCATACAGTGAAGACATTCAACACCATTCAATGCACATCTTGAAGTGAAAGAGAAGCAAATGCAGAGAAAAATACACAAGTAGAGAAGTCTTTTCATTAATAATGGAAAGGATTACAAGGCTGAAAGCAAAAACGTTACAAAAGAAACCAAAAGAGACAGAGCTACTCCGGTCTTGGCGATTCGACTAGATCAATCACCGTTCCCAAGGGGCCAGAGGCTTCGGCCGAGACAGGAACCTCACTTGGAGCATCGCTGGCAGAAGGGGCTTCGACTGGTACCTCAGCCGAACCAGGAGCAGCCTCAGCCGAACCAGGAGTAGAAGAGGTCTCACCCTGAGGCACGACCAAAGCCTCACTGGCGACTGGGGCATCGCTCGAGACCGGGGCAGCTGGAGCGTCGACAGCAGCAGGAGCTTCGACCGGGGCACTATCAGTTGCAGGTGCGGAGCTCGGCTCGGGATCCAGGTCCGAATACTTCGGCAGGTCCTGATAGACGGGGTGGTCTTCAGGGACCCCCGCACGTCTCAGTGCGGCCAGGCATCCTTCCTCGAATAAGATTGCGGTTATCTCCTCCACCTGCTTCTCGTACAGCTCGGTGGCTCGATCTACCCCATCCTGGAAGGCGGACTGGGCCTCGGCCTGAAGAGAGGCCTTTTCCTTCGCCAGCCTCTCCTTCTCAGCGCGACCAGCCAGGACCTCCCCCCGCAACCTTGTTATCTCAGCCTCCGACTCAGACTTCAATCTGGCCAGCTCAGATTCCAGTTCGGCGGTCTTCTTGTTCTTCATCCAGAGCTCGCCTTTCATGTGGTTGGCCCTGGACGAAAGTTCGGCGTTCTCAGTGAGAACCGATGCCAATCGAGCAGACTCTCCGGCACTGGCCACCTTGAGCTCTTCCAATCTCTTCCGCTGCTCGTCCAGCTCCTTCTTCAACTTCTCCCGCTCGGACTCCAGGCGGGTCACCCTCGCAGCGTTCCTATCCCTCCTTCCCACCACGGTTAGGAGCCTCTGCACGTTCTGTAAATGGAAACAGAGAGTCAGATTCGACCAAGATACTTGAAGAATGAAGAAAAGCGTTGCAAACACTTACCCGAAGACTATCCTGGATCGCCGAGACCATCAGGCTCTCATCCTCGAACCTATCGTGCGCTTCCATGTCTCTTGGCAGAGCACAGGCCTTAGCAAGAGCCCCGATCACCTCGGCATTTCCCAGCAATCGGTCTTCAACGTTCAGGGGCTTGCCGGTAGAGGTTTCCATTTTCGGCTTCCACGATGCTGGGGCAGTTCGGGGCCCGGAGGCCGATCCGGACACTTGCCCCGCCGAGATGGGAGGCTCGTGCGCTGGACCAACAGCCGACTTGCTGACTGGCGCACTCTTCTCGGCCGGCCCACTCTTCTCCTTCGGCGCGCTCTTCTCACCAAGGGGGTGAGCGGGAGTCTTGCCCTTCGGCTGCAGATCAGCCTCCGAACTCTTCTCCCCCGCCTTGGACTTCTTCATGGGCGGGGACCCCTCCTTCGAGCGCTCCGGCGAGCGTCGCCGAGCTCCACCGCTCGGGGCAGGGACAGGAGCAGAGAGAGCACCAGCGCCCACCGGACCCGAAGCAGCACGAGTACCAGCAGGCGACGGAGTCCCAGAAGACGACGACGACGACCTCTGCCTGAACTTAGCAGCCAGGTCCCTGACAGCGAGCTCCCTCGAGCTTCCCCCCATGTCCTCTCCTCGATCAGAGAGATAGGCTTCCACTATCTGCGTCAAGTCCGGCAGCTCCGGATCAGAAGAAGACGCCTCGGCACCAGACGTAGTTCGGTCGACAACACTATCGGTCAAGGGGACCCCGCTGAACACCGCAACTGATACGGTCGAACGGTCAGGGTGTGTCTCGTCCGCCGCAGGTACTCCAGTCCTGTGGTAGTGGCCGCGATACCTCGGCGTGTACCCAAGCAGCTTCCAAGCTGACCTGGTCTCGTGCCCCTTGTACCGTTCAACCTTGTTGATGTCTTCGGTGTTCCTCCTCCAACCCTCGCTGATAGCCCGGCGTCGCCTTGCACCCGCCTCTGCTCGACAGACAAAAAGAGTATCAGTTCGGCATCAATGAGGTAAGCAAAACAGAAAAGGAGAGAAGCAGTGAAGATTACTTGGGACTTCCCCAGGGCGACGTGGGACCGACAGCCTCCTGTCTTCACCCGGGCCGAACTCCCAGTTCCCCGAGACACAGAAGAAATCCTCCTCAGCATTCTTACTTGAGTCCTCCAAGGCTAGGACGAAGCCCCTTCGCTGCGGCTTCACACGGAGATAATATCTTCCCTCCCCAGCCTTGCAGATATCATATGTGTCCTCGATGTCGTGAGGGCCCAAGTTGGTCCCCAAGATCTCGTTCAGCTTCGCTGTGCCCATGATGACCTTGTAGCCATTGGGCATCAGCTGACCCGGGGCGAGGGACCAAAGGCTAAGGCAGGCCCTAAGCAGGGGGTGCAGTGGAAACCTGACCCCACCCTCGATCACAGAGATCAGAGGGAATGGCATCCAGCCGCCGTAGCAGCGATACAGGGCAGCGTCGGCAAGGTCCGCCGGTTTCAGGAGGACCCCCTCCGGAATTTCGAAGGCCGCCCTAAACTCGGCTAAGCCCTTATCGGAATCTACCCTGAATCTAGGGGTGCCCATGACTAGAAGGGGCAACGACGAGGAAAAACCCTAGAAATTGAAAAACCCCAAGAAGAACCAGACGGAGGAACAGAGCGACTTACAGGGACGAAGAGGCAGATCAAGAGCAGATCCAGACGCGATCTGCGGTCGTCCTCTTAGAACAGATCTCAGGAACCGGAGCAGAAATCGAAAGCCCTCGAACAGATCTCAGGAACCAGAGTAGAAATCGAAAGCAAAGACGAAGGCGAAAGAAATCGGGAGCGAGAGAAAGAAGGGGACGACCCTATTTGTAGAAGGCGAACCCTCATTTGGGTACCGCCTCCGAATTCGAAGAGACACTTCAAAGCCCGTGCCCGTCAATCAATGAGACAACACAATCGGCGCAGAAGCTACGCGTGTAGCCGTCAGCCCGGTTCCAAAGGCGAACAGGGCAGGGCATTTATTGCTTTAAAGAGTTGAAGCGACACCAGCCATAAAGAGTTGAAGCGACACCAGGTAATGATCACAGTATCCCTAGGCGGATTCTTCTAGCTTTCAACCCCTAAAGGCTAGCACACTTCAGAGGTCAAAAGCTAGGGGGCAATTGTGTGGGGAGATTTCCAGAACCACAGGATTAAGTTAATCGCAGCCATCAGATGAGGTTAAGCATTCTCACGTGCCATCCTCGTGCCATCCACGTGGCACCAAGCTCACCCCAGCTACCAGGGCAGGAGGCCCGGCCGAAGTCAGGCAGCGCCGGGCCCTTAGCGCCGAACTGGCCCACCTCGGGCGTCATCTCGGCAAGGAGCTCCACCTCGGCTGAGCCACCCCGGGTACCATCTCGGCAGAAAGCTCCACCTCGGCTAAAGAAGCCGGGACAGAAGCCGAAGCAAGAGAGAATTCACATGCGCCCCTTATCCCCCACGTCATCAGACACGTGGAGGGATAGGGGCACGAGCTGGTGGGACAGACGCGACATCCAGCCGCCCACGATCTTCGCCAGATCCCTGACAGAGTCCCATCCAGCGGCTGAAGCCACATCAGGGCAGGGCCCGAGGGCAGATCCGCTGGTACTCCTACCGCCAAAGGCGCCCAACAGGATCTGGCCCAACAAGATGTGCATTAAATGCGATGTGGGCTGACCCGACGGGCATTTAATGCATAGTGGGCTGGATTGGACCACAATTAATGCAATGTGGGCTGATCATGACTTCCCAGTCAAATCGCGGGACCCACACCAAAATATCTCCCAAAAGATACGTTCCACACTCTATAAATAGAGGTTCATATCACCATCAAAGGTACGCCATTTTTCATACCCAGAGCCGTTACTCTGCCTCTCTTCTTCCTCTCCTTCCATTGTTCCAGTTCCCACACTGACTTTGGCATCGGAGAGCCTTGCGCCGCCCAGGCCAGGGTCCTCTGACCGTTTGTTCTTCCCTTTCAGGCTTCCGGACGGCATCCAGTCATTCCCAGTCACCATCATCTTCTCGGATAAGTCCTGTAAGGCTCCCTCTTATTGTGGGTCATTATTTTCTGCACCTACAATTAGTAACCCAACTCATTTAAATAGGTTAGGTGGGTTATGTGGGCTGAACCTAACCTAACCCATTTAAAAGCAGGTCATGCTTTCCTAACTTGTAAAATCCCTCCACCCCAGAACACTCACACGCCATGGTTTAAAATATCGGGAGATACCGGTACTATCGGCCAAAATATGTACCGGTATCGATCCATACCACAACTTTGTTGCCATCGGTATCGCATAAATATCGGCTATCACAACTGTAACACCCCAACCCACTTTAATTTTGATTAATAGTTAATTAATTGAAATTAGTTGCTTAATGGATGTTTTGGTATGTATTTGGGCTTCATTAGGTAGGTTGGCTTGACCATTGACTAGGTAGATTATGACCTTTTGGAGTGTTATACATTTTATGTGTGTCTTCAGATTTTTTGGGGTTTTGGGTGCATTACATAAAGCATAGCATGGGCTTTGACTTTCTTGGTTTGACCCAAGTAATTCGGACCCAAACTGACCCATTTCCAGCCCATTTAAGCCCATTCCCTGCATAAAGCCTTTTCTCTGTAAATTCTCTGAATTACCTGGGTTTCCATGCAAAACCCAGAAAAACTCCATCTAAACTCCACTCCAACAATCCTCTTCTCTTCTTCCTCCATTTTCAGTTGAGATTTCCACCTTCCTCTTCATCTCTTCTAAAACTTCTCAAGATAAGATTGTTAGAGACCTTGCATGTCATGAGACTGGAGAGTCCTACCTTCATATTCATCATCATCTACATCTTCTTCTACCAGATTTATAGTATCCTCCAAGCTTCTTTCTCTTTAATCTTCTATATTGGTAAGTATTTCTCATCCTTTCCCTTTCTCTTGCTTCAATTCAGTAAAAGAAGGTTACATTCCATTCATGCATGTTGACTATAATCATACCTTGCATTTCACCATTTTAGGTTGCTTCTTGAGCTTGCAGTTTTTTGAGGTTTTTAGTTTGGAGGTCTTGGATTGGCTAGGAGAGGTTGGTTTTTGTATGATTTGAGTTGCAAGCACCCAAGGCAAGTTAAACCCATATAATTGTATGCATGCATGCATATTCCTTTGATTCCATGAATATGTTCCTTCATGATAGACTACCCATTTATTAGCTCAATTTGATTTTTGGTTCAGATTTATGTAAGAAATGGATTTGTTTTCTTCTTGTTAAATGGAGGCTCAATTTGTATATCAAATGGTGTTTGAAGGACTGGGAGAGGTAATGGATAACCTTGGAATGGAGCAGGGAAGTTCCAGATTCCGGATGTAAATTTCTGGACAGCCCGCTCAAGTGTAGGATTCCCCGCTCGAGCACACCTACTCTCCGGATGGTACCCTCTCGAGTGCATGATTCCACGCTTGAGCGCGCATGCTCTCGGGTTGATGCCCACTCGAGCGCACCTGATGCATATTATGGACCGAGTCAACTTCCAACGACCATTACTTTTGATCCGTATGTCCGATTTTGGAGGTCTACATACCGTTGGAAAACTCTTGAAGTTTAGAATTCAATGGTCCATACATATTAATGATTAGAAGTTGGAGGATAAAGAGGATATTGGATTTAAAATAAATCTCGGCAATCGGACTGTACCGCGAGCCAAGTGAAGAACCGTAGTATGCTTAGATGGTTTTGGCCAAAAGTTGGACTTTAAGGATGGATCCCTTAAACCATAAATCATGCCCAATGGACTTCTAATTCTTATGGGTGCAGTGTGAGCAATCGTACACCCACAAGGGGCCTCTTATTCTTCATATTTATGATCCGAGCCAAATGTGTTATACGAAGGGATTTGGTGTCACTGCCCCGAACCCGATTAGAGAATAAACTAGATCCGAGGTGTGAAATTTAGGGCTAATTAAAAAATTTTGCCCTTAATGCCCAAGGATCGAAGTCCACTGTGAGGATTGTGTAGTTAAGCCTCATTAACAAATAATCAACGAGACTTATCCAGTAAACACAACAATAAACCTGTATGAATATCAAAGCAAGTATGGATTTCATTCCATTATGTATATTCAAGTTTCAAAAGATAAAACATATAAAGTTTATAAACATTAGGACCATCCCAAAAACCTAGGTCCTGGTACAAAAGATATATAGTGCTAAAATAGACAAATCTAAAAGATCTAAACCAAAAGATGAAAAGAGGTGGCATGACAATAGATATCCCCATGTAACGCGCACTAGTGCCGGAAGTGATGATGCCATGCTACGTCATCGGCACCCCACTCTCGTACCTCGTCATCCTTCCTCGGTTGAGGATCCACTGGGATTGCCTCGGCATCCGGGTCGGCGTAATAGTAGTAGGTGTCGTCTGCACACCATGGAATAAGGGATCAACAATATGTTGGCAAGAAGATGAGCAATATACATTATTCATAACATATTTCAAAAGAGAATAAAGACAAGTACATGATTATAAGATAGTAAGGTACAAGCTACGCATAAAGCATGAATAATTGAAATAATCAAGTAACAATATAAATCCTAGCAAGATAAATAAGAATAACCATCCATGAAATGCAATGTCAAGCAAGAGGGGACTCCGAGGATGTCCTAGCCATCTCACCGGGGTATAAGTGACGTCCGAGCCGACTATGAATACCCAAAGTCCGGCTCTAGGGGGATCCTAGCTCCCGGTCCTACGAATAGCAGTATGGTCCTAGCCCGCTCCCAACTATTCACGCCATGGACGTCGTCCAAAGCCGACTACCCACCCTAGTGTCCAGTAACCGGCCCACTTTATAATCATCAGTCTGCAGCTTGTCATGAATACAAGATAATGATGATGGTTTGTACACGACACAAGTTCCAAGGCAAATACATGTGGATAAGTTTCTAAGTACAAGATAACAAGCCGAGGGCTACTCCAAGTCAAGCCAAGATACAAGTCAATTTCCAAGTTTCATGAATAGTCCTCTTTTCAATTCTATCCACACGTGTCCATCAATACAAGACAAAGGTACTTAAGGATACACTCTAAGTCCGGTCACATCTTAATTCTATAAGTTAAATTACAAGTTATACAAGATTAGAGTGTACAAGGTATGACAAGCTACGGATACATGATTCAAGAGTCAAGAGTGAAGAACAAACCAATCCTAGGTCAAGAGTTGTCCACCGTGTACCGAACGTATTCCCAACGGAGTACGTATGGAGAATGAGTCAATGGTGGCCTAATTTGGAGAGCGTGTACGGAAGTTATTGGGCACCAATTAACTCAATTCCACACGCATTCGGCCAAGTTACATCAATATATGGAAAATCTCGGACAATCGATAAAGCACACCAAGCCAACATGCTCTGTTTTCATTTCCCCCAATTGGTCGTGCAAGGGTAGGGTCAATAGGTTCCAACCTAGGGTCTAAACTAGGTTTACAATCCCTTTATAAAAGAGATAAGGCTTGGTTCATTGGTCCAATACCTATTTCCTTTCCCAATCTCTGATGATTAAGATTAGTATACCATTGGATTCTACGTCTCGAGGGCTTTCCAATGATATGTAGAACTCCAAATTCCGACAAATGGGTCAAAAGTTATGGCTTCCGGAAGATGGTCGTCCTAAGCCCGAAGCAGTTAGCTCGAGCGAACAAAAGTTGGCTCGAACGAACTGCTCAGAACCTTCTTGGCTCGAGCGAACTAAGGTCCGCTCTAGCCAATCTTCGGCTCCTTGGCTCGAGCGAACTGAAGGTTGGCTCGAGCCAAGTGTCCAGAATTGCAGAAAATGACTCATTTTGAGTCCAAACCTTGGGGAATCAAATCCCCTCTCCTCCAAGATCATCCCTGCAAGAAAAATAGCCTCTTGCTCTCTCCACATCCATTTCACTCCTCCAATCAACAAACCCAACCATTCAATTAAGATCCAATCCCATTAAATACCTAATCTAGCATGTGAAATCCAAATAAACATAGACAAGCTTGGCATTATGGGTTGCTAAAAATTGCATTGTCAAGAGTGAAGATAATATACATCCATGAGCAATAGATAAAGCTAATCTACTTGCCTTCACCAAAGAGAGTGAAATTAGAGAGAGATTAAGAAGATTGAGGAGGAAGAAAGCTCCCACACACACTCTAGCCAAAACAACTCTCCCAAGCCTCTCTCTGACACTCAAGGAACACAAAGGAAAAGAAAGAAAGGAAATCCATCAACATGCAAGATCTTTACAACAATGAGGAAGGAAATTAGGGAAGAAAGGGTTGAGGAAAACTTACCAAATTTAGGTCAAAATGTAGAGGAAGAAGATGGTGAGCTTGGTTGCTTGAATCTCCACTCCTAGGTAGCACATGCAAAGGAAGAAATGAAGAGGGAGAAAGAGAAGAAAAACTCCAGTAGTTGATAATGAAGGAAGGAAACGAATGAACGAGCTGGGATGGGGTTTTAGGATGAGGCATGGAGGGGGAAATGACTCAAATACCCTCTTTGAGTGAATTAAGAGAAATGTGATTATTTGAGGGACTTCGGTACATCGAATAGCGACGAGTCAAGAATGGAAAGTGACGAGCGCGACGAGATCTTTCCAACGGACTTAAATTCGGCGAAAACGGAATTTTCTGAAAAAATGCCCAATTTTCCAATTAATCACAACCTAACCCCCTATTAAGACTAATCGCACTCAGAATCAAACTAAACTTCGCAAACCACTTTCTAATGATAAAAGAAACACACTTAGCTACTAAACCCACCTAATTAGCTAGAATCACAATTAATTAGGCTAATCGCCAATATTAAAAAATTAATCACCCTATTAAGATAGGGGACCTTATATTTGGCGTCAAAATTAAGTAACGCCAAGGGTTCATTTGTAGCACACTAATGCTGGAATCCTTAGTACTACACCGAGTCTGACGGTGAAGACCACGAGTGTTCCAAGACCGTAGGCTTGGCTTGATTCATATCTTGATTCCGTATATGATTGATATGCATGCATTTGCATTAATCCGTTTCCGGTATGCTCATATGACTTGATCATACTTTTGTTTAGTTCAAGTATATTTTGTTTATGCATCTATTTATGTTTATATCCGCTTTCGTTTCTGCTCAGTTATACTTATGATAAATTCTGATTATGTACCACATGATATGATCTGTTTTTGTACTATGTTCTATTAGTTTTGCACACTTCATTCCACGAGTCGGCGCCACTTGGCTTTGACCCTATCAAAGTCGAGCCCGGCTTAATGTGGGTTTAGTTATATTTCTGGCCCTCTGCAGATGGGATTAAATTTTGAGGGTTGACCAGCACCCTAGGTCCATGATGGAGAGTTTCAGGCCCTCTGTATCCTAGTGGCACCACCATATTCTGCTCTGTTTTCTGCTCTCACTTTATATTCATGGGCGGCGCCATGTGTTCACAATGGGGTCAATTGACCCCACTGAGATCTAAAAACATATTCATAAAAAAATTTATGAACTTCTGAGCGGGAAGCTTTTGACCCACTGAGATCTTAAAAAAAACATCTATGGAAAGTTTTGACCCCACTGAAATCTAAAAGCAATCTTATGGGAAGATTTTGAACCAACTTAATTTAAGAGTTTGACCTGAAGGAGAGAAAATGGCTTATAAATTTTTGACCATTTTGTAACACCCAATTAAGATAAATAACGTGTACTTTTGTGTCATGGGCAGCCCAATAATTTTGAATGGCTTATAAATTTAAATGGATATGCCTTAACTCATAGGAAGCTCAAATAGTATTTTTATCTCAAGTCCTTTTATTTTTATCCTTTTTCTCTCATTTTTCTAATACTAAATATTTGAAGGTAAGGTAAGGGCCTAAGAGTTACAGGCCCCCATGTGAAAGTCAAAGGTTTTTGCTCAGTTAAGCCCGGTCCGCAAATGAGAGGGTAGGATAAGAACTTAAACTTGGCCCGGCCTGGGTCTGACCCTTTGATAGTCCTAGTGGCAGGGTTGCGAAAGATAAGTATTTTTTGACCCAACTGACTCGAATTCCTGGAGCCGCCCTTGTTTATATTCGTGTTTACATGGTTAATTTGGGAGAATGTAGCTAAAGTGGATATGCCATCTAGTTCTGTTATTTATGTGTGTCTGTCATTTATAATCCGTATGTCTCATGCTTACTTATTCACATACTTGCCTAGTGTACATACTTTGACCTCATGTGATCTATATCTGTCCAGTTATTCATTTGTCACATGCTATATGATTTATATTTGTTTATCATGCTTAGCCTAGTCTAATGGTGCTACACTTAGCGTTACAGGTTAGTACCTCGACGCCACGTCTCAGGAGATCAACGAGGACGAGGAATCTCCTCGACGCGTAGCTGAATGGACTTCAGAGGATGTCTTCTAGACATCTACCCATTGAGTTTGGATGTCATATGACCCATGGATCGTGGCTTGGATTGCCACATCTTTTGTTATCATTTATGGACTTATTGACCTTATGGCTTGTAAATCTTAACTTACCTTACTTCCTTCTTTCTTTCTATCTCTTGATCTTAAACTTGAACCTTTAATCGATGCTCATGAACTTTTATGCTCTATATCTTGATGGATATGATATTGTTGGATTACAAATGGATATCTATTTGACAAGGTTGTACAGGTGAAAATATAGGTTATGGAAATTTGAACCTCACACGTGATATCCTATGGGTGAATTTCGTTCGTGGGGATGAACAGTTAACGAGTTTGCCTCGAATCTCCATGCGGGCGTACATCACGCCTCGAGATGAGTGCAACCTCTGGCTCGGGTCATGACAACACCGATATTTTCAATCGGTCGTAACGACCGTTATGGTTGAAACCAAAAAACAAACAAACCTTTTTTTTGTGGCAAAGAGGAGTATCATGGTTTAAAATATCGGTCGATACGTACTGGTATCAGTCCATATCAAGACAATATCGCACTGAGATATCGGTCGCTATCTCGTTGCGGTCGGTATCGCATAAATATAGGCCGTCACGACCGTTACCGCAGAAATTTAAAAAAAACTTTTTTTAGCAAAGAGAAGTTAAGAGGAACAAAAGAAGAGGGAGAGATTTGTTAAATACTATTACATGAGGAAGAAAAAAAAAGGGAAATTGAGATAAAAAAAAAAACAAAACAAAGAAATAGATAGGTAGAGAGATGAGGATGAGGAGGAGAGAATCTTACATGAAACCTCTGCCAGTATAGTTATTGTTGCTACTACCAACTACTCCCCTCGGACTGATAGCACGCGCCTCATCTCGGTATGGATCTATTCCTCTCTCTCTCTCTCTCTCTCTCTCTCTCTCTCCCTCCTTCTCCTCCTCTCCTTTCTTTCCCTCTTCCTCATCCCTTTTCTTTTCCTCTTCCTTCTCTCCTCTCTTTCCCTTTTCCCTCTCTTTCCCTCTTCTGGTCTCCCCAATTCTGTATCATTTCCATCGAAGGGTTACAAGGCCCTCTTTTTAGGGCATTCATTTTGATTAGATAGATGGGCTCAATTTGTGGACTCACCATTTATAAACAAAACTTAACATATAGGCTCAACGATGAAGCCTACAAATCCTATTGTATATAGACGGTTTTTAAATATATTTTATAAATTACTTGTCGATAAAGCCCACTTATAAAAGAATTAAAGCATTCAAACAAATGGTCATCATGGGTGGACCTTAAACAAAATACTCACAAATATAAGTTCGGCCCACTATAAAATGGATTGTTTAAAATTATCTTAATAAAAATTTAAGAAAACTTAATACTTTATAGTGGACAAAAAAATGGTACCCCCAAGTCCTTGGAGTATATGGACTTTTATAAAAGGGGATTTTACTGGAAAAGTCCCGGAATTTAGCCATTCCTAGCGAAGGGTGCCCGCAGATTGTGCGGCACAAACGGGGTCCGTCAGGACCTACCTTCCGTTATTTTATTTTTAAGGAAAAATTAGTGAAAGGTCCCTATAGTGGATTATATCCAGCCTTCAATTCAAACAAAAACTTGTTAAGGCCTCTGGTCCACGCAACTAGACTATTAGCAGCCATAGGTCCCTGCATCTACATGATCACATATTTCAGGACTGATTTACCCTTTCAACCGTTTTAGGCATAAAATTTTTAAATTTTAAATTTCATATCTTATATTATCCGTCTTCTCACTACAACAAAAATCATTTTTCGCGACGAAACTATTTGTCTCAAAAAATCACAAAATCGTTGCCCAATATATATTGCGACGAAAGCAGAAACACATCAGGTTTCATCAAACATAAGATCAAGGCACAACCAAAAAATGAACCCAAACATGGGTCATTCAAAAAAAAAAAAAATCCAAACTTTATTAGTTCTTCGGCCTAACACACTCGTGTTCCAGCATCATTTCCACTCCAGAACAAACCCAACATGGAAAATAGACTTAAAAAATAAAAATAACAAATGGGTCATTTCCTTACCAGAGAAAGAGGTGAAAGATCTTTAAATGACAACCCTGAAAGAAAACTTGAAAGAGAATGAGGGAAAATAGAGTACCAAGAGATACCAACGACAGAGAAAACTTGAGAAAGAAACACCAATGGCAGAGAAAATGAAACCAACATCAGATAAAAAATGAGAAAGTACTTACCTCAAAAGACAGATTTCCTCTTCTCTTCTTCTTTTCATTCTTCTTTTTGCTGTTGCCTCTTTGAGGGAAGGGTTTTCTTCTCTTTCTTCTTCTTGTAGGGTGAAGATTTCTCAGAACCTTAACAAGAAGAACAAGAAGATTTTTTCATAACCTTAACAAGAAGATTTCTCAAAAGGAATTTTACACATAAACAAAACCAGAGATTTTCATAGAACGAAGGAAAACCAGATTACCTCTCGGATTTGAGATCTGAAGAAGAAGAAGAATCCTATGCAAAAGAAACTCGTTGAGAGAAATGAAAGAGAGAAAAAAAAAAGGAGTTTGGCCTGGGGAGAGTTGAAGGAGTGATCTGAAGAAGAAAAAGGAGTTTGGCGCTGTGGTTTGCTCGATTTCATTTTATGATTTCATTTGGTCGCCCAATATGCTCGAAAATGAACCGGGAAGACGAACCGAGAAACCCAAAATTTTATACATTCTGTGACGAAATAATTTCGTCGTGGATTATTTTTAAAGAATTTTGTGACGACATAATTTTGTCGCCAAATCTTTTTAACAAAATATGGTGCAAATGATTTACCGACGAAAGTAACATGTCGCCAAATAAAAAGTTTCGTTGGAAAAAAAATTACCTCTTGATGGCGCCAACTCCATTTTTTGGTGCTAGTCTTTTCGCGACAATTGAATATTTCGTCACTAAATAATTTGTATTTTATTTTTAGGCGACGAGATGAATATTTCATCGCTGAAAACAACATTTAGTGATAAAATTTCAAAACATCGCGGAATATTTGTCGCGAAAAATGATTTTTGTTGTAGTATCTTCTGGACCTCAATTGGCATCAGTAGCAGTTAGGATCAAGTCCTCTTCTGTTCTGTGTGGGCCATCAATGTGCAAGATCGCAGAACCCAATTGCAGAGACGAACTCCGGGGCTTCGTCGCATCTCGCTGCTCGTAGGAGAAGAAGGTGTATGTGATTTGGTTTTCCAAAAGACAAAAGGAATCTTGTCTTATTTTGACAAGTGGAGAGATTAAGATTAAAAAAAAGGGCTTAAAGTTATTTTCACGATTTTGAAAAGTTGCAGAACCCATTCAAGTTTATGATCGCCGTCATGCCCATCGTTGCCGCAGCCGTCGCCAGTTTCTCTTCGCCACCGCCGCCGTCTCGCCAGTCCAGCCGCCCGCCCCGTGTCGTCGGAGAAGACCAACGCAGGAAGGAAGGGGCTGCATTCTCTACTCTGTAATAAAAATTGAAGGAAGAAGGAGACCCTTCCAGGTCGGGTTTGTTGGGTCAGTTCCAGGTTAGGTCCGACCCGCCCGCTCCAGAAGCCCAGCAGTAGTTGCA
This sequence comes from Litsea cubeba, assembly GCA_012931725.1. Lineage (NCBI taxonomy): Eukaryota > Viridiplantae > Streptophyta > Magnoliopsida > Laurales > Lauraceae > Litsea > Litsea cubeba. Next base: position 19,659,496 of record CM022950.1, read on the forward strand.
AGTCAGGTCCAGGACAGTTCAACCTGACTTGTTTCGCAGAAGCCTAGAAGCAGTCAGACCCGCAAGCCATAATTACTTCTTGATTTTGAGTGGCATACGGACTGTGTGATCGTTTGAGAAGGAAGAAGGTCTGTCGGTGTCGTTTTTGATAAATATATATGAGTTTGTATGAAATTTATCTGAGTTCTGAGTTTTTTTTTTATAAAATTTATCTGAGTTTTGCGTAAATTTAGCTAAGTTTTGTCCAATTTATTTAAGTTTTGTGTAAATTTATCTGAGTTCTGAAATAAATTTCTTCGAGTCCTGGATAAATCTATCTGAGTTTTTGACTAATTTATCAGAGTTCTGGACAAATCTATATGAGTTTGTTGCAAATTTTTTTAAGTTTTTGAAAAATATAGCTGAGTTTTTGACAAATTTATCTCCATTTAGCAAATTTTAACTGAGTTTTTGAACTAAAGTCAGGCTGTTCATTTGAAATTTATTTACATTTTTTTAAATAAATTTAACTAAGTTTTGGCAAAGATATTTGAGTTTTTGGTAATTTTTTCTTAAATTTTCAAAATTGGTTTATCTTAGTTTTGGCAAATGTATTTGTGGGTTTTTTTTTATTTATTTGCATTTTTTAATTTTATTTACGTCTTTTGAAATTTATTTACATCTTTTGAATTTTATTTACATTTTCTGAAATTTATTTGGATCCTTTGAAATAAATTTTCATCTTTTGAAATTTATTTGCGTCGTTTAAAATTGATTTTCATCTTTTGAAATTTATTTATATCTTTTGAAGTTTATTTGGATCTTTTGAAATTTATTTGTGTCTTTTTAAATTTATATGCATTCTTTTGAGATTTATTGCATTTTTTCAAAATTATTGTATTTTTTGAAATCTATTTGCGCTATTTTGAAATTTATTTGTATGTTTTTAGAATTTATTTGAAAATCTCATTAATGAGATACCATTAATCGTGGGCAATTAAATGGTAGTTGACCATTATTAATGGGATATCCCACCAATCATGGGATATGAAGTAAAGAAAGGGTAAATTAGACATTTTAGGTATGAGAAAGTGTGAGAGGGACTTTTGGCTGCATGACTTTCTTTTGTAGATTGTTTTCAACAAAGTTATGCTCTGAGGGACCTCCGACCAAAGCCCCATATTTTTAATGTTGAGGGGAGTGACGCTAGCGTCACTCGTGTCTGATAGGAGCAATGCTAGCGTTGCTCTACGTGATTTTCTTAAAACATAGAACTCCCTTTATTGCTTCTTCCTCTTATTTTCTTCCTTTTCTCCCACCTATTTCTCTATCTCCCCCACTCCATTTTCTCCCAATCTTCTTGGAAAAATAATATCACAGGCTTTATAAAAAGATTACTACTGACTAGCATACAGTTTCATTCTTTCTTCTTTTCATATTCTCAAGGTTTATCTTGAAAAGTGAAAGAGACGGTAAAGAAAAAAAGGGTAGACATAACATGGACGAATGGCTCCAATAACAATCTTACGCTCGTACATTATCATGTAGAGCTTACCCTCAACCCATGAACCCATCCATGAGAAAAGGAGAGAGAGAAAGGTTGCTCCGCGGGGTAAACCAATAGTTGCAGGTGTATTCAGAACTTTTTCGCCCATTTTTCCTGGCGACACTATCGTCACTCAGAAAAAAGTGGCGGAAGACCGAATTTGTGCTGCACAACCTGTGGGGATCCTTTGCGAGGAATGGCAAAATCCCAAGACTTTTCCATAAAATCCTCTTTATAAAAACTTGTACCCCTTTAACAGGACTCACTTATGGAAAAAAGAACTAACTCACTCAAAATAAATGCCTCTAGAATTGGGCTTCAATATAATTTATTCCAATAAGGTTTGGGTCCGATCTCCAATGTCATACTAATCACTTATAAAAATATGTAAAAGAGAAAAGTCATGGTTTTTATTGTCATTGTCGACTACATTGATAGACTAATAAATTATATAAATGGGCCCAAGATTTAACAGTAGAACTTAATGTATTTAATAGATAAAGATAAGACAACAATACATGATGTTATGACTTAAAGGACTATTTTTTTGCTTTATTGTGTACTAATGAGAAAGTACATTATTTTCTAGTATTTTCTAATATTTTAGATTTTTTGAATATTTCTTCAAAATTCTTTTGCGGTAAAAAAGGATTTACACCGAGACGACCATGACGGACCGTAAATTGCGACCGATACCGCATCGGTTTTTGGGAACAACCAAAACCGCGACCAATACAGTGATTTCAATCCATGTGAGTTAAAAGGAACAAAGAGCAGAGAAAGATCAAGCATATGATTTATAGGATCTTAATCTTTTTTCTTCCTCCTGTAATAGCATCTGTTAAGGTGGGTGAGGGTCTGGTCACTTCATATGATGGATTATTGTACTCCTACAGAACAAGCACCATGCTGAAAAGTGTAAGTGATAGTGACGGGGAATTTTAGTATAAGAACTGACGGTAATGGACAGTGATCTCAATAGAGAGGATTTTATCAATAAGAAAAAAAAAACACTTTAGATGATAGGAGAACCAAACGGTCACTTTACTAAACCTCACACCAAGGTAGCCTTCCATAAAAAAATTTTAATTTTTATTCATTTTTTTTTAGGGTCCGAAAAATGAGGGAAGGTCAATACCGACCCTGTGCTGGTTTCTTTTAAACCCGAAAACCCTAGTTTCTTCCCCAAATTTCCTCTCCTCTCCTCTCAAGATCCATTGCGACGCAGATGACTCCTCTCCGTCACCGAGCTGTGGTCCCAGGTCTCCCTACACTCATCGCTCCTCTGTGGTCCCCTCAAAACTCCTTATTTGTCAAGTTTTGAATAAAGGTAACTTCTCTTATGGCCACCTACATTGCATTTTCATTTTTTCCTTTGGATGTTTTGTCGTTGATTGCTTCCTCTTCCGCCATCCCTCATGCGATATTGAAATGGAACCAGTGTGTAGGTATGTATGTATACACGAACCTGAATATACTTTGAATTCTCATAATGTTGCCCTTCTGTTTGAGTTTAAAACTGGGACCACTATGGCAAACGTTAGGCTTCATGGATGTTTCAGGTTTCTCAGATTTTTATTAACAGTCTTAAGCATGAGATGCAACCATTTAGGGATTGGATAAACACACATAAACAGGTCTGGTTGTTTACACATTTGGGGATTGCTCTTTGGGCACCAGTGGATGTGAAACTTGGCACCTTGCAGATGCCCTTTACTGCACTTGTATTGACCCCCTTGTGTTGATTGAAGAATGTTGTCGTTCAAGAGTTTATTTCTCTAGGAAAGGGAATGATTTTTTGGACATGTTGGTAATATTTAAAACCTTGCTATATTTTTTATACCCCAGCTAAGGGGACTGAGACCCAAGAGAGAGCCCACGTACGCACAGGAAAGCAGCCCACTCAAGTGGGAAGGAAGCCCGCATAAGGAAAAAGGCAACATACCCAGAATTCGACCCCGGACAGCCAGGTAAGAACCAACATTCCTTACCACTTGATAAGGAGCCTTTCTTAAAACATTATTATTAAGGGCTTAGTTTTCAAGTTAATATTTTAATGAAGTGCATGGTTTTAAATCTCGGTTCGTATCGGCCATAACCGGTCCGATATATTGATGTGATACTGGTCTCTGTATCAGTCACCAATATATCACCAAAATATCGTCCGATCTCCGCCGTTACGACCGATAGTTTAAAAACAAACAAATATCATAGAGGGAGAAAGGGAAAACAAAGCAGATCGGTATCAGTTTCAGAGAAAATAACCAAAAAAAAATGGAAATAAAGAAACAAAAAGAGAGAGAGGAGGCACCTTGAGCTCCGCCGCCGCTACTGACGAGGCCGCAATAGTGATGCAATACCCATCGGTGCTTATTGCTACTGTTGCCTTCATCTCCTCTCCCTCTTGTATTTGTTCTTCCTTCTCACTTTCCCTCTTTTATTTTTTATTTTCCCCTTTCTTTGTTTCGGTCTTAGCATAATAGTGGGAGTGGTGACGGAAATGGAAATATGGAATACCCAATTCCCATTTATTAGGGCTATCAATATTTAATTCATTAACCCCTTTCTTGTTTTGGTCCCAAGACAATAATGGAAACCGAGAATTGATCATTTTATTAAGGCTATCAATACGATGATGTATTTCCTTTTATGCTCAGGCTAAGTTGGATTACTAGTGGCAATTGATCATGTAAACTTTATGTGAGGTGTAAAGTCCCCGACCTTAATATTCTATTTAGATTCTTAATATTGGTGATTAGCTTAATTAATTGTGATTCTAGCTAATTAGGCAAGTTTAGTCGTTTGATTCCAAGTGCGATATGTCCTAATAGGGGGTTAGGTTGTGATTAATAGGAAAATCGGGTATTTTTCAAAAAAATTCAGTTTCACCGAATTTGGGTTCGTTGGAAAGATCTTGTGGCGCTCGTCGATTTACGTTCTTCACTCGTCACATATCGTTGCTCCGAAGTCCCTCGAATAATCACTTTTCTCTCATTTCACTCTAGAATGGAAAAATGGACTCTTCCCCTCCACCTCTCATATGTGAGAGCTTCTAAATACACAGCAATTTGAACCTTTTCACACATAGGTTCTATCCACATAGAGCATAAAAATTTTAAATTATGACTTTGCTTTCCACACACAAAAACATACCTAAAATGCCATATCCCCTTTCTCTCTGCACTCACATCGTTTGAAGCCTCTCTGCCATTGTTGACGGACGTTTGGAGCCTCTCCTGCCATTGTTGACGGCGGATGTTTGGAGCCCTCCTCCTTCCTCTTCCTCCCAAACGGTAATATCCCTTCTCCTCCATTTCTTCTTCTTCCTCTATATCTGTCTTGGGAGTTTATAAAACAGTGATTTTGTGGGATGGTTCTTTGAGCTGTCTATGGCATTTGCTTCCTGCCCAACATTCTTATATGTGCCTTGACATCTGGTTCTTTGAGTTTCTAAAACCAAGTCTTTCAATCAAGTTGATTCATTTCAAACTACGTGAGGTCATTTTCTAAGGCATTTGCTTCCTGCTCAAGAAGGCTTCAAGGAGTTCCAACGGAACAACTCCGTTCAGCCTCTCGGGGCTAAACGGAACCATTCTGTTCAGCCCTAAGATGCTGAATAAACCTAGTACATTCAGCCTCTTGGGGCTGAACAAATCCACTCTGTTCAGCACTAAGAGACTGAACAAACCCAGTCTATTCAGCCTCTCAGGGATGAACATAGTGGATCTGTTACAAAGTTTTTTTTTTTTTTTAAATGAAATGTTTATTTTACTATTCTTAATGGTTGACGCTATATTTCAGATATGGATAGGGGTGATGGATCTAGAGTTTGACCAACAGCTTCTAACAGGAGGCGTCTTGTAAGAGGAGTTAATGATGTTCCTGAAGAACCAGATGTCCCGGACACCCAGATGGAAGAGGGAAATGAGGATGCAGGTTTTAATGAAAGTGCTGCAGAAGAAATGACTGGACCGATTCCTGGCGGTCCAGCAGACACTTCATTGTTCTCTAGTTTCCGTATACATATAGCTGCATATATTTGGCAGGATGAGGTTTGTCAGAATGGTTATATTAAGATTCATTTTTCTATTTATTTTTTCAACATATTCTATATGTTAATGCAAGGGCACCCCCATATGTTAATGCAGGGGCGCCCTTGAGTCATGGTGGAAAAGTGGGTGTGTGGGCATTGAATGTTGAAGGAGTGCAAAATAACAGATTGAAAGAGTTGCTCGCCAAATCTGGATTGACTCCACTATTGACCTTATCTTACCGATATGTGAATAATAGTGTCGTGTCAAGTTTTGTTGAAAGGTGGCAGCCTGAGACAAACACATTTCACTTACCATTTGGAGAGATGACCATTACGTTGGATGATGTTGCAACCATTCTTCAGATTCAAGTCATAGGCCGGTCTGTTTCGTATAATGCTAGATTGACATTTGCTGATGCTTAATCATTACTAGTGTCTGCATTGGGAGTTGAACTGGAAGAGGCACATGATGAGCTAGTCTCAGCCTGGGGTCAATCAGTAAGGATGGAATGGCAAAGGATTAGCGAGCCGCTATGGAGTCCGTCAAATTGCTGGCTATTTGACACTACTTGAATCATGGGTTTATGAGCATTTTGAAGATATTATGTCAAATCCCAACCTCCAATATTCTGAGAGCCAGCCTCGAGCGCACCGTTGGATTCCTCATAAGGAGTCTGGAGAGGCAAAGTCAACCTTGAAGGCATTACGAGAGAAGATTGACATGATGAGCACTTACAGGGTAATAACATATGTTGTTATTATTCTCACTATTCTCATATTATGAATTATTCTTAATTTATTTTCTTTTCACATGTCTAAATGCAATGGAATGAGAATGCTCTGACTATCGCGGATTCAATCATTTAGAGCGGTTATGAAGAGTGCATTCAAGACCCAACACGCTCTACACTTCTATTGATCAGATTCACAGACTGTAGTTTCTATAAGAAGAAGTTTAACGTACCTTTCGGAGCCCTCGTTTGACATCGGTTAATTACACATGCAGAACCAATAGGGGTAGTAATAGAAACTGAAGGGTTGAAGTATTTTGAAAGGTGGATGTATTTTGTAGGGTGGACCAACTTTGATGGGTGGATTCTATTTTGTAAATATTTGGATGATGAATACCAATCAATTTAATACAGTTTTAATCCTATTGAAATTTCCATGGATGTTATATATTTTGATGCTAGTATATCAAAATGAAGATCACCATAACAGTTATGAACATCAATGTCAAGATGAGTAAAATTGCCATTAAAAAAAGATGAGTGGCTATAATACAACATGTCATCACCATACAGGTGGTTACATCATTAGCAACAAAAATAAGATCGCCCTACAAGTGGCTACATCAGTTTATGAGCTAATAGGCTGATCGCCTCATTCCAACTTTATCGTCTTAGAAGCCAACTGTTGGGAACCTTCTTCTTCATCATTCCTTCACTCTCTTTTCTTGCATGTGGATCTTAGAGACCCTTTCAAGTGGAGTTTTGGCCACCATCTTCTTCTTATTCTCTTCCTCTGTCTTTTGATCCAAGATTTGGTAAGTTTCTTCTTCTCCACCTCTTCCAATTTCTCTTCTTGTTGTTGTAAGTGCCTTGCATGTTGATTGTTGTCCCCTTCTTTCCTTCCTTTGTGCCTTTCGAGTGTAGGAGAGGGCTTTGGGAGAACTAGTTTGGCTAGTGTGTGGGTGTGGAGAGCTCCTCCTCCATCAATATTCGCAATTTCTCTCTAATTCATTCTCTTTGGTTGAGACAAGTAGATTTAGCTTTATATATAAACATGCATGTATAATTTCTTGTTTCTTGCAATGTTATCAACTTCAATTGCTTAGATTTCCATCTAATTCCAAGCCTTGTTATATATTTGGATTTCACATGTTAATTAAGGATCTTGTACATGGACTTGAATTGGACCTGAAATGGGTGGGTTTGATAAATGAATTGGATGGTTTCAAGGTGTTACATGTGTGAATTCTGAAGCTTAATGTTGTATCTCAAAATTTGATTAAAGAAGCTTCAAAAATCACCCTTTTTTGTACGCGCGGTCACCCTGTGGTCAACCGCCTACCCAGAACAGAACCTGGGTAGGTTTTGTTTGTACATGCGGCTACCCACTGGTCAACTGCCAACCCAGACAGAATTGAGTCAGGTTCTATCTTTCTGACCGCGATCTCGTGGTTACCTTGCAGTTGCCTCCTAGTCACCTCGCGGCTAACCGACTTGACGAATTCTTTTCGAGTAGTGTTTGTACCACTCGCAGTGACCCTACGGCGACCTCACGGTCAGCCGCCTACACCATGCGGCTAGTCGTGCATGCCCATATTTCTTTTTTTTCTAAATGGGACTTCTACTTACTCTTACTCTTGCATGACCAACTTGGGAAAATGAAAACGGAGCACGATTGACTTCGTGTGCTTCGTCGGCTATCCGAAATTTGCGTGTATTGTCGTGACTTGGGTGAATGTGTGTGGAATTGAGTCAATTGGTGCCCAACAACTTTTGTTCGCCAAGGGCTCACCAAATTAAGACACCGTTAACTCATTCTCCATACGTACTCCATTGGGGACACGTACGGTACATGATGGAAACCTCTTGACCTAAGATTAGCTTGTTCTTCACTCTAGACTTGTAAATCTTGTATCCGTAGCTTGACGTACCTTATACACTCTACTCTTGAATACTAGTATAACTTGTAACTTAACTTGTAGAGTTAGGACTTGACCGGACTTAGAGTGTATCATTAGGTACCTTTTGTCTTGTATTTGATGAATATGTGTGGATAGACTTGGATGAGGACGACTCGTGGAACCTGGGAACTTGACCTGTGATTTGGAGTAGCCTCAACTTGCATCTTGTACTTGGAAATCTATTCACGTGTATTTGTCTTAGATCTTGTCACGTGCTAAAACCATCATCATGCATTCATGACCAGCTGCAGTCTGATGATTCTTGAGTAGGTCTATTACTTGGACAATAAGGTGGGCAGTCGGCTAGGACGGCATCCATGGTGCAGGATTACGGCAGTCAGCTAGGACGTCGTTTTTATCCTTAGTAGGTAGCTTTGGATACCACTATAGCCAGACTTTTGGGTATTCGTAGTCAGCTAAGGACGGCACTTATACCCCCGTGTGATGGCTAGGACATCAAGACGGACTGGGACCATGAACCGCGACCGATACCGATATCATATCGGTTTTTTGGGCGGACCAATACAACAACTAATGCCGCAATTTTAAACCATGGTGAAGTGCAATGCATTAAGGGCCGCTTGTATTAGCAATGCACACTAAAGTCCAACAAGTTGAATTGGAATTATGTACAAATGAAGTCCACATAGCTGGGATTATCATTGCTTGACTATGCTGCCTCCTCACTAAGGAATGGTAATTGCTTGTGTAAGGACTCTTTCCTTTGCTTACCCACTAGAGCTTGCCATATTCTTAATTAGCATATATAGCTGGTTGGATGATTCATTTTCTATGAGGGTTCTGAAAGTCCAGGATCCGAACCCGAGGGGGGGGGGGGTGAATAGGGTGAGCTTCAAATTAGTGACCAATTATGATCAATTTTAGTATCTTTAAATTAAATTAGCCACTAGTGATGATTATCAAACTAAATGTGGAAGCTGACAAAAACAATCACCACAAAGCATGCACCACTTCAAAATAATTTATAGTGGTTTGGCCTCAATGCCTACATCCGCTACAGGCTTGTGATCCTACACCCCACCGGATTTCCACTATTTATGCTTTTTACGGGCTAAGCAATAACCTTTACAAAGATGTTTTTCAAGGCTAAACAACAACCTATCAAGTGCTTTTCTAAGCTAAGTAATAACCTTACAAGATGCTTTTCTTAGGCTAAGCAATAACCTTTACAAGAAGATTTCTTCTCATAGTAGTGCCTACACAAACACTAGAAGAGATACAATTATAACTCAATGACAATGCCCCTAATTTAGGCGTGTGACAAACTTCAATCAAGTTTAAAAAGTAAGCCCAATCAATATATTCTCAAAGCAATTAAAAGTTTAAAGCACTCAAAGATATTTGACTGAAGTGAAATGCAAATCACATGTATAAATACTAACTTGTTTATGACATGAAAATCAAAGGCTTAAAAGTTGTATGAAACTATTTAATTCTAAACATGTGAAGTATGTGCATAGTTGTTTTCTAAACAAACTAGATTAACTAAGGTTCTAAATTGATTGAAAACAACAAATAAGGATTCAACCAAGTAAATGAATCATACTATAAAAGAAATCAAAGATTTTGGCAAAGCATGATTAATGAAGTTTGTAAAACAAACTTGGTTTGAATCAAGGTGAAGAATCCAATCCAACTTAGATCAAAGATTAAATGAAGAAATGGATTCAACACATCATAGTTATCATCCTAAAATTGATTTACAAATCATTTAAGGAAAGCATGAAACATATGATTTAGAAAAGTAAAGCTTACTTAGAGATTTAACTTACTGATTCCAAGCTTTAGCTTTCCAAATGACCCATTGGTCTCTCTTAATTCAATCCCCTTTCTTTTGTCTCCAAACGCCTCAAAGAAGGCTTAGATGTTCCTCACATTTTTTAAAGGAATTGACCACTATATATAGTCAAAAAGTGACTTTTGACGAGTCCCCGGTCGACTTAGTATGGAGCCCGTTCGACCTGGGCTCAACGGTCAGAAATCTGACCGTTTGAAAAGAGCTCAACGGCTCTTTTCCCGGTCGACCGGCCCTGCTGGTCGACCTGGTCCAGGGACCAATTTCCCAACTTTTGCGTATTTTAAAGTGAATTTCTTTGGGAAATTTTGGGCCATTAAATCAAGCTTGGAAACATGTTTTAAATCAAACTAAGAGTTTTAAGAACATGAAACATAAAATCCCTAAGATGATTTGAAACTTTTAAAACCATAAGCATGCTTGATTCATAAAACTTCTTTTCAAATTCAATGCATCCAAGTTTTAAATGAAAACATGCGTGAAACAAAATTTCTGAAAGATTTAAAACAATGCATGTGAAAATAAATGATTTCAAGATTTTCTAATTCAATGCTCATCTGAAAATTCAAATGATGATTAAAATGATAATGCATCCGTCAAATTGCAAAACACAAAATCCCTAATAATCCCCCCCACCTTCCAATTTGATGGCAACTTACTCAACACTGAATTTACACACTAAGTCTTCAGCTCCCCCTAAGCTGGACAACTCTTGAAATCTCTTGGATGCTACTTTAGCTTGGGCTCTAGCTCTTTTTCTTCATTCTTCTTGACGCTTGGAGCTTGATCATTCTTCAAGCTTCCACATTTCATCTTTCTTTCTTTAGCCAAGCATTTTTCTTAACTCCCAGGCTTTCTCTTCTTTCAACTCTCCCCCTTTGACCATGCACTTTCTCCCTTTGACAAGATATGCATTCTCTTCCCCTGTGGAAGATCATACAATATCTCCCCTTAGACAACTTGGACATTCTCCCCCGCTTTGACATTAAATTGCAAAGGTACCTACACACATGAAGTAAGGAAAATACATTTTAGTAGCACCTGTTAATAAAAGAAATCAAAAATGAAATACATAACAGGGTATCATGTTTGGATAGTTATCTCTAAGGGTGCAAAGCCAATACAAGGGTGAATTTGATCAAAGCTAATGCTCCCTTTAAAGGTTTACACTCCCCCTCAATTCATTCTCTCCTTTTGTCAAGCTTTTGACAAAGATTTAACTAAGTGAAGCAAGAAATAGATGGTTTTACCAATTGAGGGTTAACTTCAAGGAAATGATTAGATACTTTTAACTATAGAGCTCAATATGATCAAATTATCAAAATAAAGAGCAAGGCCATGAGGATAAGCGATCATGGATACCAATTGGAATCAAGGATACCAATTGAGATCAAGGATATGACTATTCTCAATCACTCTAAAATGGAGTTAAGAAAAATATAATTACTAGGATTAATCCAAATTAGAGTTGTCCATGATGTGATGGGGATTTACTAAGCATAGCATCAATTAGTATAACTATGAATATCATATGTTGTGAAAGTTTTGAAATCATTTCATCCAATCATTAAATATGACTATCATGTGCAAGATGAGTGAAATGAAGTTCAATCATGAAGCCTACCTTAACCATTAACCATCCAAGATTATGATCACATAAACATGGTGGTCATGAGATTTACCTATATGTGCAAGAGAGGTGGCAAATATGAAAATTATGATGCTAATAGAATGTGTCATGGAATAAAAACATATTTACTATCAAGTTCAATCCAATGTACACAAGGCCTATCACATTCTCAAGATATGACATCAATTGGATATGACATCAATCGAAAATGACACTAATTGATACCAATTGAATATGAAAACATGATTAAGAGCATGGATGTGACAAACATAAAATTCCATCAAACATCATAAATAAATATTCATCACTTTTAATGATATAACTAATGACCATAGTGATGAACATGAGAAATTACATTTTGAAAATATATGACTTGGTAGGGCTTGTAATTTTCAAAGTGTCAAATCATATGAATTCAACATCTAAGATATCTATCAAACAATAGATATAACTATGAAATACAAGGAATGGATTTCAAAGAGGTTCATATGATCAAGATCACTACTATGAAGTTGGAACATATATAAGGATGACATCACTAAGAAAATACACATGAATCAACATCATAACCATAAATTTAAATAATGACTAGAAAGCACAAAAGATGGATTTTTGAGTTCTAGTATGGTATCTAAAAATATAACCAAGATCACAACCATACATGGAACTATTTGACATTTGCATAGAGAGGATCAATCACAATCAAGCAATAAAGAATACAACTATGTGAGCACATGTAGATATGAAGTTAGAAAGGAGCCATGAATTACATAGTGATGAAAATAGCTCTCTTATATATGTGTGTGTGGTGTGTGTGTGTGTGTGCGCGCGCGCGCGCGTGCGTGCGTGCTTACCTATAGAGCATGCAAGATGCCAACTCATCTAATCATGGGTCATTTAGAATTTCCACTCTAGCAAATGTTCTTAGAGGATCATTGAAGCAAAGATTTTTATACAATGAACATTATCAATTTGCATTTTAGGAGGTGCACAAGGTTAAGTGTAAAATGCAAATCGATTACATGGTCCATAAGTCATACAACTCAATTTGCACATAAAGAGAATGTAACCAAATGAGCAAAAATGCAAATTGCTTACAACAACATTCATTTTCATTTTTAAGATGATATATCCAAATGCATAAGGAAATGAGAACATGGAAAACAGGCTTTGATGATTATAACTAATGATGTTTTAGAGCATTTCCATTCTTACAATCTACAAATCATTTCAATAAACAAAATCCAACAATGAGCATAAAGAGAATGATTTTGAAGATAACACATAATCAAATTTTCAATTTGTATTTTAAAGAATATAACTACAAGGGCTCATACAAATTGACTTGAACAAGTATGACTTGATATCAATTGGAAAATACATTCAAATAACTATAAGACTCTAACCAATTGAATTTCAAGTATATCAAAGAATTTGATTTTTCATATAAAAAATCTAACTTAGTAAGCATATAATGAAAATCAATTTTGATCCTCATATCTCATCAATGAGGCTCAACTTGCATTTTTTTAAATGATATAACTATATGTGAGCAAAAATGCAAATCTAACATTAAGAAAATTATAATCAAATGATTTTGAAAACCATGACATATAACTAGAGAGGTACATGAAGACAAAATCAATTGATCATAAAGAAACAATGCATTTTAAGAAATGTAACTATGAAAGAACAAAATGCAAATGTATCATGACCAACAATAAGATTTTATAACTATAGAGGATAGGTTGGTCAAGGAGGTTCAAGGCCTTAAGGTTTGTCTAAGGATCTAACTTTAGGAATCCACCTAAGGTCTTGAGAGGGTTGATCCTTGAGGTCTAGTTTAGAAGTCCCACCAACTCTAGGAGATTCGACTTGATAAATTTTTAATTTGGACCTATCACCATGAGATTTGAATAATTTAAGCTTAGGTTGGTGATTAGTCGCTTGAAGTTGGTGAGTTTGTTTCTTAGGGGATTGATTCATTTTTCTTTTCTTCTTATTTCCTCCCTTGATTTGACTTTCGAATTTTAAATATAACTTTGCAACTTTCTTCAAAAGTTCTTTCATTTGTTGATTTAGGGGAGGTAGGTTGAGAAGCTTTTTGTTGATAGATTCTTTTATTTTTTATTTAACTTGTTTAACCTTTTTAGAATCTATCTTAGGAGACTCCTTTTTAATTGGTTTAACTTGTTTAATCTTTTTGGAGTCTTCATTGATTTTTAGTGTCTTACCCTTCATAGAGTTTGATTCTACTTTCTTGGGTTCATAGATGGGTTTAGACACATGGCTTCTTCTTAGTTTGCACTCAAACCTAAAATGCCCTTCAATGCCACAATAATTACATTTAGTCATGGGCAAGGAAGAATGAGGATTCATCTTTCACAAATGTGTTGGTGAGTATAGGGTTATGTGAAATATGCCTATCAAATCCAAGACCCGTCCTATCTCTTTGAGATTTACCCAATCTAAATAATTTTTCAAATTTCTCTTCTCCTTGGGTAAATTTGCACTCATAGTTTTGTTTGTAGCTTTCAAGTTGAGTGACTTGGTTTTTAAGGGCTGAATTTTCATTTTTAACTTTTATTAGTTCATTTTCAATTCCCTTAACGTTGTTTAGTTCTTCATGGGCAAGTTTTAATTCCAATTTAAGTTCATTAATAACAATAGATCCAAGTTCAAGATCTTTTATCTTGATTTGAGCTTTAGACAAATTTTCCTTAGAAATAGTCAACTTGGATTCTAGCTAGGTTGTTAATATATTTGTCTTGCCTTTTTAATTGATCTCTTAGATTTAAATTTTTCTTATTAAGATCATCACAACCTATATATCTTTAATTCATTTAGTTTATCTTGAGCATTATATAGGTTATGCAAAGAGATTATAAACTTAGAGTCAACACAAATTATTACCTCTTCTTTCTCTCTAAGTTCATCCTTTGAAGAGACTAATTCTTTGGTTAGCTTTTTAGATTCTTCATTTCATTTTTTATTTTTCTTAACAAGCTCTAAGGACAATGCATATAACTCATTATAAGCTTGTTGAAGGTCATCTTCATTTTCATCATTTTCTTCTTCATTTAATTCAAATTGATATTCATTAAATTCAAAGTTTGAATCTCCAATTGTGGGAAGGAAGGGTCTAAAAGAATCTACACATTCTAAAATAGTGGAATCCATTCTAATGATTTTCATAAAATACACAACTAGAGTTCTAACTCTAGGCTTTTACACCTATTCAAGAGTTTCAATAACACTTGATCCTAATGTAGAGCACGAGGCTCTGATACCAATTGAGAGTCCGGCATCCGAAACCTAGAGGGGGGTGAATAGGGTGAGCTTCAAATTAGTGACCAATTATACCGATTTTATTTTCTTTAAATTAAATTAGCTAGTAGAAATGATTATCAAACTAAATGCAGAAGTTAACAAAAACAATCACCACAAAGCATGCACCACCACACAATGATTTATAGTCGTTCGGTCTCAATGCCTACATCCACTACCGGCTAGTGATCCTACACCCCACCGGATTTTCACTATTTATGCTTTTTAACGGGCTAAACAATAACCTTTACAAAGATGTTTTTCAAGGCTAAACAACAACCTATCAATGTGCTTTTCTAGGCTAAGCAATAACCTTTACAAGATGCTTTTCTTAGGCTAAGCAATAACCTTTACAAGAAGAAGATTTTTCTCTCAAAGTAGTGTCTACACAAACACTAGAAGAGATACAATTATAGCTCAATTACAATGCCTCTAATTTAGGTGGATATAAAATTGAAAAATAAACTCACACAACACTAGCTCTATGTAATGCAAAGAATGGTTGCTCATGGTGTGTGTGTGTACGTGACAACTTCAATCAAGTTTAAAAAGTAAGCCCAATCAATATATGCTCAAAGCATTTAAAAGTTTAAAGCACTCAAAGATATTTGATTGAAGTGAAATGCAAATCACATGTATAAATACTAACTTGTTGATGACATGAAAAATCAAAGGTTCACAAGTGGTATGAAACTATTTAATTCTAAACATGTGAAGTATGTGCATAGTTGTTTTCAAAACAAACTAGATTAACTAAGGTTCTTAAGTGATTGAAAAAAACAAATAAGGATTCAACCAAGTAAATGAATCATGCTGTAAAAGAAATCAAAGATTTTGGCAAAGCATGATTAATGAAGTTTTTAAAACAAACTTGGTTTGAATCAAGGTGAAGAATCCAATCCAACTTAGATCAAAGATTAAATGAAGAAATGGATTCAACACATCATAGTTATCATCCTAAAATTGATTTACAAATCATTTAAGGAAAGCATGAAACATATGATTTAGAAAAAGTAAAGCTTACTTAGAGATTTAACTTAATTATTCTATGCTTTAGCTTTCCAAATGACCCCTTGGTCTCTCTTAATTCAATCCCCTTTCTTTTGTCTCCAAACACCTCAAAGAAGGCTTAGATGTTCCTCACATTTTTTTAAAGGAATGAACCACTATATATAGTCAAAAAGGGACTTTTGGCGAGTCCCCGGTCGACCTAGTACAGAGCCCGGTCGACCTGGGCTCAACGGTAAAAAATCTGATCGTCTAAAAAGTGCTCAACGGCTCTTTTCCCGGTCGACCTGTAGTGTGCTCGGTCGACCGGGTCCACCGGGTCCATGGGCCGGTCGATCGAGCACACTGCGGGTCGACCTGGTCCAGGGACCAATTTCCCAACTTTTGCATATTTCAAAGTGAGTTTCTTTGGAACATTTTGGGCCATTAAATCAAGCTTGGAAACACGTTTTTAAATCAAACTAAGAGTTTTAAGAACATGAAACATAAAATGCCTAAGATGATTTGAAACTTTTAAAACCATAAGCATGCTTGATTCATAAAACTTCTTTTCAAATTCAATGCGTCCAAGTTTTAAATCAAAACATGCATGAAACAAAAGTTCTGAAAGATTTAAAACAATGCATGTGAAAATATATGATTTCAAGATTTTCTAAATCATTGCTCATGTGAAAATTTAAATGATGATTAAAATGATAATGCATCCGTCAAATTGCAAAACACAAAATCCCTAACAGGTTCTCCCTCTTCTATGATTTATATGATTAGCACTTTACTTTTTGGGAATAAAAACCATGAGATGTTAATTTCCGTGTTGTGTAGTCCAAGTAGACCAATGTATGTTGATTTTTGCTGCCAATGGACAGGAGTGTGATCCCAGGGATTGCGGGTGGCACAATAATCACGGATTGCATAATGAAGTTCATGAATCAAAATATGACAATTAGGATACACTATACCTGATCTATGTTGAAAGGCCTACAAAATTGGCATGACAGTTTAAAAGAAATTAGATAATTGCAATTTGTCTTTGTTGCAATGTGAAATGTGATTTGCAAGGTTCATGGATGTCCACTTATACATTCATATCGTACTTTGCAATGTCTGAAGACAGCAACAACAACAATAATGTTGGAAATCGACTTCTCTATGACCAAGTTAATCATATATCTTTGGCAATACAAAATGAAATGGTAATCACATGCATTGGAATGAGAATGAGTTTGTGTTTATTTGAATTATTCTTCATTTCCACAGGAGCTGGCTCATATAGATGCATACCCACTAACCCAAATTGCGGAGAGTGGAATTTGAATGAGAGTCGAATGGAGTACGAAAGGCAGGCGGGACTACACCGTGGAATAAATGGAATGGATGAGAATAGATCACACCCTAATTACTGGGTTGGCTGAACGGTGGCACCCAAAGACGAACACGTTCCAATTCCCAACCAGAGAGGCTACGTTACGCTGGAAGATGTTACATACATCTACGGCCTACCGATCAATGGCCCCGTTGTCACTGGTCGTACTTTCCTGAATCACAATGTTGCCCAAGTCTGTGAATAATTTCTTGAGAGAGTCCCCTGACCGAGGCTAGATTTTAATAGAATATCAATTAAACTCACATGGTTGGAACAACATTTCTGACCTAGCGAAGAGGATAGGAAGAAGGAGGAGCAAAAGCTGACAACATTGCAAGAAGTGTACAATACTAGGGCTTACTTGTTGTTTTTGGTTTTGGGTCAAATTTTGCCAAATGCATCGGGTGCTAGAGGACCTGCTTATCTTCTTGAGTCAGTTAGGGAATCCAGTCCTTATGCCTAGGCCCCTACTTGTTTAACGAATTTGCATAGGATGTTAAAGGCCCGTTTGGATGTTTACATAATAAAAAAGATTTAAATATCGCAAGAATAAATTAAATGGCGTAGAATAGAATAATGTAATATTAAAACATTGCAATGTTTTTGTTATTTGGCAATTTTTGAAGAATATAACAGATTTTAAATTGAGTTATTTGGAAAGTGCTACAATTAAAGAAAGTTTCATTATTATAATAATTTCTTATTAAATACTTTAATTTATATGTAATTTACCACATCTAAATAAAAAAGTAGTGAGCTAAAGTAAGGTTCAACTGCTACTTTTTTTTTACCATAAATTACTTTTCTTTTGTCACATAAAACTATGGTAACGTGTTGTAAAGTAAAGTCAATATAAAAAATAATTATGATACAACTTTCTCTCCCACTTTACTTCATCTCACCTTATTCTACTTCACCTTTTACCATGATGCGACACCAATCTTTATTTTACTTTACCACACATGTAAACAAGTCACTTTTTATTTAAAAACTATGACAAAATGTGATAAAGTCAAGTCAAACAAAAAGAAACTACTTTACTATTCCTTCCCACTTTACTTCAGCATATATTTTATTACATCTTTACTTTACCCCACCTTTACCGTGCTATGACATTTACCTTTACTTTACTTTACAATATATGTAAACTAATAAATCATGATGAATTTAGTGAACTAAAGTCTTTACTTTCCTCTACCACTCTGTAATCGTCATTTTGAAAGACTTTTATATTGTAGAAAGTTTTTTTACAAGGGGAGCTGTAGTAAAAAACATTGAGCTTTTTGAAAGAAAATAAACTTTCTTTCAAACTTGTTTTTGGTTACCAAACATGCAAGATCTTTTCTTTAGAAAATGAAAGATAATATTCTATAAAATGTAACTTTCTTGTGTTTTCTTGTGCATCCAAGCAGGCCCTAAATAAGGGAGTTGACCTTGAAGATGACAGAGACACCTTTGAAAAGAAGTTCAAGACACTGTTGGTCCCACTGCAGTTGCTACAAGTGAATCATTTGTTTCCGTGATACTTGTGTCAATTATGTATTTGTATGAATGTTTTGGTACTAATGTTATACTTACTTAATGATTCGCAGATCTGGGCTTATTCAAGGATGGAAGTAGGCCGATCGCTTAGGCCTACTCAATATGGGAACCAGGACATCCAGTTCCCGTTGATGAAGATGTGGTTGAATAGGCTAAGATACCTAACAACGGTGAGAGTCGTTCGCAAACAACTCAATAACCTGGCAGCGGACGGGGTAATTTCTTTTACCACCCTATAGTGTCGTATCGAAACTACATAGGTTGTTTTCTATCACTTATTGATTACAGGTTGGGCTAACATTGTGAATTTATGCATTGCAGTTGGATTTGCAACCCTATAAAGAATTCGGGAAACCATTTTTGAAGGAGGTACCAAAAGCTAGTCGAGATTTTTTCACTTCATCGATGGCTCTAATATTTTATTAAGCGCTCGAGCGTTACAATACTAAGTGGGTTATGAAATGATTTGGTCTCAAACAAGCTGTCCCTCCATCATCTGTCATGCTTTTTCCAAGTGAGGAGAGAGTTGAAAGAGTAATCATAGACTATAGCTTGCATCATTTTGTAGAGATAGAATTGTGGGAGGCTAGGCTGGGAAGTGTTCTTAAAAGGAAAAAAAATCATTCAGCGGGGAACACAATGATGAATATATGGCTTCGTATAATTTGAATACCATCATGCATATCGGCCGAATTAATAGGTCCTCCGAGAGAATCAACAAAACAGTCTCAAGAACATGATCCATGCATCTCCCAGAAACAGGAAGGTATCGGGTGATTCACTCATGATTTCAACTATTAGACTTGATATTCTATTAATGACTTGTGTTTGTTGTCAGTCACAGGTATCCGAACTGTTCGATCACATTAATAGGTCATGTGATCGAGCTTTAAGTTCAAAATTGGGAGTTGAGAAATTTATCTCCTCCTTGAGGAACAAGATGTGGACATTCAAAGCCGCATTTGGGACTGCGTTTGATCACTACATGGAAACATGTAGCAGTTTGAAGTTTCATGATGATAGGAAGTCGGTGTGGACCGTACTCCTTTTAAAAGCTCTATTATACTAAGTGCGTGCTTTTTCACTATCTAATTAACATGGTGAAGGTTTTACTAAACCTTCTATTTAAGCCTTAGCACAGGCTAAGGTCCTTTCTCAAATTATTATATGAATTCCAAACACAGATAATTAAATAATTAATTAAGCTAAGTTCAAGTAAGAATAAATCACCATAAAATAGGAAGAGACACAGGTTTTTACGTGGAAAACCCAACTCGGAAAAAACCACGGGTGGTAGAGACCACCGAAAGCAAAGCACTATAATATGAAGATTACAAGTGAACTCACTAGACCTTTGACATAGTTGTAACTCAACCTAAAAGGACTGTGAAGAACTTGCCGACGACCCGCCGTTCACCTTCCACGTGCTAGCTTGAAACCCACCTTGAATGCCCCTTCAAGGTGCTTGATCACAGGGAAAGAAAATAATTCTTCAGCACAATCTCCCTTGCACAAATAAGCCCACAAAACTCTCCAGAGATGAATATTAAAACTCAAGTGAATAATTTATCTTCTGTATAATGTTTGTGGATGCAAGGGGTTAATAAATAGCCCAAGGTTCGTGCAAAATCCTCTTAGAAATAAAACAGGACTCCTAGAAGAAGTTTGGAAACGCAGCAAACAAGAGTCCTGTTTAGGACAGAAACTCCCAGCTCGCTATAGCGAGCTTCAGTCTCGTTATAGCGAGACTGCATTCTGTCATTGACAGAACTGCTTCTCGCTATAGCGAGGTTCAGTCTCGCTATATCTGTCAAAACACTTGAAGCCTGAGGAGTCTGTCCGGGAAAGTCTCTCTTGAGGTCTTTTGATTACTTTGTAACACTTTTAAGTGTATCAGGGTCTTCCGAAGAGGTCTTCACAAACCAGATGCTTCCTTCACAGTCCTATTCTAAAATAACTAGAAAATACAACTCCATTAGGACTCTGAGTTTTGTTCAAGATAAAATAATTAGCCAACTAAAATCCTAACAATCTCCCCCTTTGGCAATTCATGAACAAAACTCCTAATACAGACTAGATCTCTTATCCCAGTACAAGATACCATAAACTTAAACGGACTGTTTAAACAGATGAATCCACTTGTCTGGAAATATAACCTGTCCAAAATGAAACCTGAAATAAACTGAGGGAAAGAACAAGCATAATATCACAGAAATAGAATTAATCGGTTTGTTAAAAAGTCTGTCTAAGTCTAATACATAAGGTACTCCCCCTTTTTGTTAATAGGATTGACAAAGCAGCATAAAAGGAAACAAGGGAGGAATAAGGTAGCAAAGATAAAGAAACCAAAATGCAAAACATAGATAAATAACAGCACTGTAGATAGATCACTGATGGCGAAGCTGATTGAACATGTCTGTGATGTGATTACGGAGATCAGTGAAGCCAGACGATATCCTGCCATCCAGTTGTTCAATCTGAACAGATTGATCATACACTGCATGTTCTAAAGCGAGGAGACGATTTTCAACTGTGTTTTCATCGACATTTTCAACTGGAACTTGAGCTTGCTCCCCCTGAATACGATTTCGAACATGAGTGTCGGACATGGCCCTTGTCCTGCCATCTATCTTTTGCCTTTTTGTAACAGGCATTTCATGTGGGTAGAAATGGCAACCAGCATCAATCAACAACTTGCTAATCATTGCCCCAAATGGAAGTTGAAGCTTCCGAGGTTCATCGAATATCTTTAACATGCAGTCAAGAATCGTACGCGGAATATCGACCGATGTGCTTGTACCCAAGTAGTAGAGAAGGAGAGCCTGGGTTGGAAGAAGATCAGAGGAATGTCCTCGAGGCTCAATGTTATGGACGACAAACGTGTTAAGCAGGCGATAATCAGATTGTAGCCCAGAAATTTTCAGCACTGGAGGAGACCATTCCGTTGGTTCTCCACAAAGAACGGTAGCCACTTCATCTAAGAGATGAACTTGATTTTCCAGATTAGGAAAAGGGTAGAGAGGTTGATCAGGTCACCGGAGTTGTAGCAAAGTGGCGATTGTTTTCGCATCAACGGAGATAGTCTTTCCTCGAACAAATGTGTGGAATCCGTCTTTTTTAACTTCAAACATATTGCAGTAAAATTCTCGTACCCATTCTTCAAAACATTCATTTATCAAATTCATAAGAAGCATGAGACGATTTTGATAAAGCCATTGAAAGAAGTTTGAAGCAGTTAGAGCATTTTGAACAACAATTCTCTCAAAAATCACTGTTCGATCTTTGAAGCTAGAGTCGAAACGAGCAGAACTCTCAGCATCCCTAAACCGATCAACATCATACTGAGATGAGGAACTAGCAGGATGCTTTCCTTTTGAAGATTTTGGAGCCATGCTGATGCCAAGAAAATGCAAGAAAGCACATAAAACAGTGTAAATATTCATTGAGGCAATATCCCAAACACTTTATGTGCACACATGCATAGTGTAATTTCCAACAAATTTGGACAATCTTCCAAAAGAACCCAATGGGTAAGGTAATCACAAAGATAAGAACGAACTGAAATCCATCAATGAGACACAATGATCTTCAGAAAAAAAATTGCAATCCATTCCATGCAAAAAGATCCAATCTTTAGAGAAAGTCCACCAATCTCACATGAAATTGGAAAATGGGAAATACCAACCAAAGAGGAATTTTCTTCAATGCCCACATTTGATAATAAAGTGTCAAAAACAAACAATCCTTGACCAAACAAACCAATCTAGGCATCGTATGATAAAAAAAATTGGTGAGAAGAAGAGAGAAAGATCATACCTTGGTGAAGAGGAAGGAGCAAGGATTGGAGTTGCTAAATGAGAAGAACACAATGTAGTGGGGATAGAGAGAGAAAAAAAATTGGAGCAAGAAACCATAGCTTGAGAAAGAAAAAGAGGAGGAAGAGAGAAAAAGAGGCAGACTCGTTTTTAAAACGAGTTCTGTAGTCTCGCTATAGCGAGACTAGATTCTGGAATGGGTTCTCCTGTCGCACTGTCAGTGTGGTTTTCCTCCTCTTTTTTTTTTTTAAATAAGAGAAAAACTATTAAAAGTGTTTTCCATCTACAAAGATATCGATGGATGAGCTCAAGAAATGCACAATTTAAATGATAGTGATAGTGTGTGAAAAAGATATGATCCCCTTCAATCAAAATTTTTTTTTTTTTAATTTTTAAACCGTCATAGGTGGCTTTCACACTATTGGACATGGTAGCCTTCTCCATCGAAACTTACCAATCAGTGGAAGCTATCACTCATGACCGTAGGTAGCCCTGATCCTCTGGTCATATTCATATCGCTATTTTCACTCTTTTTTTTTTTTGAAAATTTTTCTATGAACCGTCCTGGGTGACTTTCACACTAGCAATCATGGTAGCCTTCTCCAACGAAACTTACCAATCAAATTGGAAGCTATCACACATGTCTGTAGGTAGCCCTGATCCTCTGATTCAAGAAAAAATATGTTCCTCATAATTTTTCTATTATTTTTTTGAAAGATCAGAGGGGAACGTTCATAGTGACAAAAAAAATAATATCAGTAAACTGTGCACTATCATAAAACAAAATCACATGCAATAATAATCATAGATGGAAGTGAGCATTGTGCATGTGCATAAAACCAGAGTAGAACTGAAAGTTAAGGAAGGGAGGAAATCCCCAGAGACTTAAGGAAGGGATTCAAATCGATTTGGGTCCAGAGGTTTGGTAAAAATATCAGCCAGTTGATTTTCGGTAGGAACTTTATCCAGTACAATGATCTTCTCTTCGACTAACTCACGGATAAAGTGATGCCTAATATCAATGTGTTTGGTTCGGGAATGCTGTACAGGATTTTTCGATATGTCAATTGCACTTTGATTATCACATTAAACAGACATAGTATCCTGAGGAATTCCATAGTCAGCCAACATTTGTTTCATCCAAAGAAGTTGAGTACAACAACTACCAGCAGCAATGTACTCGGCTTCAGCAGTGGATAAGGAAGTCGAAGTCTGATTTTTACTGTGCCAAGCGACCAAGTTATTTTCAATAAAGAAGCACCCACCAGTCGTGCTCTTTCGATCATCGACACTTCCTGCCCAATCAGCATCTGAATATCCAGCAATATTTGTATTCGTGTCTTTGGTTAGCCAGATACCAAAGTCAACAGTTCCACTTACATATTTCATGATTCTTTTAACAGAGTGAATGTGTGATTCCTTTGGTTTTGATTGATAACGAGCACAGACTCCAACACTGTAAGCGATGTCCGGTCGGCTGGCAGTGAGATAGAGAAGACTCCCGATCATGCTTCTGTAAAGTGTTTCATTCACATCTTTGCCAGACGCATCAATGCTTAATTTTACATTCGAGCTCATTGGAGTTCTTGAATGTTTGGCAGATGTCATCCCAAATTTTGTCAAAATGTTATGAGCATATTTTGATTGAGATACAAAAATTCCATTGTCACACTGCCTGATCTGTAAGCCTAGAAAGAAGGAGAGTTCTCCAACCATGCTCATTTCAAACTCACTCGCAAACTATCAGGAAAAATGTTCAACTAGCACCGATGATGTAGATCCAAAGACAATATCATCCACATAAATTTGAGCAATTAACATGTGAGGAGGTTCTTCTTTGATGAATAAAGTCTTGTCTACACTCCCTCTTTTGAAATCGTTTTTCAATAAAAAGATAGTTAGCCTTTCATACCATGCTCTTGGAGCCTATTTTAACCCATAGAGAGCTTTCTTGAGTTTAAACACATGATCCGGGTAATGAGGATCTTGAAATCCTTTGGGCTGTTCCACATAAGCTTCCTCATTCAAGTACCCATTCAAAAAAGCACTCTTAACATCCATCTGATAAAGTTTGATATGAAGAAAACAAGCGATAGCGAGTAACAGACGGATAGATTCCAATCGAGCAACCAGGGCAAACGTTTCATCAAAATCAATGCCATCAATTTGAGTATACCCCCGGGCAACCAGCCTAGCCTTGTTCCTTATGACCTGACCCAATTCATCGGTCTTATTCTTATAGATCCACTTGGTGCCGATTACATTGGTGTTGCTTAGTCTAGGAACTAATTCCCACACACAGTTTCTCTCAAATTGTTCAAGTTCCTCATGCATTGCATTGATTCAGCAATCATCAAGAATGGCTTCTTTTATATTTTTCGGTTCAATGGAAGAAATATAGCAAAAGCTACTTACCTCATCGCGTACCTATTTTCTAGTCTTAAGAGACTCAGTTGCATCTCCAAGCACTTGAGAAATAGGGTGGCTCTTCATTACTTTAGGTACAAGGTGCGAACTCTTAGATGCACTTTTTTCTTCGAAATGCTGAATGATGTCCATAAGATCAGAAGTTGATTTTGATTGATCAATTTGCTTATCTTTAGAATCATTATTTTTTGATGTTGTACTTGGATCTTTAAGCTTGCTTGAACTTGTGTTATCATCCTAGAATCGAAACTGTACCTTTTCCGATTATGTTTGATTTGCTTCCATCCCCAAATTTCACACTACCTCCATTACAGCTTTCCAATGAGGTAAACAAGGATTTGTTTCCAGTCATGTGTCTAGATCATCCACTATCCAAGTACCAAACTTACGAATCTGTGGCTTTGAGAGCAGTAAGAACCACATTACAGCGAAGATCAGACTTAATAAACCAAATGGATCTAGTCTTAATCTTTTGAGGAGTATAATTCCTCACCCCACGCTGTTTATGTATTTGATGTTTAAGTTGATAACAATGTGGTCTTATGTGCCCTTTTATTCCACAAAAATGATAGATTGGAACAAATCTGGGTGTTGACACATTTTTAGATGCTCTTGTGTTCGCAATGTGAGTATTTGGTTTAGCACTCATGCTGGATTGCAAAGCTGGTCCTTTAACAAAATCAAATTTACCTGATTGCTTAGTTGAAGAAGACTCAGAAATAAATCCAAGTCCTGTATTATGTTTATCACTTCTTTGTTGCATCAAAATCTCATCAAGAGTCATGGATCCTTTGTTCATTCGATCAAGTGAAGACTTGGCTGAAATTAATTCTGTTAGAGCCATCCGAAGTTTTCCACAGACATCATTTTTCTCAGCCTCCAGCAGGTTGTACTCAGTCTGCAAGGAATCCAGTTCTTTTTTAACAGTATCATATTGTGTAGTTGTGGAATCTTTTTCTTTGCCTGCAATAATAACTTTGTCAGATAAAATCACATGTTGAGTTTCTAACTGGGTTACCTTGATGCGGGCATCACTTAGTTCAGAAGCAATGATTGCATTATGAGATTCTGAATCTTTCAGCTTTTGAGAGAGTTTATCGTTTATACGAGATAAACGTAACGAATCTTTGAGAAGTTTCTGATACGCTACTTCAATATCCTGTTCTTCATTAGAAAGATCATCAATGTTTGACACGTCATCTGACTTGGAATCCTTGTCAGATGACCCCTACTTAAGAGATGAGTTAGTACAAGATATAAAAGCAACAAACTTAGCAGACTCAGATTGTGATTCAGTGTCACTGTTCTCATTCTCAGATTCTTCTTCCCAAGAAACATTCAAGGCTTTTCCTTTGTTTTTCTCCAACCTGTTGGCACATTTAGAAGCTGGGTGACCAAAACCTTGACATTCAAAGCATTGAATGGGTTTGGTAGCAGTTTGGGATGTATTTTTATCATACTTGGTAACACCCTTTATTTTATTGAAGCCTTTGTTCTTTGGGAATTCCTTTTTGAGAGTTGGTTTGTTTTTATTCAAATATCTCTTAAAACGTTTAACAAACAAGGCCTCAAGTTCAACATCATCAATATCATTATCAGATTCATCATCATTGTTAGATTTAGAAGACATGAGAGCAATACCCTTGGATTTTTTATAAGGGCAGTGATTTGCTTCAAAAGTCTGTAAATTTCCAACAAGTTCCTCAATAGGAAGTTCATTGAGATTTGTGTGTTCCTCAATGGCAATTACTTTGGACTGAAATCTTTCAGGCAGAGATCGAAGAATTTTCTTTACCACTTTCGAATCTGAAAAAGCTTCTCCCAGATTAAAGCTTGAATTAACAATATGACCAAGTTTGGCATTAAACTCATCAAAAGTTTCATCATCTTTCATACGTATAGTCTCAAAGGCAGATGTCAAATTTTGAATTTTGGTTTACCTGACTATATCAGTGCCTTCATGCACTGTTCTTAAAAGATTCCAAGCCTCTTTTGCAGTGGTGCAAGTTGAGATTCTCCGAAATTCGGAATGAGAAATGCCATTGTACATAGCATTCATAGCCCTATCATTCCAATGGGTCTGATTCTTTTCTCCTTGGGTCCAGTCAGCTACTGGTTTGGGAACAGTTCTCCCTTCAACAACCATTGTTGGTGATTTGTAACCATTCACCACTGTTTGCCAAACATCATGATCAAGAGAACGTAAAAACGCAGTCATCCTTACCTTCCAGTAAGCATAATTGCTACTACCTTCAAGCAATAGAGGCTTGTGGTAGACGTGCCTTCCCTGATGAATTCCACAGATCAAATCTGAGAGGATCACACTTTAGAGTTGTGCAACTTACTCTGATACCACGTGAAGGTTTTACTAAACCTTCTATTTAAGCCTTAACACAGGCTAAGGTCATTTCTCAGATTATTATATGAATTCCAAACACAGATAATTAAACTAATTAATTAAGCTAAGTTCAAATAAGAACAAATCACCACAAAATAGGAAGAGACACAGGTTTTTACGTGGAAAACCCAACTCGGGAAAAAACCACGGGTGGTAGAGACCACCGAAAGCAAAGCACTATAATATAAAGATTACAAGTGAACTCACTAGACCTTTGACATAGTTGTTGTTGACACCAAAAATGTCACTTTGCCTCTTCAAGATCCAAAGAGCTACATGAAGTCGCAACCTGCCATAAATAGGCAAGGCTACTTCCAAAAAATCAAATCATGTCAGAATCAAACAAAAACTGCTAGATACTTCAAGACAGCCAAAAGAGGAGTACACAAGAAGTTTCGGGCCATTTCAAAATCATTTGGCCTAACTTCGCTTCTCCGACAGCCGAAAAGGAGCTCTCGGCGGGGAAAGCATCGGAGACACCAAATCTTCGATCAGAGCCGATGGATGGTCTCAAAATACATCCAAAAGGCTCCACGTCAAGTTCCGAGTCAAACCGACAACGTTTGACCCTACATCAACCCTCGAATAGCTAAATCAAGCCTCTCGGCAGCAAGAACCGCCGAGGCCATCACTCATCAAATAGAGCACATGGACGGCTTCAAAATGCTTACAAGGGGCTGCACGTCAAATTTCAGGTCATTTCGACAACATTTGACCATAGTTTGACGCTCGGAAGCCAAATCAGGCCTCTCGGCGGCAAAGCTCTCCGGGACTATGGTTTCCAAGACAGAGCCTATGGATCATCTTAAAATGACTCCAATGGGTTCCCTGTCAAATTTCAAGTTAATCGGACATCGGTTGACTGCACATCAAACCGCGACGTCTTCATCGCGACAAAAGCGAGTCTACTGGTGATAGGACCCCAAACGGCTTCAAAACTCAAACAAAAGCCTATGGTTGGTCTTATTTATTGCTCAGGAGGCTTCACACCAAATTTCAGGTCATTCCGACATCGTTTGACCCAGTTTCAGCTTCTGACGGAAAATCGGCAGCTCTGCGCGACAAAGTCTTCGGCTTTCTCAAGAAATTGGAAACTTTGCAAAATAAAATGCAAGGATTCTCATCAGGTTTCCTACAGGGAAATCAGGCCAATAAATGGTCAAAAATGTCAAGGAAAAATACAGAAGAAAAAAGAATCGAAAAACAGCAAAAACGGACACAAAACTGGACAAAAATGGGAAAAAACCCCCCAGGGTCGCAGGCCCCTGCGACCCTGGAGCCCGGGATCGCCGGCGACCCTGGAGCCCGGGATCGCCGGAAAGGCCCCGGAAACCCCGGTTTTCGCCGTTTTTTCGCGATTCGAAGCGTCCAGCCTCTGGTAGTTTCCAAAACTCATACTTTTGAGACACCAAATCCTCTGACATCCGTCAAAAACACGGGTCAATCATCAAAAGTATCGAAAACAACATTGATCGCCACCCGGTCAACCAAAAAAAGTGTGCTTTCTACCCGACCGATCGAGAAATCGACAGGACAGATGGTACACCCACACAACAAAAATGTTGATGCGCACCTCTGCCCCCCGGTTACGAAAGGGTCGGACCCAACGGACTCCCACGTCCGCCGACCTCGGTAGAACCGAGCAGGAGCGCGGTCCATCAAGCTGGCTCCACCCGGTGGGACCCGTTTATTTGAGAACACGATGCTAGAAATGAAATATTTGCATATCATATATTTTGCTCTATGCTTATATTTCTTTTCTCGATTCCTTCGCTACTTTATAATTGGTAGCCTATGTTGGATTCCGCATCTAAAAAAAAATGAGATGAGATTTTTTGGAAATTTCTAATTCTTTGAATCAGATTTTTCATTTTGGATTCAAAATTAAGAAACCTTGATCCGTTCCTATCGTTCATCGCGCTTGCAGAAATGTTGAGCCTGTTCGACTAAGGTTTTGGGCCATCGTTTCTCTTCGATGAGTTCAATAAAAATCTAAAAAAAATATATAATAAAAAAAATAAAAAAAATTAGATTTCTCATTTTGGATTCAAAATTGAGAAACCTTCGCTTGCAGAAATGTTGAGCCTGTTCGACAAAGGTTTTGGGCCATCGTTTCTCTTCGATGAGTTCATTAAAAATAAAAAAAATATATATATAAAAAATTTAGATTTTTCATTTTGGATTCAAAATTGAGAAACCTTGATCCGTTCCTATCGTTCATCGCGCTTGCAGAAATGTTGAGCCTGTTCGACTAAGGTTTTGGGCCATCGTTTCTCTTCGATGAGTTCATTAAAAATAATATATATATATATATATAAAAAGACATAGACCACTAAGGTTAAACCAACTGTGTTCTTTGATCATGGTTGATTCAAAGAAAAGCCTTGTCCAGAGTGTGGAGACAGCTTGACTGTTCTAGGCAAGGGTCCTCCAAATGGGATCATTAAGTAATCCTACCCTTACCTGGGGGCAATTCTATCAATCAAGATTTCATAAGACCGGGTTAGGAGGCCTATGTGTACTCTCTCGTCTTTTAAATAATTTTTTTTTTAAAAAAATAAATTTTTAAAAAAATAAAAATTTTAAAATAAAAAATAAAAAATAAAAAAAAATTTCAAAAAAAAATCTTAAAAAAAAAATATATATAAAAAATAAAAAAAAAGATTTTTTTTTAAAAAAAATCTTCAAAATCTTCAAAAAAAAAACTTCCGTCATTTTGGGTTTAGATTGGAGAAATCTTGGTCTTCTCCTTTCTGAGCACTGGCGCTCGCGGAAATCGCTGAGCCCGTGTTCAGATTGGAGTGCCTTTTACTCTCTTTGATGAACCCGATATTGGCCTTTCAAAAAAAAAAAAACTCGTCATTTTTAGACTCAGATTCGAGAAATTATGGTTCATTTCTTTCTGAGCACTAGCGCTCGCGGAAATCACTGAGCCCGTGTTCAGATTGGAATACCATCTTCTCTCTTTGATGAATCCAATTTTGACCTTTTAAAACAGAGAATCTCATCTCATGGATGCGGTCTCAAAACATTTGTGTCTAGCGGTACTAGTACGCCCTTTCAGGGTCTACTGTATTGCGACCGGCACATCTGTAACTCCAAACTTTATATTCTTCTTATCTAAAACAAACTTTGCTACTCGATAAGTCGAATTTAAGTTCACAATTGCTTCTAGCAGTCACTGGGACGCTCATTCTGGGCTTACCATACCTGCGATCAGAATAATTGTACCCTCTATGGCATTTTGTCTTCCTCATATTGCTTGGGTCATCTCCCTCGAGCAATTTGAAAAGACGAAACCATAGAACTTCCCATTTATGATCATTATATTCTTGTGATTACTAATGGATGTAGTCTTGTTTCAGAAATTTTCGAAAAAAACTAACAATGGCAGCATCGCTTACCATTACTTTCGATGAGAACAAGCACAAAATCATGCTTCAACAGAAGCAAACTACGCGCACCTACAAGCGCCCCATCAGCTGCCGAAGCGTCAACTCCCTCGGCGACTCTCTAAACTCCGGGTCGACCTCGACTCCCCGGACTATCGTCTTTGGGATGCTGGGACCATTCCCACTTCCTGAGGAACAAACTGCTCCCTCCAAGAAGCAGAAACTCGCCTCTCAATGTGTCACTACCGTGACACCAAAGGCGAGCACCAGAAGGCCTGAAGCCCGTGGCACCCCCACGAAGCCTCGACCTGCAAACAACCAGGTCTATCCCAAGACTTGGTCCCCAAGACCTTCACCAAAACAAAGAAGGTCCCAAACATCCACTAAGCCAGCATTCCTGGCCCCACTCATGGAGAATCAGTTCTACCCTCTTGCTTACATGAAAGAGGAGAGACCCATCTCCAACCTGACTCTCAAGTCAACCCAGCATGAGCCGGCTTGTTCCTACAAGCCCAAAATCAGATCATGCATCACAAGGCCTCTACAAGCACCTACTAAGGCCTACAAACCTACAGTTCGACCCTTCATCTCTACAGGGGCCGAACTCCAAAAATTCAAAGCTTCACTGCAACAGGCAAAGGACAGGGTTCGCATCCTGTCCTTGCCCAGCTGCAAAGAAGACAGGCTCGGCTATTGCGCCAGAGGGAGCACATCCTTCATCGTCAAAGCCCAGCCAGAGCTGACCGAAGCTCAAATTGCTCGTCGTATACGCCGCCGTGCGTCATACCGGCAAAAGAGACTAGAGAAGCAAATGACCCAGCCTCCTACACTTCAAGTCTCTCCCAAATGGGTCAAAAAAGAAAGACCCAACCAAGTTGCTGCCGTCCATATGGTTGGAAAAACCAGAAGGCGCCAAAAATCAGCAACAAAAATCCATGTCCGACGTCCGATAACCCACAGTGTCTCCAGGACAAGAAGACATTTAGAAGAATCCCCTGCTCCTTCAAGCAAAGGACAGCAGAGTGATCCTTCCTCAAGCTCTTCTTCAAAAAGAATGAGCCCCAGCTCAGTCACCAGGACAGTTTCTTCGTTCGAATCACGAAGGATGAATGTCTTGGCTACAAATTCTGAGCCACCACCCCGCAATCCACCTCCAGAAGATGCGATCACCCGCATCCAGCATGTTGGAACAGGGCCAACAGAGGATTGAAACTCTGATGGAAAACCTTCTCCTCGCCTTCCAAAATCAAGCGAACAATGAACCTCCTCCGAATCATCAAGACGATGAGGTAAATGGAGAAGAAAATGAGTCACGCGCCCTTGCCAAAAAGGACGTAGACAGTATCCTCGCCAAAGCAAAAGAAGAGGATATACTCAAGGAGCATGGGATCAAGCCACCATATCCCTTATGGATGGACTCGGTCCCGTTCCCCACCAAATTCAAGCATCCTACTCTCTAAACATATACGGGGAAAGGATCAGCCAGACAGCACGTCATCCACTTCAAGATCCTGACGGGAGCTATCGCGGACCAAGGTGCACTCAAGATCCGCCTCTTTGCAAGTACCCTAAAAGGTACAGCCTTCGATTGGTACTCCACTCTGCCGGAAGACTCAATCCAAAACTGGGCCATGCTAGAGACACGCTTCCTGACTCACTTCAAAGGTGAGGATCATCCTGCTACTATGGCTCAGCTGTGCAGCCTAAAACAGGGGGAGAATAAATCAACATATGACTTCATTCATAAGTGGAAAGCAATGGCATACAAATGCTCTGATGTACTGCCACAAGCGTCGCTAGTCGACATCTGCCGAAATAACATGAGAGCCAGAATCCGCTCCATGATCATCAGCAACAAATGAAAAAACCTGGGAGAACTCCTAGAAGCTTCCATGGAAGCTGAAACGGTGATTAAAGACCTCAACAGTCAGAAATCATCAAGAAAAGAGCCAACCGCCATTGCAACCTCTAAACCAAAGAAAAAAGAGGTCCTCAATGTGCAGACCAAGTCAGCTCCTCAGCCACCAAAGAAAGCTGAAAATAAAGTTGCTGGTAAGAGACCTGAACTCTCAGATGCCTTCAAAGAACGAGTATAGAATAAATACCCGTTTGATGAAGATGTTGATGAAATCTTCGGGCTCTTGTGGCAAACGGCAAGCTCACCTTGCCTGAACTAAAAAGACCGGGTGATGTTGGCAAAACCAACGATCCTCAGTACTGTCCATACCACCAGATGATCTCGCATCCTCTCAATCAATGCTTCGTTGGGAGGGAGAAAATAAACGAGATGTGGAAAAACGGAGTCATCACCTTTGACAAAAACTATGGGCCTGCCTCCGTCAACATGGTGACATGTGGACAAACATCAAAATCACCGAAGAAGAAGATCACTACTTCCTTCAAGGTAATAACTCAATCCAAGCGTCTGAGGAACTGGTTCCTTACCCGACACCAGATGGACAACCGATATGGGTACATCCCAATCTCCTGGAAGATGAAAATTGGGAGGTCGTGAAAACAAAGCCTACAACTCAACAGCGAAGGCAGGCTAGGAAACATCTCCTCAAGCTCAAACGGCAAGAGAAGACCCAGCCAAAACTAGAGGTCAAAGAAAAGGCAGAGGCTTCCTCTACCGTTTCACTGGAGGCAACAAAAATATCCCTTCCAAAGACTTCAAAGGGAGTAAGAAAATTCACTCTCAGTGATTTCATGCCACCTCGATTCAAAGAAGCCATGCAGGAGGCATCATACTCTTGCAATTCGGTAGTTGGATTCTCCATTGATGGATACGAGTCCAGCGACACCGATGATGGATTCGAATCCAACTACACAGATGAGTGGGAGGAGTCCCTTGAAACAGGAGAATATCTCTCCGATGAAGAATGGGTTCCTGAGTCTTATCTTATGCCAGTAATCTGGTATAACCCCCTACAGCCACAACGATCCTGGTCTGATGATGAAGAAGACCAAGAGGCTATACAAGAAAATGCTGCTCAGCACCTCTCATTACTCCAGTGGAAATCAACCATGTTGAGCCACAAAGAGTTGATGAAGAAGAAGATCCGGCTCCCATGCTTGATTTTGAAGAATATGCAAGGATCTTGCAGCGACTCGCTCTAGAACAAGAGCAAGACCCGTCAACGAGCCTCCTCGCAACCCAGAGCCTGAAGTCCCTGAAGACCACCAGGTACATCCTCCCTTAACTCCTGAAAATGGAGAAAATTGCTGGATAGACGATCCTCTTACATCCGAGGATGAGTCTGACTCCGATCAGGCAACGTCTCCCGTCAGAGCTTCCTGTAATGTGATAATTCGGGATTATAGCTCTTCCGAAGCATCGTCTGATGAGAGCACTTACACTCCGGCGACGCCTAGCAATGTATCTTCTGGACCCACCTCGTCTCACGTGACTTTCACTGAGATGACACCCTCTCAGGTTTCTTCTCCTGAGACTATGACTTCAAAGTTCACACCCTTCCTGACTAAAGAATTCCCAGCCATTGATGCTTGGGACGATGAATTAGTCAACAAAGAAGAAAGGTTGCTGGATGCTGTTCAGGACTTGTTCCCGGAAAATGCTCCATGCAACACGATCACTGAGGATGGCAACTCTGCTGCTGATTCATCCTCAGCAAATGAAAAACGACAGCCTCTTGATCCTGAAGACAATCTTCCAAACGAAGACCCTTCTCAAGAAGCTCTCGAAGTTGGTAGAGGCACCCGCTCTGGCCGGGACTACCACAAAAATTACAACCAATCTTCCTTTGCATATGTAAATCCTTCGGGAAAAGATGTTGTAAGCACCCCTAGTGGCAACAATGATGAACATGCAGGCCCTAAGGAGGCTTTCAAGTATGATTTGATTGAACACTTCAAGTACATACCCGCACGTCTGCACATCCTAGATTTGTTGCGAATGTCTCCGCACACTCGTGATAATCTCATCTCGGAATTACAAAAGCTAAATGAGGATGTCGACAAACATGCCCCGCAAGTCCTCCAAATTGAAATGGATTACCGGGTCAAAAACTCAGAAGCCTCCTCAAAGGAAGAAAAGAAGAAAACTGAGGGATCATGCATTGAATGCCTCTCGGTTAAAAAAGCAGCCAGTGCAACCATCGCCTTCACAAAGGACGACCTCCTACTTGGCGAAACCAGACATAACCGACCCCTGTACTTCACAGGGTATATCAAGGAAATGCCTATGCACAGAGTTCAGATCGACCCAGGTTCTGCACTCAACCTCATCTCCACTAGGGATGTACACCGGGTTTGGAAACCCGGTCCGACCCGGTAACTCGGCCCGGCCCGGACGTATTCGGGTGGGTGATACAGGGTCTCAGACCGGGTCGGGTCTCACCCGACCCGGTAAGTATTAATCCGGACCGGGTCTCGGGTTACACATATCCTGCTAATCGGGTTATCGGGTCACCCGATAACCCGGTTATAAAAAATATTAAAATAAAAGAAATTTAATATTTTATAATATTAAAAGTTAAAACCTAGGGCATCTGAGCATCTCTTCTCTTGAGTCTTCATTCTCGATTCCTCTTTGTTCTTTCTTTCTCCCAGCAGTCTCGCCCTTCATTCTCGATCTCTCTCACGCCCTTCATTCTCGATTTCTCTCACGCCCTCGCCGACTACCGTCTCCACTCTCCACGCCCAGAGGCCACTGCCAGAGCCCAGAGGAGGTCCAGGCGTCCAGCCGTCCAGGAGCAGGAGGAGGCATAGTGGCACACCGCCGGCTCGCCGCCCTTCTCCCTCGCGCACGCCGTCTCCACGCAGCACCCTCGTCCCTCACAACGCCCATCTCCGCCAGGTTCTCTACTTCTCTTCCCCTCTCTCTGACTCTCTCTCTGTTTTCCCCCATGAATCTTTTTCTTTTTTTACTCTTCCGATACATCATCTGATCATCTCTCTTTCATCATCTCATGCCACTCACTATCATCATCGTCGTCGTGCTGTTTTCTTTCATTGATCATTTCATTTTATTCAAGTAATCTTATTCACCCACAGTTACATGAGAAAGTAAACAAGAATGATAACAATGGCAAATGTTATATCCATATCTGGCCATGATTAGATGAGCCATCCACAGTGGAATCCACCTTATGCATGTGCATGACAGGGATCATTACTCAGGTTGCATTTCTCTAAAACCCAATGCTCTGTTAGGAGAAATTTGATTCAGGGTGAGTGAATGATTCCAATAAAGGCAATAAAGTTCTGTCCGATCTGAGTAATATTTTTATTGGTGGAAATTTAGGAAACTAGATTTAAAAAATGTTATGCGCTGCGAATTGTCAAAAATATTCTCCTCATGAACTTATGAGTGTAGGATTAATATGTTGAGATATTTCCAAGTTTCAGTTTTTTTTTTTTTTTGAAGAGAACAAATTACCTTTAAGAGTCAAAATAAATACAAAACACTTTTAAGAAATTTTCCTTTAAGTTCTTCCCAATCTTTTAAATTTTTTTTTTTTTTTGGTTCTTTTCTCTTTTTTTTTAGATTCTTTCAAAATAGTTTCAATATTATTGGGAACATCATCATATTATCAGGAATATACTGTTCTAGGAAAAATTATAATATCTTCAATATTGATGATATATGTTACACCGGTACTGTCATAAATATGATGGTGAAGGCATGTAAAATTCGGATACACCTCTTGGTGACGTCTTTATTTGATCCAATTTGCTCATATAAAATGCCTCCTTGAATTTAGGTTCAAGATCAAGTTCCATATTTCTTATCAACAACCACTGCACTGCATTGATCATAAGTCAATATATAGTTACTTCTCCCTCCATGACCAATCTATTAATAGTTTAAATTATTGGAATGGATTTTCAGTAAATTCATATAAAGAAAATAGTTTCAATATATAGTTACTTCTCCCTCCATGACCAATCCCAGATATGGAAATCTGGAGATGTGGTGTTAAGAATTTTATTTCAAAGTTTCTTGACACCTCCCATACCCAGCCAGACCCCTTACTCCTTTTCAGCCAGACCCCTTAATCCTTATTGGGTGATTTTGCCATCCCTCATTATCACCCCTGTCACCCCTGTCTACCCAATGCTTTTGATTTTAGGTTTTCGTTTTGATTTTTCATCTTAGTAGTTGTTGATAAAAGAAAGAAAATGGTAACAACCAGACATAAGTCATGTATCCTCCGAGTCGGTCATTTCTAGTCTTCTTGGGATTAATTGAATTGACTTCCAAATGGTTGATACGGTTACACGTCTGGGAAATTGATTCCATGCCCATCGTTACACACTTACACGCGTTACTTTGCTCTTACGCCTGCGCGTGCTCCATTTGGGCTTTACATTCCTTCATGTTCTACAGCTTTTTTTCGCTTTTTTTTTTCACTTTCCCCTGTTGAAGATGGTTTTCTATTTCATGGGTCAGGATTATTTTTACTCACATGGTGCATGTTCAAAAACACATTGTTCTTGTCAATGATATTATTGTAAACTTGTAAACACAAGGAAATGGTTTGGTGCAGCATCAATAATTGCCAATGGCTCAACGATGGATCGGACTGATTAATCAATCTGTCCACATTTAGGACACTTTTAGCTGCACCATAAATATGTCATTCTTTCATACTAGTTATTTATAATTTTATATATCATTACTAGTTATTCTCTAATCTTGCTACTTTAAGTAAAAATCATACAATTTTTCCTCTCAAATATAATTAATTGTGTATGGCCAAAATCACTCCATGTTGAAGCCTAATGTACAAATTCATTACCTATTTTAATAAGTGCATTAAATACATAACCAATTTGGACACAGCAAGAAATTTCTTAACAAAAAAGAAAGTATCAAAGGGCACTGATCACATGCTTGTCATTGATTGCAGCTTCTGAGATAGACCTGAGATTTCTTTGAGTGGTTTCCACATGAATTTTCTCCTGTTCAATGCCCTCCAAAATATCAGTACTAAGTTGAGTAAAATTTAGATTGATGTGCTATTCATTTCCTCAACAACAATGAGTGTGAATCATAGCAGAACTTGATTTTGATTACATTTCATGTCAGTCAAACTCCAAAGATTGAGTAAAAGATCTTTGAGGTGAACACATATGTCAGAGATGATTATGAACTGGTTTGCTTAGTATATTAGGAACCTATTTAACATAAACTGAGATAAAAAGATCTTTTATTTTTATTTTTTTTCTTTCTTTTGGAGTGAGTTTTGAATTTTTGATTGGATGTGTTGTAAAAGCTCATTTTTTTTAGTTGTTAATAATGTTTTGGTTGTTTCCTTAATAGGACTCTAAATTTAACTGTAGTTTTTGCCTTGAGGAATGTATATACATTGAGATACATCATACACATGGTTATATTCTTTTGTTATATGGCTGCTATTGAATAGATGAATAAAAGAAAGAGTAAAATGCCCCCTCCTACTCCACGAAATGCTGCTGAAGTTGAACCAATTTCTGGCACATTTGCTGAAAGTTTTGACTCAAGTTCTAAATCGGAAGAGGAGGTTCAAGATCAAGTGAAAGATACTTCCTCAACGGCAACCAAGCCTAGAAGTTCTAAAAGGAGGAAGAAAACATCACTTGCTTGGGAGCATTTTAATCCTGAAAAAATTGAAGGAGAATGTCTGAAAGCAATATGTAAACATTGTGGTGCGAAGTACATGGCGGATCCAAATAAGCATGGCACCAAGAACTTGAAAACCCATGTTCAAAATTGTAAAGTTTTGAAGGAGAAGCAGAAAGGTCCTATGGACAACTACACAATATCTTATGATGCTAATTCATCGGTCAATGAGATGAAGCTCCACAAATTTGATCCCAACGATATTCGGGAGGCATTGGTTGAGTGGATTATCTGTGATGAACTACCATTCCGTATCGTTGACAGCCCAAACTTTCAGAAATTCATCAAAACTTTGGAGCCTAGATACGATATTCCATCACGTGTAACAGTTGCAAGATGGGTCTTCAGAATGTTTGTTAAAGAGAGGGAGAAGTTGAAAGATCTTTTGAAAGGTGACATTGGTCGGGTTAGCTTGACTACTGATATGTGGACATCTTCTAACAATACCAGTTATATGTGTGTAACTGGTCATTTCATTGATAAAAGTTGGAGGCTCCACAAGAGGATTATTGGCTTTAGGATGGTTGAAGACCATAGTGGCGCGAGTATTGGAAAGCAACTGGAAATAATCACTAAAGAGTGGGGGATTGAAAAAATTATGTGCATCACTGTTGATAATGCTTCTGCGAATGATAATGCAGTTGATTGGGTGAAGAAGTTTGGCTCGAGCCATCTTTTGGGAGGAAACCATTTGCATGTTCGTTGCTTTGCTCACATTTTAAACCTTATGGTGAAATATGGGCTTCAACAATGTGATGAATCAGTTGAAAGGATAAGGACTGCTGTGAAGTATGTGAGGTCCTCTCCCAAAAGACAATCGCAATTCTTCGAATGTGCTAAAATTGTTGGAGTTCAATCTAGTAAATCTTTATGTCTTGATGTGGCTACAAGGTGGAACTCTACTTATCTAATGTTGCAAGTTGCTGTAGAGTTTGAGCTTGTATTTGATCGCATGGGACTTGATGATACGAGTTATAAGAAATTCTTCTATGGTTCGAAAGTGCTTGGTGCTCCTACTTCTGATGATTGGGCGAATGCTAGGAAGATATTGCCTTTGTTGGAGCCTTTTTATGATGCTACCACCATACTTTCTGGTACTTCATATGTCACGATCAACCAATACTTCTATCAATTTGCAGCTATTCGAGAGCATTTGCACGGCTTCTCAGTGGGACATGATATAATAGCTGCTCATATAGCCATTGAAATGAAGCATAAGTATGACCAATACTTTGGTAACAATTTGAAGATAAATATGCTTGTTTATGTTTCTTTGGCGTTGGATCCAAGGAGTAAGATGGAAGTTGTGAAACAAGGTTTGGAGAAGACATTTGACTTGTTGAAGGCTAGCGAATTGTATGAGGAAACTCTTAAGTTATTGAAAGAGTTATTTGAAGAATATCGTCTATCTTTGTCGGTTCCACAGATACAGTCATCACAGTCTTCACAGAAACATGATTCACATAAAACTGGCGGTTCATGTTCAACAGAGGTTAGTAGTAAAGCTACTAAAAGTGTTGAAAGCCATTGGTATGTGGAATTTTGTACGTAATCGGTCTGAGTCTACTATAGTGAGTGCAAAGACAGAGTTGGATAAGTATTTGGATGAACAACCTGAAGATCCAACAGACGACTTTGACTTATTGTTATGGTGGAAACTTATGCAAGGTCGATTTCCCACCCTTTCGAAGATAGCACGTGATTTGTTCTCTATTCCTGCTTCAACAGTTGCGTCAGAATCAGCTTTTAGTACTGGAGGACGTGTAATAACAGATCGGCGCAACTCTTTATTGCCAAGAACTGTTGAAGCACTCATATGCACACAAAGTTGGATTAAAAATGTTGTTGCGATAGATTCCGACGAGTGCATGTTCATCGTGGATCAGGAAACAGCTGAAGCTATGGAGAAAGCTGCTACGGAAGGTAATTAGATTACACTCACTCAAATCACTATTGTTTTTTATTAATATGTAATGCATAATTTATCTCACATTTCAAATTGTCTAATGTCTATGTAATTGAATAATTGATTGTTGTTTACTTGTTTAGAATTGGATGGTGCCACTCAAGTTTCCTCCACATCAGGTGCAGTCAATATTGGAGATTGAAGAACAAATTATGTAAGTTTTGTTTTCATATATGATATATGTAATACTTGAGTTCTAGTTCCTGCATCACTATAAAGATAAGATTCTTATCATAAGAACAACAAGAATACTGAGTTGTTGCATAGTCCAAGGTTAGTGGGTTACCCATTCTTCACTTTGTACAGGAATAGTGGAATAAAGTGTAATGTATATATCTGTTTTGGCTTTATTTTGTGACCCTTGATTCTAAATGGGTTTTGACAATGTAGGAGAATTAAGAGTGCTTATTTAATATTTGCACCTACACCACCTAATGCTGAGTTTTTAACTTTTGACGATCAATATTTTATTTTGCAGGAGGCCAGATAGGGAGTGCTGCTACTGCTAGTGTGGAGTGTGGAGTTGTGAACTGGACCTGCTAGACTGCTAGGCTAGAGTGATGCTAGTGTGGATTGTGGAGTTGTGAACTTGTGATAAATATTAATTAAGTAAATAACTGTAACTGATGCCTGATGGCTTCATTCCTAATTTCTTTATTTCGTTCATATAATATTACATATATTTTGTCTTGGACATTTGAGCAGCATCACAACTTTCTTCTGTGACCTCAATAGAACCAGAATAATCCATAATATCCTGCTTAGTTTGCTTGTGTATATTTGAGGACTAAACCAGTCTTTATTGCCAATTTGATCTCAGGAAGATGACCTCAGATGAGGAATGTTGTTATGGAAAAGTGTCCCAATAAAATATTGTTAATAATATAATATAATGTAATCTACCAAAAGAAACCATAAACTGTT
The DNA here is from genome assembly GCA_012931725.1 of Litsea cubeba. Classification (NCBI taxonomy): domain Eukaryota; kingdom Viridiplantae; phylum Streptophyta; class Magnoliopsida; order Laurales; family Lauraceae; genus Litsea; species Litsea cubeba. The sequence goes on from CM022950.1 coordinate 19,700,981, forward strand.
CTACTATATCAGTATGTCACCATCCAATTCAATGTCAGATTCTATTATTATCCTCATATTTCTTTGGCTTTGGAGCCTAGCAGAATGCCAATCGAGGGAAGAAAAGTGAAGGAGTAAGACATGCTGATCAGACTGCGGATGATTTTTCATGTTGTAGATAATGATAACTAAGCCACATGGCCCATGACATTGTGATAGGATCCCTTCACCTATCATAATTGTGATATGGATAGGTAATTTATTAAGATTATGACTTTATCAAGAATCAATTTCATAGAACATTTTTGCGATATGATCCAAACTAATTACCTAAAGTATAAAAACAAAATGATTACATTTTGTTATATTTAAAAGGTCAATTACATCACATTTTTAGATGCCGAATTACATGATCAATTGTTCCTGTAATAATCCACAACCCACTTAAGCATCTCCCAAGCCACTGAAATGTCATGTGTCTCAGCTGACTAGTTATTACGCTCGATGTATTTTGCCTTTGTCACACTTGGACAAAAGACCCTGATTCTTCTTATTTTTAATTGTCCTATAGGTATCAACTTTTGAGGCATGCAAAGAGATTTGTCGCTTGTACGTAACAGAGGGTGTGGTTCTCCCTCAGTGTGCCAATGAAAATAAAAAAACAGATTCAGATTTAAAAAAAAATAATAATAATAACCGGGTTACCCGGTCACCCGACCCGGTAACCCGGTAAACCCGGTAACCCGAACCCGACAAACCCGGTTATAGCTAACTGGGTATTCGGTCGGGTTCCCAGTGTGCATAAACTAATCGGGTCGGGTCAAACCCGACCCGATAACCCGGAACCCGACCCGATGTACACCCCTAATCTCCACATCGGCTCTCGAAGAGTTGGGCATCCCACCCAGCAAGCTTAGCCACACATCTGTATCTATCTTTGGATATGATGGGAGTACTCAAAGGCTTATCGGCAAAATCAGGTTCAAGTTGCAGATCGGTGATCTTATCTCTGAGGTCACTGTGTATGCAATAAAACCCCTTCATGCTACAACATCCTTCTCGGACGCCCTTGGATCCACGAGAATGGTGTTGTCCCTTCAACTCTACATCAATGCATCAAGTTTGTCGGCGACGACGGCATGATACATCGAGTCTTTGCGGACAGAAAACCCTTCAAAGGTAAAGAAGTCCACTTCGCAGACTCACAGATGTATGAAGGTGAAAAAGAAGAAGAGGATAAGCACACAGCATCCTTTGCCGAAAATTTCCAGAAAGATAAAGGTAAAGCTCCTCAACAATCACCGGAAGAAAACAAATCATCCGGTAAATCTGAAGAGAGCATTCAAACTCCCTTCATCATCTCCCTCAAACCTTCAAGCCTTCGGTCATCACAACTAAAGTGAAGAAGGCAAAGCAAAAGCCTGGGGGCAAATTTGTTGTCTCTTTCGTGTCTATCATGCAAGACACGGATTTGGATTCAGAGCCAGAAGACGACGCATTGTCAAGCCAAGCTGACACTCAGCAAGTTCAGCCTGCTCTCACTCCAATGGAGACAACTTCTGACATAGAAGATCCTACATCAACTTCTTTCGTTGTTCCAGCAACTTCAGCAAAGGAAAAGCCGATCTTCTTCCATAGATCGGATGCTTCTTCATCAAACTCCATGCTTGAACCTTTCCAAAATAAAGGTATGCCTCAACTATCCTTATACAGTTCTGTGGCACAAGCTATTATGAAGAAAATGGGCTATGACGCTCAAAACCCAGTCGGTTTGGGAGAAGGACACGGTATTCTCACGCCATTGGGGCCCGTCTTGACCAAAAGCCAGCTGGAAGATTGGAGACTCTATGGCTATGTAGAAAAGTCTTCACACGGGTTAAGGTATGATCCTGACACTCCCTTGAGACAGTTGACACAAAGGCTTAAAAGTCAATATACTGACCAAGCCTCAACATCTCAAGTCCGTGAAGACATCGATCTCCCTGGATATCTCTTTGATGAGTCACCTGACAAAGATCCAGGAAGCTCATCCAATTGGCACGATTTCTCCGAAAATGAAGAGGAGTTGTCCGATGGCACAGACGTGTGGACTTCTGAACCAGAAGAACCCTCATCTCCAAAAGAAGTAGCCTACTTCAACCCGATTTCAACAGGCGATTGGGATCATCTCATAGCAAGCCTGGGGAAAATTACCGATCAAGAAGACCCGTGGAAAAGAATAAAACCTTGGTCTGGAAATGCCTTTGAAACCCTAGAAGGTTTCGTTGAGCTGGAAGCCTCCGAAAATATTGTGGAGGAACCACCTTCGAACCTTCCAACAGAAGATCCTGTTCAAAAGATAGACTTGGGAACACCAGATAACCCACGTCCTGTATTCATAAGCAAGAATATAAAGGATGATGAGTTACCCGAGTATATCGCCTTTCTTCGTGAGTTCGTTGATTGCTTTGCATGGTCTTACGCTGAAATGCCAGGCTTAGACCCCAAAATAGCGGTTCACAAACTCAATCTTCAAGAAGACATCAAGCCTGTCAAACAAGGCCAAAGAAGATTCCGTCCAGATGTGATGGATAAAATTGAACAAGAAGTTCAAAAACTCAAAAGCGTCGGCTTCATCCGTGAGGAACAACATCCTGAATGGTTGGCCAACATTGTCCCCGTGACAAAGAAAAATGGGCAGATCAGGGTCTGTATTGACTATAGAGATCTGAACGGCGCATGCCCTAAAGATGAATTTCCGCTCCCCATACCAGAGGTAATGATCGATAATACCTGTGGATTCGAGCGAATGACATTCATGGATGGTTTCTCTGGCTATAATCAGATAAAGATGCATCCTGAAGATGAAAAACATACATCTTTTCGGACCCCATTTGGCGTGTATTGCTACACTGTCATGCCATTTGGTATGAAAAATGCTGGTGCCACATATCAGAGGGCTATGATGAAAATATTCCAAGATATGCAGCACAAGACGGTTGAATGTTACGTTGATGACATCGCCGTCAAAAGCAAAAGAAAAGAAGATCATCTCGAAAACCTTCGAGAAGTCTTCCTCCGGCTTCACAAACAAAAACTGCGAATGAATCCTTTGAAATGCTTCTTCGGCGTCTCGTCGGGTAAGTTCCTCGGATTCTTAGTTCGGAAAGCTGGAATAGAGCTTGACCCCATAAAAGTCAAAGCCATTCTAGAAATGCCCTCTCCAAGAACCTTGAGAGAACTCAAAGGACTTCAAGGGAGATTGGCCTACATCAGACGGTTCATCTCCAATCTTTCGGGGAAATGCCGTCCATTCTCCCGGTTGATGAAAAAAGGTGTAAACTTTGTCTGGGATGCTGACTGTGAAGCTGCTTTCCAAGACATCAAGTCATACCTGACAAAACCTCCAGTGTTAGCTGCTCCTACCACTGGAAAACCATTCATCTTGTACACAAGAGCCCTTGATCACTCTTTGGGAGCTCTGCTTGCTCAAGAAAATGATAAAAGAAAAGAAGCTGCTCTATATTACCTCAGCCGCATGCTAGTAGGTGCAGAGCATCGCTACTCTCCAGTCAAAAAAGAATGCCTTGCAGTGATGTTCGCCGTACAAAAGCTGCGTCACTACTTGCTTTCCAACACAGTATACCTGGTCTCGAGGGTCAACCTCTTAAAGGTCCTTGTCACAAAGGCAGGTTCTCTCAACGCTCGACTGGCAAAATGGTCCATCCTTCTGTCACAATTTGATATTAGGTATGTACCACAAAAGGCAATCAAAGGGCAAGCTCTAGTGGACTTCCTCGCAGAGCATCCATTGCCTAAAGATTCTCCACTCAGAGATGATCTCCCAGACGAACCAGTCTACAATGTGAAGACTTTCTCACAAAGTGCCTCCTGGGACATGTACTTTGACGGTGCAACCAGGACGAATGAGAAAAGACAGCTAATCTCGGGAGTTGGCATCCTCTTTGTTAGCCCCGACAAATACATGATTCCACACGCTTTCTCGCTACTGGAACCATGCACAAACAATGCAGCTAAATATCAAGCTCTGATCTTAGGATTGGAACTCGCCATCGAATCCGGTATCACCATGCTGGATGTCTTTGGAGACTCTCAACTGATCGTCAACCAGATGAATCAGAAATTTGAAGTCAGGAAGCCAGATTTGCTGCCTTACTACAACAAAGCACAATCTCTTCTGCAAAAGTTTGACATCTGTCACATCACCCACATTCGTAGAGGTGAAAACATACGTGCAGATGCCCTAGCTGGACTTGCTGCATCCATGGCAATTCAGGAAGGGGAAAACATGCAAATCACAGTGTGCGAAAGAAGAATCCTTCCTCCTCTTAACACACACCAAGCTATTGCTGAATGCCACCAAGTGGTTGGAAGTAGGATTTCAATCCTTCAAACTTCAATCGGCGACTGGAGGGATCCGTTCATTGATTACATTATGTTCGGAATCCTACCTGAAGATCCAAAAGAACGGGTGAGCATCCAAAGGCGAACCCCAAGCTTTCATTTGGATATTTCTTCAAAAATCCTTTACAGGAAATCCTTCAACGGAGTACTTCTACGCTGCTTGTCATAACAAGAGGCTGAAGAAACACTCAAAGAAGTTCATGCTGGTCTTTGCGGTGCTCATCAGGCTGGTCCCAAACTCTATGATCAGATAAAAAGGTTAGGATATTATTGGCCTACCATGGTAGCTGACGCAATGCAATTTGCTAAGCGCTGCCAACAATGCCAAATTCATGGAGATTACATTCACATGCCTCCAGAATGGCTGCATCCTACAGCAATCTCATGGCCTTTCGAAGCCTGGGGTATGGACATCATAGGTCCTATTTCTCCCCCTTCGAGCAAAGGTCATCACTTCATCTTCGCCGCTACGGATTATTTCTCCAAGTGGTCAGAAGCATTTGCTTTCAACGAAATGAAGACCTCATCAGTCCTTCAGTTCCTGCGCACCAACATCATTTGTCGTTTCGGCATACCCAAAAGATTCGTCCATGATAACGGACCACAATTCCGGGATCATCGATTCTACAGGTTCTGCGACAAATACAAAATCCAAAGCTGTCCTTCGACTCCATACAATCCGGTAGCAAACGGGTTAGCAGAAGCTTTCAACAAGAGACTCTACAAAATCCTCAAAAAAATGGTCTCTAGTCATAAAAGAGACTGGAGCGACAAAATGTCTGAAGCTTTGTGGGCCTATCGAACCACCGTTCGAGGACCAACCCATAGCACACCATTCTCCTTGGTCTATGGATGCGAAGCTGTCGTACCCTTGGAAGTACAAATTCCTTCCTTGAGGGTATCCTTGCAAAATGACATGACTCAAGAAAACAATGTCAAATTGCGACTCCATGAGCTGGACAATCTCGATGAGAGACGGCTCGAAGCTCAACAAAGCATTGAACTTTACCAAGCACGCATGGCAGGATCTTTCGATAAAAAGGTCAGGCAACGCGCCTACAAAAAGGGTGACTTGGTTCTTGCGGTAAAAAGACCAATGGTCTTCGCTCACAAGTCCAAAGGCAAATTTGAGCCAAAATGGGAGGGACCCTACGTCATCGACAAGGTTTTCTCCAACGGTGCATATGCACTCCTAATCATGGAAGGCGACAGATGTATGCTGCCTATCAACGGCAAGTTCTTAAAGCGGTACTACCCTTGAAGACTTACCCAACTGGGTAAGAGCAATGCCTGTACGGCCAAAACCGGTTTCTAGGTACACGCTCGCTAAACCCACCCTTTTTTAGAATTTTCATGTCAAATGTTGAAATTTCTAAGAAATTTAAAACAATGCTTACTTTCATCGTTTCATTGTTAAAAAAAAAAATCCAAGTTTAGGAACCTTTCCCTAACTTGACCAAAATTTTCAACCCTTGAACCCAAAATTCATGGTTTGAAACAAAATCCGGATTCAGGGATTTCCACCCTAGTCCACCCTGCCTTTTACCGCCAAAATGGTTTTAGGTCAAAACTTATGACCCTCGTGTCTTTAAACAAAAAAAAAATGGTTTTTCAAAAAACCGCGGGGAAGCGACGCTTAGTCGATGCTCGCACAAATCGGAAGCATACGAACTACGTTCGACACTTCCAAAATTGCAGGGAAGCGACATTTTGTCGATACTTGCAGAATTCAAAAACCGTGGAGATGCAACATTTCGGTTGATATCCACAACCCAAATTTCAAAGGTTCGAAAAAACCTAAAAACCATGGAGACGCAACATTTCGGTTGATATCCACAACCCAAATTTCAAAGGTTCGAAAAAACCTAAAAACCATGGAGACGCAACATTTCGGTTGATATCCACAACCCAAATTTCAAAGGTTCGAAAAAACCTAAAAAACCATGGAGACGCAACATTTCAGTTGATATCCATAACCCAAAGGTTTGAGAAAACCACAAATTTCAAAAATCATGTGGAAACGACATCAAGTCAGTACCCGCAAAACCAAAGTTTTTGAAAAGCAAGGATGCGACATTCCATCGATACTTGCACCCAAATCCGCGAGGATGCGACATTCCATCGATACTCGCAACTGAATGAGCAAGGAGGCGACATTCCATCGATACTTGCAAGAACATTCAGCAGGGAGGCGACTTTTAGTCGATACTTGCATTTTTTGAAAACCAAACCGGCTATCAATGCCACAAACTCGGCTATCAATGCCACCAAAAACAGGCTATAGATGCCACCAAACCAAAACGGCTATCAATGCCACCAAAAACAGGCTATACATGCCACCAAACCAAAACGGCTATAAATGCCACCAAAACCGGCTATCAATGCCACCAAAACCGGCTATCAATGCCACCAAAATAGGCTATAAATGCCACAAACCGGCTATCAATGCCACCAAAACAAAACCGGCTATCAATGCCACAAACAGAAATTGGCTTTCAAAAACCCCGGCTATCAATGCCACAAACTTGGCTATCAATGCCACAAACCAAAAACTGGCTATAGATGCCACAAAAAAAAAAACTCAGCTATCAATGCCACAAAAAAAGCTGGCTCTCATGCCAAAATTGGCTTCCATGCCACAAGCAAAAATCTGGCTTCCATGCCAAAACAATCATTTGACAAAAGATTTTCACAAAATGATAAGCTTTTGATCAAATCCCATTTAGCAATTACTTTTATCACAAAAAGATTCAAGTGAGCGTAGGGATAACAAAACAAAAAAAAGAAGAGCATCCCATTTAGCAATTACTTTTATCACAAAAAGATTCAAGTAAGCGTAGGGATAATAAAAAAAAGAGTACCAAAAAGAATACATGTGGTACCAAAAAAAAAAAGAAAGTGTTCACAAGCACTACAAAAAAAAGTACTAAAAAAATACAAGTGGTACTAAAAAAAGGGAAAAAAAGAGAGAAGGATAGTTTCTGCTACAAAATCAGGAGCTCGATCAAAAATGGTCTCCAGCCAAGAGTTCAGCTCCTTAAGCAAACTTTTGGCCTCAGCCGTCAAAGATTCCAAGGCACGCTTCTTCAGGAATTTGCCATGAGATGCTAGAGTGGGCTGTACCCCTTCTTTCGCACCAGGAAGCTTATCTCGAGCAGTTCGCCATTGTTTGTTCTCATCAGACTTCCTTTCAAGAACTTGATTGGCATCTGCAACCCGGTGAATCAGAGCAGTCTCCCTTTCACGAGCCTCTGTTATTGCAGTCCACTTGGCAGCGACTTGTGCCTGCAGATGCTCAAGACGTCTCCTGGCCTCATCGACCTCCCTATCAAGGATGTTAAGGTCATGTGTCAGCCCAATGCTGTTTAGCTCTTCTAAGTTCTTCTCTCGGACTACCTGCTTCCTACTTTCTATAGCCTCATCCAGGTTAGACCGAGCCTTATCCGCAGGGTCCAGGAACATCTCCTTGAAGAACTGGTCATCAGGAAAACCAATGGTCTCAAACCACCTGTCACCCAGCTCAATGATACTATCAACGATCGCCCTGGCACTTGTGACATCTAGACCAGCCTCTTCAGCATCACCGAGAATCTCACGCACATGCTGGATCATCCCAAATCCGGCATCTAAGTGCCCAGAAAGCAGAGTCTCAATCCAAGAGCTCAGAACTCGCACCACCACCTTCTTCGCAAAAAGAAGAGATGGCCCAGCTGAAGATTCGCCCAACTCCGTTGGTCGGCTGCTCATGTCATCATCTGTTGGAAGAGTAACAAAAGAACTCTTTCCAGTTGAAGCTGCTCCTGCTCGGAAAGGAATCTCAGCACGAGGTATCTCCTCAACATTGTCAGAACTGGTCCCATCTCTACCTCTGGATCAAACTCTGGCATCCCTTGCTCTGGTTCTGAATGAAGCGACGGACCCTCCTCCGTCACTTCAAAACCTACCAAAGAAACACAAAAAGGTATGAATATGATCCTGTTTGAAAATCATTATCAGGGTTATAACTACAAAATACCTTCTTCGACGACAGGCGGAACACTTTCTTCCTCCATGAACTCATCGGAATTATCATCAACATTTGCATCCATCGATGGTTCAAAGTCATCGGAATCCTGTGGCAAGTCAGCTGGCAAGAAATGTGTTAGCAAACCAAGTCACAGACAAAAAAAAGAAAGCAAAAGAAGTCGTACCAATTGGAGATTCTGGATTCACTCCAGAGTCCCTCGGTTCTTCTTCAGGTGCCCCGACAGGATCCGTCACCACCTCATCGGTTGGAACCTCAGGCATCGCCAAGTCTTCCTCTGCTAAAAAAAAAATAGAAAAAAAAAGAAGGAAGAGAAAAGCAGAAACAAGAAGCAAATCAGAACATGGAAAATCCCATGAAAACAAATGGAAAGAGAAAAAAGGAAGAATCATACCTTCACCGACGGCCTCTTCTTCTCGGCTTCTCTTCTCTGGAGGCTCGTCAGCATCCACTGGCACGACCTCATTGATAGTAAGAGGAACTTCCAAGTCTGGAGAGTCCTCATGCTGCCCCTTGCTGCGATGATGACTCCTCCTCCTCTTACTCCTGCGCGCTCGCTTATTGGAGGAACCTGCCCCGCTGTCAGAGTCAGGTTTCCCACTTGACTCCTCACTGGATGGTCTACTCTTGCCAGTAGACTCCATGGAAGCTTGCCTCTGTGCCGCTTGCATCCAAGCACCAAGTTCGGCTTCCTCCTGTTCTAGCTGCTCTAAAGCCTCATCAGGTATTTCTCGAACATCTTCAGAACCAATGACGCCCTGGTCACCGAGAAAGCCTATCTTGTGCTTCTCTCCAGAAAGGAAGGCCCAAACTTCCTCTCGCCGGACGCCATCCGACTTTCCAAGGCCCTTTCCAGATGCCAGCTTCACATCAAGCTCCTTCTTGGAAAGCCCCCGATATGCCGAAAAGCTCTCCGCGAACCACTTCGCAAAGCCGGCAGTCCGGGAAGTCAGCAACACAGGAAAAGAAATCATGGCTGTAGTATCTTCAGCACTATAGAAAGCCCATGCATTTCTCCCGTCCTGTAAACCTCCAAAGCGCTTCACCATGCTTGAAGGCGCTCCAACAACGCCTTGAGAAAAGCCCAGCTGCAAAGCAAAGTGAGAGGGTACATACGGCTGGATGTCGACGAAAAGATGTCTACGGTACACCATCGTGCCGACACGTATGATGAAAAGCCACTCTCTCTCTGCATTCGTCAAGGAATAATGCCTTCCCGACCCCGCCCTGGTAGAGTCTCGGGAGGCACCAAAATCAAAAGCCTTCTTCCGCAACTCCGAAGAAAACTTCACTGAAGACTGCCCCATCTCGACGTCCCTGAACCGTCGGATCCTCATGCCGGCTTTGCCCTTAGCCAGTCGAATCATCAGAGGATCATCATCCTGTGCAGCACCCAGCCGGTGGAAGCCAGGACAGTGGTACACGTACCACGAATAAAAGATGTGGGCTGAAAATACCCTATTCATGGGAAGCCCAAGCCGAACCAAAAAAGCAGCAGCCTGCAGTTTGGTACACAGGTAGGAGTAAAGAGCTGGCACCAAAGCAAGCTGCTCTCCAAACGCCATCTGACAAGCTGGAAAAATACAATGCGGCCTGATGTGCGTTCCATCTCCTCCAGCAAAAAGAGCCTCACCAAGCCAATAAGTGAGGTAAACAGCGAGATCTCTCCACAGTGCAATGTCAGTACATATGGCGTTTGTACTGGCATAGAAATCTCTCAACTCTTTTGCATGGCCAAGATCTTCTTTGAACTTGGATCCTGAGCTCCGGCTTCTTGGGTCACGCTATCAGAAGACTCCCTGCTATAAAAAAAGTTAGGGAATGAAGAGCTAGAACTCTTCCAACTGTTGGATCTAACTTTCAAACCTTCTTTCTCCTTCAAAAAATCATAGAAGGCGACGAGCTGAAAGTACAGAAGCCTGAACTCCTCAGACTGCCCCTCAAGGACGCTGTCAATCGGCATAAACTCCTCATAGAGTTTGCCGAGGATGGGCAATCCAGTAATGGCACTCAGCTCCTTCAAAGAAAAACCAATCTCGCCATTCGTCACAACGAAGGTATTGGTTTGTGGGTGGAATGATTCCCGCATAGCCATGAAGGCCTCGTCAGAAAAGATCACGGTCTCCCTAAAGGCACGGACCGCATCAAAAATCCCGGCTTCCTTCAAAACGGCGCCACCAATCAGCAGGACGCGATCAGTCCACGACTTCCACTCGGAGTCAGCATTGAAACGGCCACGGAGTCGAAAAGGCTTGATCCAATTGCTGCCGTCACCGCTAAAAATACCAAGGCCCACCGGTCTCAAATCGACCGATGGATAATCATAACCCTAGTAGCCGCTGGATGGCATCAACAGGTCCATGTCAACAGGCGACCTCTCCGTATATCCAGGAGAACCGCCAACAAAAACCCCGGTCTTGATTACATTTGTCCTTCTCACCCAGCTTGGAGGATCTTCCCTCTTAGAGCACGTGGGGGCAAGGCTCATGATCGAGATGGTGCGATCAAACGTCGACCGGGTAGCAACAGTCTTCTTCTCACCATTTGCTGTGAAAGAGAACTGAAAACATCTCCTCTGGTATGTCATGTCATCAGGGACGGCATCACCAAAGAAGAAGGTAGGCTTGGGTAAAACACTCTGATCTTCCATCACCCATGGACGACTGCTTACCATGATCTTATAGAATTCCTCTCCCTTGAGAGTGATCAGTCGCTGCCTCATCTCATCTCTGTTGAGTCGCACTCTTCCAGATTTCTCTCAACATACTGGACCTTCTCAAAGGCCTGCTGAACGGCCAGATTAGAAGTTCTAGAAGATCGATGAGGTACGCTTATAGCGGGCTCTTTACCCTTGTTCGTTCTGAAGGAACCACCTGCAAAGGATGGAAAAGAAAAAGATCAAACATCAAAATGACAGAATCTCGCTAAAAAAAAATCTGGTGAAATTTTGACATGATGACGGGGCAATTTCGAAAAAAATGAACTATCTCGAAAGAAATAGAAAGCTTGAAGATGGGCTCAACATCGCTGCGAGCTCCGAAACTCCAAACTTTCGAAACCTCAAAGTCTCTGCAAAATCAGGAAGGGCTCAACATCGCTGCGAGCTCCAAATTCCCAAATTTGCGAAAACTTTCAGGTATGCTATCACATCATGCTACAAATTTAATTTACAATTGAATGCATGCATGAACATCTAGGTTTGCCAAAAAAAGGGACATTATCATGATAACCAAAAAAAAAACATGAAAAAAAAAAGAAAGAAGAAAAGAAAGCAAAGAAAAAAAAAACGTGTGAGAAAAAAAGAAGCAAACACGTGGAAAAGAAAAAAAAAAGAAGAAAAGAAAAGAAAGAAACAAAAAAAAAAAGAAAGAACTTTTTTTTTCCTACAATGGGGTTTTCTTGAAAAAGGGAACTTACTTGAAGCCATTGATGGAAAAGAAGAAGAAAAGTCTTGAAGATCTTGAAGAAGAAGAACTCTTAGTCTTGAAGCCCTCTTGAGATTATTGCAAAAGAAAGTAATAAGAGCAAGAGATCCAACCTCCTCCTTGCTTTTATAGAAGAGAGCAAACCAAAGAAGGAAAGAAGAAAGAGGTAAGTGTTACTAATTAGTAACCTTACCAAAAGAAAGAGATTAGAAAGATTCTTTCCCAAAAGAAAGATATCTTGAGGGATTCTCTCCCAAAAAGAAATCAATGAGAGATTTTCTCCTAAAAGATAGGATCAATGAAGGATTCTTTCCCAAAAGAAAGATATCTTGAGATATCCCATCCCAAAATAAAGGGAACATGAGAGATTCTCTCCAAGTAAAGATATTCTTAGATATTCTCTATCCAAATGAGATATTTTTGGATATTCTTTACAAAAATGACACCATATGAGATCTAAGCCATTTCAAAAGCTTAAGGTCCCATGGGTTAGCCCATATGAGCCAGGTTTGACCACCTAGGCACAAAAAAAAAAAAAAAAAAATTTGGGCTTTTAGTCAAAAAGAAATCCCTCTTACCAAGAGCATACAAAAATGGTTCCATGCCTCTTTTGAGTTGATTCAACCATACAAAGAGAATTCTAAGCCCCATGAGCTTCCAAAAATCAAACCATCCAGCCTCATATACCAAATTGAGCCAAAATCTTGAAATTGACATTCCGCAAAAATCAAACCAAATCCTGGTCCCCTAACTTGCCACGTACAGCTTGTTGGGTCACAAGACCAAGACCAAAAACCAAAACTTGATCCCCTAACTTGCCACATATAGCCTGTTAGGTCACAAGATCAAAACCAAAATTGATCCCCCAACATTCCACATGCAGCTTGTTGGGTCACACGATCAAAACCAAACCCGACCCCCTAACCTGCCACATACAGCCTGTTAGGTCACAAGGTCAAAACCTAGATCCACATCCCTGATGTCATCTTCAAAACTTTGCCTCGAGATGGTACGTGATCCCTTTCACTACCATAAAATTCCCCTGGAAGCTCAAAAGGCTACAAATACCAAAAAGAAAGACTGCTCAAAGACTCTTGGTCAAGTCACAGGCTCTCCTTCAAAAATCTCTTCGAGGCACATCGACTACAAAAGTTAAGCAACTCGTCGCTGTACCTCGAGGGGGCATTTGTTGACACCAAAAATGTCACTTTGCCTCTTCAAGATCCAAAGAGCTACATGAAGTCGCAACCTGCCATAAATAGGCAAGGCTACTTCCAAAAAATCAAATCTTGTCAGAATAAAACAAAAACTGCAAGATCCTTCAAGACAGCCAAAAGAGGAGTACACAAGAAGTTTCGGGCCATTTCAAAATCATTTGGCCTAACTTCGCTTCTCCGACAGCCGAAAAGGAGCTCTCGGCGGGGAAAGCATCGGAGACACCAAATCTTCGATCAGAGCCGATGGATGGTCTCAAAATACATCCAAAAGGCTCCACGTCAAGTTCCGAGTCAAACCGATAACGTTTGACCCTACATCAACCCTCGAATAGCTAAATCAAGCCTCTCGGCAGCAAGAACCGCCGAGGCCATCACTCATCAGATAGAGCACATGGACGGCTTCAAAATGCTTACAAGGGGCTGCACGTCAAATTTCATGTCATTTCGACAACATTTGACCATAGTTTCACGCTCGGAAGCCAAATCAGGCCTCTCGGCGGCAAAGCTCTCCGGGACCATGGTTTCCAAGACAGAGCCTATGGATCATCTTAAAATGACTCCAATGGGTTCCCTGTCAAATTTCAAGTTAATCGGACATCGGTTGACCGCACATCAAACCGCGACGTCTTCATCGCGACAAAAGCGAGTCTACTGGTGATAGGACCCCAAACGGCTTCAAAACTCAAACAAAAGCCTATGGTTGGTCTTATTTATTGCTCAGGAGGCTTCACACCAAATTTCAGGTCATTCTGACATCGTTTGGCCCAGTTTCAGCTTCTGACGGAAAATCGGCAGCTCTGCGCGACAAAGTCTTCGGCTTTCTCAAGAAATTGGAAACTTTGTAAAATAAAATGCAAGGATTCTGATCAGGTCTCCTATAGGGAAATCAGGCCAATTAATGGTAAAAAATGTCAAGGAAAAATACAGAAGAAAAATGAATCGAAAAACAGCTAAAACGGACACAAAACGGGACAAAAAGGGGAAAAAACCCCCCAGGGTCGCAGGCCCCTGCGACCCTGGAGCCTGGGATCGCCGGGAAGGCCCCGGAAACCCCGGTTTTCGTCGTTTTTTTGCGATTCGAAGCGTCCAGCCTCTGGTAGTTTCCAAAACTCATACTTTTGAGACACCAAATCTTCTGACATCCGTCAAAAACACAGGTCAATCATCAAAAGTATCGAAAACAACATTGATCGCCACCCGGTCAACCAAAAAAAGTGTGCTTTCTACCCGACCGATCGAGAAATCGACAGGACAGATGGTACCGACCTGCTGTTGGCAACAAACACCTGAAGTCACATGGTCATCCGATGTCGATCTACATGAAGATCCATCGATGATCATTACCAGAAGAATCCCAAAAGACGGGGCACGGCCCGCAACTCTTCAACTGCTCGGCGACCACTTAATGCGATTAATTGACTAGCTTTATTACAGTCATTAATCCATTTCTTTGGATGGACCAATCAGAAGCAAGCATCCGAGAGTTACAAGTAAAGAGATTCATGGCATTTAACCCATGAAACTCCTCCCATCATGGCGATTAAAGGCGATTAAATGCCCTCAATCTCCTCCGGCAAATCAGAAGCCAAGAAAAAGGAGTTACAAAATAAAGATTTAAATCCTGTAACTCCTCCCATTATGCGGCTTAATGACAATAAAAGCCCATAAACCCTCCTAAATGGCTACCTAAAAGCCTATAAATAAGAGAGCTCTCCAAGAAGAAAGAGATCAGAGAAAATCACAGACAGAGACACAGACAAAGCACAGAAATTCAGAGAAGGAAAAGAGAGAAAACTCTGCGGAAATCCTACACCGACCACCGCTACAAGGTGACAAAAGTCCCTTGGGGGTACCCCCCCAAGGTCCTTGCCTTCTCCTTTTGCCTCCAATGGCTTAGATGTGGCTTTTCAGCCCGTCTACTCGATTTTTTATTGGACATAGGACTTCCTTTTGGTCTTTGTCCTCTAAAAACCTGAGGTTATAGCCAAGCCAAGCGAATCAATAGCATCCTCTGTTCTCATCTGCATGGATGATGGCGAAGCCCACATATGGCTTGCGACCATCAATCTAAACGGGTCCCCCACAATCTCCTGAGAAGTTAGATCCTCCTTTTCTTGCTTTTCATTGTAGTTTGTATTTTTTCAAAAGAGACAAAAATCACAACTCTTGTCTTTCATTATTGATAAGGATTGTAAATCGGCTATAAATGCCAAAATCGGCTATAAACGCCAGAAACCGGCTATAAATGCCAAAAAATCGCCTTTCACGACAAACCAAGAAAAATGTCTCTTTTCTTAAATATATGTGCAATGGAAAACTTGAAAGAAGTTGATTTCTTTTTTTACTTGCGAAGGTTGATCTCCGGATCACCACTTGCAATTCTAAGTAAAATAGAAAATCTGGCACACCCACACAACAAAAATGTTGATGCGCGCCTCTGCCCCCCGGTTACGAAAGGGTCGGACCCACGTCCGCCGACCTCGGTAGAAACGAGCAGGAGCGCGGTCCATCAGTTGTAACTCAACCTAAAAGGACTGTGAAGAACTTGCCGACGACCCGCCGTTCACCTTCCACATGCTAGCTTGAAACCCACCTTAAATGCCCCTTCAAGGTGCTTGATCACAGGGAAAGAAAATAATTCTTCAGCACAATCTCCCTTACACAAATAAGCCCACAAAACTCTCCAGAGATGAATATTAAAACTCAAGTGAATAATTTATCTTCTGTATAATGTTTGTGGATGCAAGGGGTTAATAAATAGCCCAAGGTTCGTGCAAAATCCTCTTAGAAATAAAACAGGACTCTTAGAAGAAGTTTGGAAATGCAGCAAACAAGAGTCCTGTTTGGGACAGAAACTCCCAGCTCGCTATAGCGAGACTGCATTCTGTCATTGACAGAACTGCTTCTCGCTATAGCGAGGTTCAGTCTCGCTATAGCGAGACTGGGTTCTGTCAAAACACTTGAAGCCTGAGGAGTCTGTCCGGGAAAGTCTCTCTTGAGGTCTTTTGATTACTTTGTAATACTTTTAAGTGTATCAAGGTCTTCCGAAGAGGTCTTCACAAACCAGATGCTTCCTTCACAGTCTTATTCTAAAATAACTAGAAAATACATCTCGATTAGGACTCTGAGTTTTGTTCAAGATAAAAGAATTAGCCAACTAAAATTCTAACACATAGTATTTTGTAGGTGGTTACATATAACCGAACCAAAAGACCTACATCGAAGAGCCCGGTCAAGAAGAAGAAAGGCAAACAACCTATTCCCTCGCCGATTGAAGATTCTCCCATTAAGCCCTCATCCCCTGAGATCAGAATTGAAGAGCCACACCAGCCAATTGAAGAAACCAGTCCGCCACCAATTGAAGAACTATTCCCGACTTCCCAATGTCCAGAAATGTTTTTAACTCCACCACGATATGGATATCATGCTATTGTTGTAGCCTCTCCATTGAAAGATATTGCATCGTTGGTTTGGAGGCTAAAGCATTTTTCAAGAATTAGGAAAGTCCTAGAGAGGTTTGATGACTTCAAACACTCCATACCTCATTGAGAATATGTACTTTCTGTTTTGGGCAAGGAGATACTCGAGGGCTTCCATGACTGCTTTGACTCAAGGTAAAAAACCACATGTAATACAATTTCCTTTTCTGTTTTTCCAAGATTGTGGTCTAATATCCCTTTCATTCGCTCAATAGAAAGGAGGAGTTAGATTCCATCTATTCCAACTCATAACTGGTTGAGATCGATTGGAGTCAGCCTTGCTTCTAGATGTCTTTATGTTGTGCCAATGAAGAATCTGAAGGACACCTCTGCTAGTCAAACACTGATATAAATATATCACACTCTCCAGGGCTCTAGAAGAGTCTCTCCAATCCTTATTCTCAAGTTTTCAAGAAAGCCCATGTGACTGCATATGGTCTAGAAGTCTAGAAAAGTCCAGTACCCATTCTAGAGAAATTAAAACCGACTTCATGTGTGATGTTGCATTGGGCCACGTGGGCTATACCAAACCACTTGAAACACTTCCACTGACCTGGCCACCCCTATGTACGATCCCGACCTCCAGTTCTTTTGTTTAATATTATTTTAATCATGGTTTACCTTTTTAAGTGAGATTAGAGTTGGTTTGACTTTGTCTTTGAGTTTGACTGGATTTTTCATAGCCGTGGAGATTTGAGGACCGTTGACTTTGGTTTGGCCCGGTCCATATGATTTATATTTTTTGTGAGAAATTATTCTTATTTTGAAAATTTCCAATTTTTACTCCTTTTGACTCATTTTATTAAGTTTAACAACTTTCATGTTTTGACCATTTTGATTTGATGATCAGAAAACACGTTTTTTGAGAAAAAGGGGCAAAATTGACTTTTCACACTAAATCTGTACTTGAATTTCAAAAATTTCAGAATTTGGGGAAAATATATTTTTTGAAAATTAAATATTTCGTTGATCGATTTTGTCTTCTTCGTCAATCTCATTCGAGACCCACAAATGTTAGTTTCAGCCATTTGTAATGTGGGGGCCCACGGGGCCTAGCCCACTTAACTCTTTACAAAGCCAATGGGCTCTTCTTCTTCCCCATTCTTTCATTTCCTACAACAAAGAGGGGAGCCTAGGGTTTTCTCCCAGCCCTTTTCTCTCTCTTCTAGAAAGCTCCCATCTTGAGTGCTAAGTGAGGGAATGATCTCCAAACCTTCTTCCCCACCTTCCAAGCTTTCCAAAGATGCCATTTTCTAAAGATTTGAGCTAGGGGAGACCACTTTTCCAAGCTCTTCTTCCTTGTTTGAGCTTCAAAAAGGTTAGCAATGGATTTCTTTCTTCAAATCTTGGTTTTCCAAACCATTTAGAATGTTTTTGTCATATATGCAAAGAGTTTTCATGGAGATTTGAAAATAGTTGGTTTCTAGGGCTTCTTCTTGAGCTATTTTTGGGGGTTTTGTGATTTTGGAGCTTGGGACTATAAGAGGACCATCTTAGAGTGATTTGCATCTCCTCTTGACCCAAGGCAAGTGAATATTCGATTAATTTGATGGTTTTATTTAATATGAGAAATTTCTTAGCGTTTCCATTTTTAATATGTCTTATTATGATTCATCTTGAAATGATTTAGTATGGGTTTTGTCAGACCCCGACCCAGGTTTGAAGTATTTAATTATGTTTTAACCGTGATTAGTGGATAAGTGGGGTTAGTGGACGATTAGCTTATTTTATTAAGCTAGATTAGAATGTTTGATTAGCTTTGAGAACCTTTGTTAGTCTTTGACTTAAGTTTGACACGGGTCGGGGCGCCCGTGGATTGTGTGTGAAATTGTTGAGTTTATTCATGATGCTTGTGAAATCCCAATTTATGTGTATTTTGACTTATTTCCTCTAGATCATCAACTTTCATGTTTTGGCCAACTTGATTTTGTGATCAGAAATCGCGTTTTTCGAGAAAAAGGGCAAAACTGACATTTCACACAAAACCTGTACCCAAATTTCGAAAATTTCAGAAATTGTCAAAAATATACTTTTTGGAAAGTAGAAATTTCGCTGATCGTTTTTGTCTTCTTTGTCGTTTTCGTTCGGGGCCCTCAAATGCCATTTCTAGCTTAGTGAAGACCGGGGCCCACAAGTCACCTCTTATAAGAAGGGGATTCTTCTTCTTCTCCTTCTTCATTTCATTTCCAGCAAGAGTCTTTGGCTAGGGTTTTTCCTCTTTCCCCACACTTTCTCTCTCATCAGAAACTCTCACTTGGTGAGGTGTTCTTGGAGGATTGATCTCCTCAAGTTCTTCCTCCCTCTTCAAGCTCTCCAAAGATACCCTTCTTGAGGTTTTTGAGCTAAGTGAAGCCCCTCATTCAAGCCTCTCTTCTTTGTTTGGGTTCCTCAAGGTTAGCAATAGCTTTCCAAACTCTAGATTCTTGTTTTCCTCTCCATTTGGAGTGTTTTAAACCCATTTGCTAGGGTTTTCCTTGAAGATTTACAAATGATGACTTTTAGGGTTTTCTTGGAAAAATTTTGGGGTTTTGTAGATTTGAAGCTTAAGGCTCTAAGGCTTGGTTTGAAGAGTGATTTTTATCATATCTTGACTAGAGGCAAGTAGATTTCAACATTAATGTGATGCTTTCTCTCATTGGTTCGATTTCATGATTTTCCTTCTTGTGTTAATCTTCTTTAGTCTATGGGTTATTTTGATTTAATGAACCATGTCATAGTTATCTTCATTATGTTATTGTTTTACCATGCATTGGGAGTTTGTTCTCACTTTGGCTCCTTGGAAAATTTGGTTTCATTGTGTGCAAGTGGGTGTTCAAAGAAAAGGGAAAAGAACTTTGATTCTTTTAAAAGTGTTGAGTTTGTGTTAATTGGATGATTATGGATGATGGTTTGTTGATTTGTAGAGGTTGAGAAGAGGCCCAAGTTGTTGTAAAATGGTGTAAGGAAGAAAGGGAATGGAAATGATCAAGAAAAGAAAAAAAAAAAAAAAAGGGGATTTCTGCACTGTCAGGCTGGACTGGGCAGGCCCAGTCCGCTCGAGCGACCCACTGGGCTGCTCGAGCGGACCAGGCACTGCCTGGCCCTCGCTCGAGCGACCCAGCTACTGTCTGGGTCCACTCGAGCGAGCCCAGCTCAGTCTGGGCTCGGGTTTGGGCCTGGTTAAGGGTCCCTTTAAGGCTGTTTGATGGCCCGATTGAAGATTGTGATGAACCCATTTCCTAGGTGTCTTTTGGGCCTGTTTTAAGGTCAACTCCCGGGCTGTTTTTGAGTCCTAATGTTGGGCTATTTATGACATGAATTGTGGGCTACTTTAGGGACTGTTTGGGCCTGCTTTTAATGGACTGTTTGAGCTTGGATAAGGCCAGTTGTGGGCCTGATTAAAAGGGACTTAAACCTACTTTTAAGGAAGACTTATTGGGTATAACATTCAAGTCCACTTCAAGCCTATGTCCAAGCCCAATTCAGCCCTTTTATCCTTTTCTATAAGAGAAGCCCATTCAACCTTTTTCAAGCCTAGAATTCATGGTGAGAAGTGTCTTGGACTATGGTCAATACCACTTGGGAAAACCCTCAAGTCTAAATGTACACTTAATCCCTTATGATTGTCAATGATCTTCGGTGGCACCAAATCACTTTCTTTTAATGACAATAAAGGGGTCAAATGTATATCGAGACTACCCGCTTAGTCGATCGAACCATCATACATTCTTTTGTGTAAAAAGACTTTTGTTTTGGTTCTTTCTCCAATTCTTTTTAATGTTTTGAAGTGGGTTACCCCATATTTTAGTAATGATGAAACTACTCACCTATTTTGCTTGGTTTGGCCAATATGCAATGTTTGGAGTAGTTCTCTTATCGACTTTGGAAATATACCTTATAAATAGAATTGCATTTCTTCGAGGTTTCGGATTTTCACTATAATGGCACCACTAGGCTTAGGTCACCTTGTCGGACTGATCATCCGGCTTGGGGTCTTTAATTTGTCTGCCAGCTGCAGTTTGGATTCTGTCTGTACCGACCATGGCAACGGTAATTATCCGGTCCCACGAGTAGTGGCTACGGTTCTGTCTGATAACGACTATGTCGTTCCGGTCCCACGATTAGTGGCTACGGTTTGTCTGCTCCGGTTACTTCGGTAACAGGAGAATATAGCTTTATGTGGGTTGCCAATGTTTTTATGCATTAATATTCATCTCATGGTAATTGTTTATGTTATTCATCATGGCATTGGATTTGTAAACCATCGAGATGTTTATCTTCTATCTTTACTTTGACATTGTTATTAATCGTGATTTCATCGTAGCTCTTACTTATCATGTTTTGTTTCGCTCTCATCCTATTATTGTTGTAATTGCTTGCCAGACCGTCGTGTCTGACTCTCTTTTGTTTGGTGCCAGATGTCGAGCCCCTCGCGGTTGAGGCGCACTTCGAGGCGGAACCTATAGTTCCTGTGGAGGGCGAGTGGCGGCCCGATGATGTCAATTAGACGTCGGGTTGCCTTGGAGCTGCGATCACATTTTGGGGATTTCATGATATACATTTTCGGTTTTTGTCATGGCCATTGTTGGCTTATTTTCTTTTGGGAAAAAAAATTTGTAATTAATGATTAACCTTACTTTTGTATCAACTTTAAACTAACTTTGGGGCCTACAGTGAAATGTTTCTCTTTTGATGCTAGTCTCTTGCGTTCTCATTTTATACCCGTTTGAGAGACTTTTATGTTTGCTACAATGCTTCCGCGTAAGTCATTTGTATGAAAGTGATTCTTATATATCACTATTGGATCGGATTCCGTGAATCCTTACCGCGGAAACCTGTGGGAAACTAGCGTGTGCGGGCGGAATTTTCCGGCCCGTCGCGCCGCGTCCCCGGATTAAGGCCTCGTTTAGCGGGACCACGGTCCAGGGGCATGACAGGTTTATGCTTTCACTCTTTAAGACATTGTTTTACCATAATATATATGTTTTGCTTTTGGAATGATTCATCTTGAACCAACCTTTATGTTTAAGGAACTTTATATCTTGATGAATAAAAGAAATTTATATTTATGTTTGATTTCTTTGATGGTAATGAAATGGAAATTAGTGTATCAATGATTTGAAGGAATTTTATTGAGGCTCAGAGAGGTCCATCTTATGTGGAAATATGTATGGAAGAGAAAGGAGGGAAAGAAAATCAAAGAAGAAGAAGAAGAGAGTGCAAATCTGCACTCAAAATCGGACCCAGCAGAACTAGGCCGCTCGAGCGACCCCATGGTTCGCTCGAGCGGACCAGGTTCTGTTAGGGGTCCGCTCGAGCGGACCCTGGGCCCAGTCCAGGGTATTTTAAGGCCTGAATTGTGGGCTGTTTTCAGCCCATTTGCTTGGGTTGTTTCCCACTAGTTTCAGGGTCTTTTCCATCCCATCTCCCTCCATTTGTTTGAGGCCCATTTAGCCTCTAATGATGTATAGAAGCCCATGAAAGTTTTGGGTAAATTGTGATACTTGGAAAATTGTGAAATGGAATGAGAACAATGAGAGAATGAATATATGTGGAATTACCCGGAAATCTTTCAAGTCTCAATGCACACTTTATCATTTTAAATGTTGTGGATTTTCATTAGCATCAAACATATCCTTTTATTAATCAATGTTTAAAGGTTAAGTGTGTATTGAGACGGTTCATTGGTAAGTCATTAAGTCACTCTACACTATTCCATTCCATCTCAAGTCAGAAAATGTACATATGTTCTTCGACAAATTAACTTGAAAGAATTTATGTGATTGCACAACCTGGATAACCTCGGTGAATTGAAATGAATTGAGGGGTTTGCCACGTTCGGAAATATATCGATAAAACTATTATTTTGAAAATAAAAGCTCGAGGTAAGATGTGGCCAGAGCTTTGTAGTGTGAGCCCGTGAGCCAAAGGGACTATTATTTTGAGAATAAGACCTTGAGGCAAGATGGGGCCAGAGCTTTGTAGTGTGAGCCCATGAGCAAAAGGGATTATTATTTTGATTTGTATTGGTTCAGGTTTTGAAAACTAAAGGCACCACTAGGCTTAGGTCACCTTATCGGGCTGATCACCCGGCTTAGGATCTTTAATTTGTCTGCCAGCTGCAGCTTGGATTCTGTCTGTACCGACCATGGCAACGGTTTTGATCTGCCGGTCCCACTTCTATGTGGCTACGTTTCTGATTCTGTTTCCGGTCCCACGTGTAATGGCTACGGTTCTGTTTGATAACAACTTTGTTCGTTCCGGTCCCGCGAGTAGTGGCTACGGTTCTGTCTGCTCTTGTTACTTCGGTAATAAGAGAATATAGCCATATGTGGTTTGCCAATGTTTTATCCGTTTGATATTTTGTTTTATGATTCTTGTTTGTTTATGCTCATTATAGTCTTGAATTTATTAATGTTTAAGGAATCGATCTTTTATCGTATTGTCTCTATTATTCAGGATTTTAAATGTATTTTCAATTATTAAATGTTTTACGTAGGCTGTTATCTTTTTAAGATATTTATGTTTCAGAAACTGTTCATTTATTTGCTTTGATATTTATGTTCGGTCTTTCAATCGTTTTATCATGACTTAGTACTATCATTGTTTAGACTCTTTAAATGGATTTACAATGATTCCATAAGGTTTTATAAATGCCCTTTTTCCATATTACCTGTTTATTTGCTTGCCAGACCGTTGTGTCTGACCCTGTTTGTTTGGTGCCAGATTTCTCTCCTTCTGCTTAATTTTAGGTTTTTGATCGGAGGAGGCAGTTAAGCCGCCGGTCTGACATGAGAGGCTGCCCATTGATATCATCTAGATGTCAAGTTTGGCACCGGAGTTCGTAATATCACTTGGGGGTAGTATTTCCATTAGTTGGATATTATTTTTGTATGGTTTTGTTAGCCTTCTTCCCTGGGATTCGTAATTAAGACACTATTGTATTGTAACTTGAATATGTGGGAAATAAATAGTCCTGTTACTGCCAGCTCAGTAATTTCATGATTTATTATTTGTACCAACCTGCTTGTGTGATGGCTTTATGATATTGGTTGAGTGCGACATGGAATCCGATGGCCACGGACTCCGGGTCGTAGCACCATGATTAGCTTCCGCGAAAATATGTTCAGTTTGTGTGGAATTTTATTATCCTCATTCACGCGGATCTTGGGAAGTAAAGCAAAAGTTTAAATAAATCCTAAAATTTTGCATCCCGAGGTCGGATCACTGCAGGGCCTAGTTTCGGGGTGTGACAGGTTTGGTATCAGAGCTGGTTAGTTTCTAGGAAATAATACACTCTAGAGACATTAAGACGTGTGGTGAGGATTCGTTAGATTGTGTCGATTTGTTTTCTCTTGTCTTTGTTTCTTTGAATTTGAGTCCGCTTTTCTTTTAGTTCGAGAGATTTTCTTGTCTTTTCTATTGTTCTTGTTGTTAGGGAATTTGGACAACCAAATTTCCTTTTTCGTGGGGGAGAATTTAAAATCTCCATACCCACATTAAGTGTCTTTTGTCCGTGCTTGTATCGGAGACCGAGAACCCAGTGGACTTAGTATGTTGTTTTCGGAGAACATCAGCAGACTTTCAGCCTTCAACATCTCCATTGTGATTCATGAGAGAAGATGCGTACATTTGTTTGCCGGAGAAGAACATTAGTAATACATGAAGATCCCCTCTCAGCTAATCGAAGATCATCATGCAGCGTACCAAGGTAAGTAAATGTGGATTTTGGGTGAACTCAAACCATCTTTCCAAGATGAAGGACTGCAAAAGGCATATTAGCTGTTGATTCTATGAAGGGTGAGGTGATTTTTAGTTAGTAAGACTAGAAGTTAGTCCCAAAAACTCAGGGATTTCCCGGATTCAATGAGCCTTGTTATAATTTTGGTTGAGAATTTCCATAAATTGCAGCTTAGCCAGTGTAGTTGATTCAGCGGTAATACCAAGTGGATGGTTAGTTGTAGTCAAGATAATTTTCGGCAGCAGAGTTAACCTTGTGGGTTTTACCGACTTACGGGGTATTAGAGTGGACAACGTGTAGATGCAAGTGAAGCAACTAATTGGGTTGTATGCTAATGGATTTATGTTTCTTCTTTAAGGCTTATTTTTGAAATAACTATGTCATTCTACTCTTTTTCATGAGTTACATAATTTTGTTTTCATAAGGTTTTGTGTTTCGGATTTTTGTTTAACTTCTACAGAATTTTGTGTTCATGGTTATATGGAAAGAAATCTCTGATCAGGGATTGTTTTATAGCTGAACTTTAAATCTGAAATTTCTGCACTATTTTAATGATCAAACAGGTTCAAATTTCTGCAGGACTTTTATGAACAAATGAGTTCAGATTTCAACAGGGTTTAGTGTTTAATTAACACTCGGATTTTAGCAAAGTTTAATGTATAGTCATACTATATGAATTTGATTTATTTTTGAAATCCTGATTTGAAATTGTTGAGTGTTTCAATGATTTGTTTGGTTATGAAAATATGAATTTCAAAATGAATAACGTTGTTTCATACTCAAACTTGATAAACTTTATTTATTTAAGCTTTACTTGATAATTTGGAGGTTCAGTTTCTACTATGTTTTAAAATGATGAAATTTAGCTAAGTAATTGTTTTAGTCATTATATTTAAAATTTTCAGGTTTCTTTGCATTGAATGGAATGAGTTGTTCTAGCTTATGGTTGGAGTTTGGGAGTGTATGAATCGAATGGTTGATGGATGTCAGGAGGTGTACTGGTTCAGTTGGAGGCAAAGTTGGATTTATGAGAGAGTAAACATCATTCGAGACGTGACCTTCGGAAGTTGATGAGACAGTTGTTTTACAGGAAAGGTAGGGTATAAGGCAGAACAGAAGATTGAACAGATTGTGAAAAATTTCAGTTAAGCACCATTCAAGAAAATGACTCTATCCACACTGTTGTAAGGATTTAGTTAATTGGTGAACCTTAGAGGACAAACTAAAAGTGGTGGAATTGCTTCGAGACTTGGATTGGAAGTTTCCGCTTATCAGGGAATGATGCCAGCTTGGCAGGTTTCTTTTGTTGATGACACAGTATCAAGCAGAAGATCAAGAACCACAAGCAGATAGAATCAGATGTGAGCAGGAATTCTGAGTACATCACAGAAAGATTAGAATTCGGAGTTGTGAATACAGATTGGATTTTCAAGATCGGTTATGCTTGTCCGAAGTAGAAGACTTGAAGAGTGAAATCTGAAGAGGCAAGCCATGCGAAGTTTCGACACAGGACAACTCAGCAGATTATGGCAGTTTAACATCTGGTTTATAGCAGTATGACATCTGGGTTGTAGCCATGGTTGAAAATATCGGCCGGTACCGGTACGTACCGGCCGATACGTACCGGTACCGGTCGGTACCGCACCGATATCTCAGCGAGATATCGGTCGCGGCGATACGGACAAAATATCGCCAAAATATCGCCATATATCGGCCGATATTTTCAAAATATCGGCCGTGGCGATATCTCGGCCGATATTTTGAAAATATCGGCTCGACCCCCGCCGGGGGATACCCCCGGACCCCCTCTGCGAAGCGCATGTTTTAGATAAATGACAATCAAAATTCAAGAAAATAAAATGATCTACTTGACCATGATACCTAGGACTCTTTTGCTAATTGTCTTTCTTTTTTTTTGTGCTTGGATGTCTATTATTATCACAAACTACTAGATATGATATTAAACCTATTTAATTATGTTTGGAATGATATAGTAGTAAAGATTGTGTAATATGTTAATTCATGAACCAAAAGGCTTTATATTGAGTTAGATTCGATGTTACTCACTTATTTTCCCCTAGATCTAGTATTTTAAAGTGTAGATCTAAATTTTTTTATTTCCAAAATTTGGGGCTTTTCTTGAAATCAATTACATTTTTTCACATTAGTGTTCAAATGCATTGATAATGTATTAGTTTAAAATAGATCTATACTTTTGGAACAAAAAAGTATGAGTTTTTGCCAAAAATTGTGGTTGCATTATGTCAGATTTATGATATTTCATCTTATTGATCATGAGCATCGATAATGGTTGCATTATATAAAATACTGGAGAATAAAGCGAACAGCGATACAGACAGGACTCATAACTTAAGGTGACCGAGATTTTGATTTATTATTGTTACTAATGGAAAAAAATATTGTTTTCCAACATTTTCTAATATTCTGGATTTTTTGAATATTTTTGCAGATTTTTTTGGATTAAAAAAAAATTCACACCGCGACGACCGCGACAGGACCGATATCCGCGACGTATCGGTTTTTCGGCCCGGCCGATACCGCGACCGATACCGAGATTTTAAACCATGGTTGTAGCAGACCAAGTCAGAGACAGGAGACCTATAGAATTTGGAGTTTGTGATTTCAGAACGAAGAAGGATTGATGATATACTTGGAGGCCAGAAGCTGATGATGCATTCGAGGAGCCAACAGATCTCTAAGTCACTCACTTCGTAGTTAAGGTGCTGACATGAGGCGCTTGCGTTGATAGCTTTGATGGAGATAATGGATTGTTTCAGGATACCGAATCACAGTGGATGAAGAGACTAGCACTTGGTAGGATTTCAATTTCACTAATTCCTCGAAGATAAGACCAGATAGAAGAGTTTCAAGCCAGAATCCGAATGGTACAGTATCAGTAAGTATATGGAATTTCGAAATTTTCCGGGATAAAGATTTTTCAGAGAAAACATGTCAACGATCACATCTTCGTACAAGCGTCAGGGACACCGTGTACAGTTTTGTAGGACTTAAGGCACAGAATCCCAAGGTGATAGAAAGAGACGGAACTTGCAGTTTCTTGAACCGACACAGTGCAAGAATGACAGATGACCCCAGGGATGATTAGAAGAATTGTTAACACTAGTTTGGTGAGAGAAGTATGTTTTCGAGCAGATATGTGTGACAATGTGAAGCCTTCAACCGAAACAAATATTCTGTTGCCGATCATCTCAACGTCAGGTTTTATCACGGGACATCTCAGTTGCCGAGGTTCAGCGAGCGTGTCAGCGTTGTCTTTAGTCTTTTTGGTTTTTGATTTTTATTTGGTTTAGACCATTTGGAGGACCAAATGGGTTCTAAGGGGGGGAGGATGTAAGACCATCCTCCCCCCAGTTCTTTTGTTTAGTATTATTTTAATCATTGTTTAGTTTTTTAAGTGATATTAGAGTTGGTTTGACTTCGTCTTTGAGTTTGACTGGATTTTTCATAGCCTTGGAGATTTGAGGACCGTTGACTTTGATTTGGCCCGGTCCATATGATTTATATTTTTTGTGAGAAATTATTCTTATTTTGGAAAATTTCAATTTTTACTCCTTTTGACTCATTTTATTAAGTTTAACAACTTTCATGTTTTGACCATTTTGATTTGATGATCAGAAAATACGTTTTTCGAGAAAAAGGGGCAAAATTGACTTTTCACACTAAATCTGTACTTGAATTTCAAAAATTTCAGAATTTGGGAAAAATATACTTTTTGGAAAGTAAATATTTCGTTGATCGATTTTGTCTTCTTCGTCAATCTCATTCGGGACCCACAAATGTTAGTTTCAGCCCTTTGTAATGTGGGGGGGCCATGGGGCCTAGCCCACTTAACTCTTTATAAAGCCAATGGGCTCTTCTTCTTCCCATTCTTTCATTTCCTGCAACAAAGAGGGGAGCCTAGGGTTTTCTCCCAACCCTTTTCCCTCTCTTCTAGAAAGCTCCCATCTTGAGTGCTAAGTGAGGGAATGATCTCCAAACCTTCTTCCCCACTTTCCAAGCTTTCCAAAGATGTCATTTTCTAAAGATTTGAGCTAGGAGAGACCATTTTTCCAAGCTCTTCTTCCTTGTTTGAGCTTCAAAAAGGTTAGCAATGGATTTCTTTCTTCAAATCTTGGTTTTCCAAACCATTTAGAATATTTTTGTCATATATGCAAAGAGTTTTCATGGAGATTTGAAAATGGTTGGTTGCTAGGGCTTCTTCTTGAGCTATTTTTAGGGGTTTTGTGATTTTGGAGCTTGGGACTATAAGAGGACCATCTTAGAGTGATTTGCATCTCCTCTTAACCCAAGGCAAGTGAATATTAAGTTAATTTGATGGTTTTATTCAATATGAGAAATTTCTTAGCATTTCCACTTTTAATATGTCTTATTATGATTCATCTTGAAATGATTTAGTATGGGTTTATGCTTTCTCTCTTTAAGACATTGTTTTACCATAATATATATATATATATGTTTTGCTTTTGGAATGATTCATCTTGAACCAACCATTATGTTTAAGGAACTTTATATCTTGATGAATGAAAGAAATTTTTGTTTATGTTTGATTTCTTTGATGGTAATGAAATGGAAATTAGTGTATCAATGATTTGAAGGAATTTTGTTGAGGCTAAGAGAGGTCCATCTTATGTGGAAATATGTATGGAAGAGAAAGGAGGGAAGGAAAATCAAAGAAGAAGAAGAAGAGAGTGCAAATCTGCACTCAAAATCGGACCCAGCAGAACTGGGCCGCTCGAGCGACCCCATGGTTCGCTCGAGCGGACAAGGTTCTGTTAGGGGTTCACTCGAGCGGACCCTGGGCCCAGTCCATGGTCTTTTAAGGCCTGAATTGTGGGCTGTTTTCAGCCCATTTGCTTGGGTTGTTTCTCACTTGTTTCAGGGTCTTTTCCATCCCATCTCCCTCCATTTGTTTGAGACCCATTTAGCCTCTAATGATGTATGGAAGCCCATCAAAGTTTTGGGTAAATTCTGATATTGGAAAATTGTGAAATGGAATGAGAACAATGAGAGAATGAATATATGTGGAATTACCCGGAAGTCTTTAAAGTCTCAATCCACACTTTATCATTTTAAATGTTGTGAATTTTCATTGGCATCAAACATATTCTTTTATTAATCAATGTTTAAAGGTTATGTGTGTATTGAGATGGTTCCTTGGTAAGTCATTAAGTCATTCTATACTATTCCATTCCATTTCAAGTCAGAAAATGTACATATGTTCTTCGGCAAATTAACTTGAAAGAATTTATGTGATTGAACAACCTGGATAACCTCGATGAATTGAAATGAATTGAGGGGTTTGCCACGTTCGGAAATATATCGAAAAAACTATTATTTTGAAAATAAAAGCTCGAGGCAAGATGGGGCCAGAGCTTTGTAGTGCGAGCCCGTGAGCCAAAGGGACTATTATTTTGAGAATAAAACCTCGAGGCAAGATGGGGCCAGAGCTTTGTAGTGTGAGCCCATGAGCAAAAGGGATTATTATTTTGATTTGTATTGGTTCAAGTTTTGAAAACTAAAGGCACCACTAGGCTTAGGTCACCTTGTCGGGCTGATCACCCGGCTTAAGATCTTTAATTTGTCTACCAGCTGCAGCTTGGATTATGTCTGTACCGACTATGGCAACGGTTTTGATCTGCCGGTCCCACTTGTATGTGGCTACGGTTCTGATTCTGTTTCCGGTCCCACGTGTAGTGCCTACAGTTCTGTTTGATAACAACTTTGTTCGTTCCGGTCCCTGGAGTAGTGGCTACGGTTCTGTCTCTTGCTACTTCGGTAATAGGAGAATATAGCCATATGTGGCTTGCCAATGTTTTATCCGTTTGATATTTTGTTTTATGATTCTTGTTTGTTTATGCTCATTATAGTCTTGAATTTATTAATGTTTAAGGAATCGATCTTCTATCGTATTGTCTCTATTATTCAGGATTTTAAATGTATTTTCAATTATTAAATGTTTTACGTAGGCTGTTAGCTTTTTAAGATATTTATGTTTTAGAGACTGTTCATTTATTTGCTTTGATATTTATGTTTAGTCTTTCAATTGTTTTATCATGATTTAGGACTATCATTGTTTAGACTCTTTAAATGGATTTACAATGATTCCATAAGTTTTTATAAATGCCTTTTTTCCATATTACCTGTTTATTTGCTTGCCAGACCGTTGTGTCTGACCCTGTTTGTTTGGTGCCAGATTTCTCTCCTTCTGTTTAATTTTAGGTTTTTGATCGGAGGAGGCAGTTGAGCCGCGGTCTGACGTGAGAGGCTGCCCATTGATATCATCTAGATATCAAGTTTGGCACCGGAGTTCGTAATATCACTTGGGGGTAGTATTTCCATTAGTTGGATATTATTTTTGTATGCCTTTGTTAGCCTTCTTCACTGGGATTTGTAATTAAGACACTTGTGTATTGTAACTTGAATATGTGGGAAATAAATAGTCATGTTACTGCCAGCTCAGTAATTCCATGATTTATGATTTGTACCAGCCTGCTTGTGTGATGGCTTTATGATATTGGTTGAGTGCGACATGGAATCCGATGGCCACGGACTCCAGGTCGCAGCACCATGATTAGCTTCCACGAAAATATGTTCAGTTTGTGTGGAATTTTATTATCCTCATTCACGCGGATCTTGGGAAATAAAGCAAAATTTTTAAATAAATCCCAAAATTTCGCATCCCAAGGTCGGATCACTGTAGGGCCCGGTTTCGGGGTGTGACACCTATAAATATGAAGGCCTTGCCTCATATGCATATAAGTCAAGTGCAACACTGAAGTCAAGTGAAAGACAAGTCAAGTCCAGAAGTGATGAGTGAAGTGAGAGTGTGAGACACACAGAAGTGTGTAGTGTGAGTGCTCTCTTTGAAGTACAATGAGTGTATTGAGAAAGAGTAGTGAGTGAGTTTCTTTCTTGTAAGTGTGTAGGCTTAAAAGTGTGTTCCTTTGTAATAGTGTATTAGTGTAAGATTTATAAAGTGAGTTCTTGTTCTTAGTGCAATTTGTTGTTAAGCTATAGCTAGTGTGTTTCTCCCATTATCCAAGTTGTATCAAAGCCATCTTCCAACAAAGTGGTATCAGAGCTAAGTTCCCCTACAAGCAAAGATGGCCTCAAGCTTGGTTCAACCCCAGATCCCGAAGCCGACGAAGGAAAACTATGAGAACTGGAGTATCCAGATGAAGGCATCATTCGGATCGCAGGATCTATGGGAGATCGTCACCGAAGGATACGTGGAGCCCACTGCAGAGCAAGAATCTGCTTACACCGCGGAGCAGAAGGCTGCACTCAAGGATCAAAGGAAGAAAGACAAGAAGGCCTTGGTTTTACTCTATCAAGGGGTAGATGAAGCAACCTTTTATAAGATTGCTAAAGCAGCATCAAGTAAGAAAGCATGGGAGACCCTTAGCACTATCTTCAAAGGTGTTGATCAGGTCAAGAGGGTCTGTTTTTAAACCCTCCGAGCAGAGTTTGAAGCTACACACATGAAAGAAGGTGAGTGTATCTCTGATTATTTCTCGCGATTGCTAGTATTAGTAAATCAAATGAAGATAAATGGTGAAAAGATAAAAGATATTCGAGTTGTAGAAAAAGCATTGAGATCCCTCAAAACCAAATTCGAGCATGTGGTTGTGGCCATTGAGGAGTCCAAAGATTTAGAGACTCTCTCAATAGAAGAATTAATGGGATCACTCCAAGTCCATGAGCAACGTATGCAAAAGAATAGTGGATCCATGGTCTTGGAACAAGCACTAGAGTCAAAATTTACTCTAAGTGAGCAAAAGCCCGGTCGCCGAAGTTCAAAGCGGGGCGGTAGCACAAACAACAATCGCGGTAGAGATAAAGGGGGAGCATATACTCAAAGCCAAAGGCAATCTCAATCGAAGAGCTCCAACAATCTCGGAAGAGGAGCTGGTCGAGGTGGATTCACTCGTGGTCGTGGTAATTCAAGAAGTGTCCAATGCTACAACTTCAACAAGTTTGGACACTTCGCCTCGGAGTGCTGGAGCAAACCCGCTGAACGGGAGGAGTGATCTAACTTCGAAGAAGCGAGAGATGAAGAAAAAGAATTATCCACAGTTCTCCTAGCACAAGAGGAAGGCTATGGCCAAGAAAATGTCTAGTACCTGGATTCTGGTTCAAGCAACCACATGTGCGGGAAGAAGGAACTCTTTGAAGAGCTTGTGAAAGATGTCAGTGGAAAAGTAAGTCTCGGAGACTCATCAAAGCTTCTCGTACGAGGTAAGGGAAAGATTAAGATTTAACAGAAAGATGGTGTGCCAGCATATATCTCAAATGTGTATTACGTGCCCAACATGAAAAGCAACATCCTCAGTATTAGGCAACTCCTGGAGAAGGGATATGTAATACACATGGAAAATCTCTCTATGTCATTGAAAGATGTACATGGGAGGCATATAGCTCGAGTCCAAATAGCGAAAAACCACATGTTCCCACTCTATCTTAGTACAAAGCTAGAGAAGTGCTTCCATGGACTTATAAATAATGAGTCATGGAAGTGGCATCTAAGATATGGGCATCTTCACTTCCACAGGCCCAAGCTATTATCCACTGCAAACATGGTGCATGGCTTGCCTACTATCGAACAGCCCAAGCATGTACGTGACGTAAGCACACTTGGCAAGCAACAAAGAAACTCATTTCCTGTAGGAAAATCATGGAGAGCAAAAGCACCATTGCCGTTGTTTCACACAGATATTTGTGGACCATT
Source organism: Litsea cubeba (assembly GCA_012931725.1). Classification (NCBI taxonomy): domain Eukaryota; kingdom Viridiplantae; phylum Streptophyta; class Magnoliopsida; order Laurales; family Lauraceae; genus Litsea; species Litsea cubeba. Next base: position 19,733,999 of record CM022950.1, read on the forward strand.
GGAGACACCTTCTCTTGGAGGTCATAGATACTTCACACTTTCATTGATGACTTCGGTAGCAAGCTCTGGGTATTCTTTATCAAAGAGAAGTCTGCAAGCTTCACTACCTTCCAGAATTCAAAGCCCGTGTAGAAGTAGAAAGTGGTTATAAGATTAAGACACTTAGATCTGACAGAGGTGGAGAGTACACCTCGAAAGAATTTCAAGAGTATTGCAGACAGTGGGGCATCGGGCATTAGTTCACAACTGCCTATACACCGTGGAAAAATGGAATAGCGAAAAGGAAAAACTGCACCATCCTCGATATGACGAGAACCATGCTTAAAGAGAAGGGTCTGCCAAAAGAATATTGGGCAGAAGCAGCTGCGTGTACTACCTACTTACTCAACAGATGTCCTATGAAAAGTGTCATGAATAAGACACCGCAGGAGGCGTGGAGCGGTCACAAACCAAGTGTGGCCCATCTAAAAATATTTGGGTGTGTTGCATATGTCCAAGTACCGGAGGCAAAGAGGAAGAAGCTTGATGATCGTGGAGAAAAAAGTATCTTCATCGGATGCAGTGAGGAGTCTAAAGCCTATAAACTCTGCAACACACTTACTAAAAAGGTGGTGGTGAGTAGAGATGTAGTCTTTAGTGAAGAAGAAGCATAGAGGTGGGATGAAGAAAACACATCCCAAGAAAAGCCTCTTGAAATAGAAGAACAATAGACACATCTTCAAAATAATGAAGGCCAGTGGCAAGATGATGCAACATCTCCACATACAACATCATCAGTACGAAAGAGTCCCGAAGGACAAGATGGGATAATCAGCAAGTAGCTCATCGGCTCGAAGCTCTTCCTCCTCCATCACACCAATCAAGATGAGAAGCCTAAGAGACATCTATGAGGAAATTGAAGAGACCAACCTCTTATGTCTCTATGCTGACCATGAGCCTCTTACCTTCTAAAAAGCAGTGAACGAAGATTATTGGAGAAAAGCCATGGAAGAAAAGATTCATACCATCGAGAAGAACAACACTTGGGAGCTTACTACACTCCCTCCAGGCCAGAAAACTATTGGTGTCAAGTGGGTATACAAGATCAAGCGCACAGTCGATGGAGAGATCGATTGATACAAGGCGGGGCTCGTAGCTAAAGGCTACAAACAGCAATACGGTGTGGATTACGAAAAAGTCTTTGCTCCTATCGCCCGACTTGATACTGTAAGAATGCTTATCTCTCTTGCAGCACATCATAGTTGGAAAATTTACCAACTAGATGTTAAGTCAGCATTCCTAAATGGAATACTTGATGAAGAAGTATATGTAGAACAGCCAGAAGGCTTTATAGTAGAAGGAAATGATCAAAAAGGATACCGCTTAAAGAAAGCATTATATAGGGTAAAGCAGGCCCCAGGAGCATAGAATGCTCATATAAACAGCTATCTAAAGGAAAACGGGTTCTCCAAATTCCCTTATGAGCATTCAGTCTACATAAAGAGAAATGCTCATAGCATGCCTCTATGTTGATGACTTACTATTCACTGGAACAGCCCCCAGATGTTCAAAGAATTTAAGCATGCTATGTTCAAGGAGTTCGATATGACCGACTGCGGACTAATGTCCTTCTTCCTTGGTATAGAGGTCAAGCAACAACAGGATGGCATTTCCATCTCACAGAAACAATATGCTAAAGAACTCCTTGAGAAATTCAGAATGAGCAACTGTAATCATGTAAGCACGCTTGTAGCAACAAGCCTGAGACTGACGAAAGAAGGAGAAGGAAAAGAAATTAATCCGACATTAAGCCTGATTGGAAGCCTAAGGTATCTCACAATCACAAGGCCAGATATTGTCTATGGTTTCGGACTTTTGAGCCGATATATGGAAAAGCCAAAGGAGTCGCACTGGGCCGTAGCCAAAAGAATCTTACGGTACATCAAAGGTACCATGGATCTTGGTCTTTTAATTTCTACGGCTATGGCAACGAAGCAAAGTTATATGGATATTCAGACAGTGACTGGGGAGGTGATCAAGACGAAAGAAAGAGCACTATTGGGTATGTATTATATCTTGGATCAACGGCTTTCACGTGGGTCTCTAAGAAGAAAAGTATTGTAGCACTGTCTACATGTGAAGCTGAATACGCAGCAGCGTCAGCAGCAATCTGCGAAGCTATATGGCTGAGAAACCTCCTAGAAGAATTGATCACCCACAAGATGAATCCACAACTATACATGTGGATAACAAGTCTACCATTGAACTCTCTAAGAATCCTATACAGCATGGAAGGAGTAAGCACATTGATATCAGGTTCCATTTCATAAGAGATCATGTAAAGCATAAAACAATGAAGCTGGAGTACTGCAGCACTACTGAACAAGTGGCAGACATTTTCACTAAGGCTTTGCCAACCGACACCTTCACAAGGTTAAGAGAAAAGCTTGGCATGAAGACAGCATCAATCTAGAAGATTAAGAGTGTCAATGTTTTGAGGGGGAGTAATGTCAGTCAAAATATTGATATAAATATATCACACTCTCCAAGTCTTTAGAAGAGTCCTCTCCAATTCTTATTCTCAAGCTTTCTAGAAAGTGCATGGGACTTCATGTGGTCTAGAAGTCTAGAAAAGAGCACCCATTCCAGAGAAATCCCATTCTGGAGAAATCAAAACCGACTTCATGTGTGATGTTGCATTGGGCCACGTCGGCTATTTCCAGCCACTTGAAGCACTTCCACCGACCTGGCCACACCTATAAATATGAAGGCCTTGCCTCATATGCATATAAGTCAAGTGACACACTGAAGTCCAGTGAAAGACAAGTCAAGTCCAGAAGTGACGAGTGAAGTGAGAGTGTGAAGTGAGAGTGTGAGACACACAGAAGTGTGTAGTGTGAGTGCTCTTTTTGAAGTACAGTAAGTGTATTGAGAAAGAGTAGTTAGTGAATTTCTTTTTTGTAAGTGTGTAGGCTTAAAAGTGTGATCCTTTATAATAATATATTAGTGTAAGATTTATAAAGTGGGTTCTTGTTCTTAATATAATTTGTAGTTAAGCTATAGCTAGTGCGTTTCTCCCATTGGCCAAGTTGTATCAAAGCCATCTTCCAACAACCTCTTCTTCTCCTGTGACTTTGCAAAAAGCTTTTGGAGATGGCTTCTATCTTCCGTGGGTGTTTCTTCAACTATGCCAATCACAGCTACCAACATCAAAAAGGTGATCACAACCGAGAGAAACACATCTCAAGCTAACTGAGCTGCACTGGTTTTTTCCTACACAATTTACTTCATTTGGCTATGTAGAAATGACAATACCTTTCACGACAAATCTATCTCCACATAAGGGCCAAGGGAGGCCTTCATGAACATCTCTCCACCTCAATCAGATCCCTACCGAGCCATGTTTAGAGACCGTCTCATGATGCCCTTTTTCATTTTTTGGGAGACCTCTCTCCACTAACAATATGTATTAAATTCATTCTTTCCTACTAAGTTTTTTTTTCTTTTCGCCTATTGAGGTAGCTCTAAAGCTCCTCTAAGCATGTACAACTTCTGGATGTCCATTTTGGGGGCCTTAGCCCTTGTTCTCTTTTCTTTCTTTAATTCGATTTTATTCTTTAGCAAAAAGTATTTTAGATTTAGATCAAATACTTATAAAATTTATATACACTTTTACTTACATGTATTCATGATAATCAATTCAAATGAATAAGTTTTTATATGCTAGAAAAATACTATAATAAAAAACAAAACAAAAAACATTTCTTCCTATGTTATTCTTAACTCCATGTAAAAGATCTATTAAAAGTCTCAATTTCATTCCAATAATCATTTTTAAATTGATATAAACCACAAGTATAAATCACTTAAAAACAAACATCAACTATTTATAATCAAATTTCCCGAACTAATAATTGCAAAATGGAAGGAAATTATTAAAATAAGATGACTTAGCCAAGTTCCCCATATATTTGACTCAATCCTTCACCGCCAAAATTAAGTGACTCAGCAGAGTCACAAGTGAACTCAGGAGTTTCCCTACCTTGTCTCGACAATACAATCTTAGCAAACTTCAAAAGAGACCTTGCATATATATATATATATATATATGGCAGTGTTGATTTTGAGTAGTTTAAGTTTTACAAGTGTGACCCAATGATAAATTTATAGAACACTACAACAAAATACAGTTTTGCCAATGCAATAAACGCGTCTGGAAAGGTAGGTTTTGCGTCGGCAAAGGATTTCCCAACACATTTCAATGCGTCGGCCGCGCGTCGGCAATTATGCGTAGCCAAATCTATAGCCGACGCTATTTTAACTGCGTCGGCAGATCCTTGTACAATTACCAATGCACTGCAGCGTGTCCAATACGTCGGCAAAAAGATGTGCGTCGGCAAAAAGTACTGTTTTCTTATTTGAAAACCATATTTACCAACGCAATACCAGCGTCAGCAAAATAAACGCCAACCCTGGTAGTGCGTTGGGAGTTCCTAGTAATGGCCGACGCTGGCAGTATGTTGGGAATTCATAATAATGGCCGACGCTAGCAGTGCGTTGGGAATTCATAATAATGGCCGACGCTGACAGTGCATTGGGAGTTCCTAGTAATGGCCGACGCTGGCGGTGCGTTGGGAATTCATAATAATGGCCGACGCTGGCAGTGCATTGGGAATTCATAATAATGGCCGACGCTGGCAGTGCGTTGGGAATTCCTGGTAATGGCCAACACTGCTAATGTATTGGAAGGCAGACGCACATATCACGTCGGGAAAGGTTGTAATACTTTTTCTTTTTTGCAATGCACACTGGTGCTTCGAGAAATATTACTTTTTAAAAAAATATATAATATTTGTATTTTTTTTCCTGTATATATACCACAAATAAAAATCTAAATACATGTTCAAACCAACAAACTTGATGCACAAACTAATTTAAAATAGATTCATCAATAATTCCAAAATAATATCCACAACCAAATATCCGACATCCATAAACCAAAATAAACCCACAAATATCTAAAATATACAAATATTACTACTTCATCATTTTCAAAAGATTCTAACATCCACAAATGTCTGTGACCAAAATAAATAAGGGAGATCCCTAAGAGTCTGCAGCCAGCACGATAAAATCCAAAACCAATCTGCAAAACAAAAAACGAACACCATCAGATACAAGTTTAATAAACTTCCTACACAAGAGGATTTTGAGATCTAACATAAGAACACAAGAGTTTGGAGCAAAAAATGTTGGTTCCATAACTCATACAACAAGATCAACAAGTAATCAAAACTACATCAAACTTCTTGTGAAATCTCACAAAATGGAAGACTTGAATAACTCATACAACAGGATCAACAAGCCACGCAATTATTATCATACATAAGACATCAATCATCTACTCAATTAGTATTTGCTTCTATATGACATATTAAGAACAGTGAAAAAGAGATGACTCAAATGATAAATGTTTCATTTACTAAGGATGTGTGAGAGAGTAGAATGTGGTGAGTTTAAGACTGACTCTTTAACAATGCCATGAAGAGTCTACAAATGACAACAAGAGAGTAGAATGTGGCATCCTAATAAAACTAGATCACAAATGACAGAGCAGCAACTGTACCTAGCCAAACATATACATGACACACTTTTCACAACCTTCATATAACTAATGGTTCCCAAAAATAAATCTTCTGCAAAATAGTAATGGAAAACAGACATTTTATTATCAATGCAGTTGCATCAACAAGCATGCCTTCTATAAAGGTTGTACATAATAGGTCACCCGAGGTCAGATGATAAGTTTTGCTGCCTCTTTTTTTTTTTTTTTATAATAGTTTTACTTGTCTATTCATTTCACTATAATGACTTACCAGGTACAGATCATCTGATCATCCATGATTGGAACCGGTGGTTTATATGGTCCACTCATTTTGAACCCACATCTAAGTTAGAAATATTCTGTATGTGAAAGAACAGGGGCCACTTATGAGTAGCTCATATTGTGCATAGAATCAATCAGGGAAACATATCTGTGATCGACATATGGGTGGCACTAGATCCTACTCCATAAAAGTGTGATTCTCACATGCCAGTTTCAAAAGTTTTCGAAACAATAAGGATAGGAATGCCATTCACACAAAATAAATAATGAAAATGAGAGGAATATGTTTTTTTCGTTGTTCAAGTGAGGAATTATGGGTTTTCCACAGAAGCACATTAATAATTTGCAAGATACAATTCCATTTATGCAAGAACAAACCCAAGCTATATATTCAATTTTAAAATACCCAAAATACCCCATCAGAGAAATTGGAAAATCCCCCAAAACAAATCTAATCACAGCTTGTCGAGAAATCAAGAAAATTTGGGGCAGCATGATATCTCCATGACATTAGCAATAACTGCAAAAATAATAATAATAATAATAATAAAAAGAGGGCAACACACTAACCTTGGGTGGAGACTGGCGGTGGCAGAACAAATGGCTGAGGTGGAGAAAATGGAGGAGATCCTGCGGCAGAACAAATGGCCGAGGTGGAGAAAATGGAGGAGATCCTGGGCAAGGCTTCAATGTTACTGGACCACATAGTCGTTATTGTTCAGGTATTCAATCACTTTAACCTCCCATGTACGGAAGACACTAATTCAAGGGCTATGATCTTCTACTCTAGGACATTTTAAAGGAATCACCATCCTTCATGGGATGTTTCATATTCAATGGTATCAACAACAATGGTCCCCACATGTATGAAAGTCAGGGACAAAGTAATGCACAATTCAGTGTGGCTCAGGGCCCGTCAATTCCTTGGATCATGCTGTTCATAGATTTGGTCAGCAAGAGACCTTATGGGAGTAAACAGTGAAAAGGGTATATTTGCTGGAACTTCTCCTGTTAGCATGTTGTTGGATAAATCCCTACAATTCAAATGATAAATGTTTTTATGGTGAGATAAGAAAAGCAACCTGTCTGAATATATGCAGACAAATACATAATGTAAACAAGCATGAAAAGGAAAGAATTACTTACAGAACTTGCAGTGCACTGATATTTGTTAAAGACATAGGAATAGAACCAGATAGGCTATTGTTGTTAAGCCAGCTATCCTTGCATAAGCATTCCAATGAATCACACTACATTAAATTCTATGATAGTGGGTGTTGTGGATAGCACACCCACACCCAACAGTCCCACCCAGGGATTGATACCTGGGTGGGTGGGTGTGTTTCCTTACTCTTTGGCTTCAGGTCAACTTGGCGTTTTTCTTTTGTTCTTATTGTTGTTGTTGTTGGTTCAAGTGTTCAAGGGTTCAAGTCAGAAACCCACCATTTACACAACTAGGTAAGATAATAAAATAAAAGAAAGTTCCCTACACAAGGGTCATACCATATTATTATAGCTTGGAGTTGATCTTTAATGCTCTACCCAACTCCCCCACCCACCATTTGGTTTGTCATAGACAAAAGGGCATGGATAAACAACACTTACCTTCTTCCACCACAAGAAAAGGCATAAACAAGCAAACAAATATCATTTGCTTTTATCTTGCAAATGGGTAAGTAGTACCCCCACCACACCACCATCACAGAACAATCCAATCACAACATGATAAGGTTTTAAAATATGAAACACATCTAAATCTTAGCAACCATACCCATCATAGCCCTTCAAATGTAAAATTCCTTAAACAAACACATAGAGAGATCCAGCCCATCACAGCCCTTCAAATGTAAAATTCCTTAAACAAACACATAGAGAGATCCAGCCCATCTTAGCGACCATACCCATCACAGCCCTTCAAATGTAAGAAAACAAACATTTTTTTCTCCAATATATGGAACACAGAAAGATCCACATCTTTACAGTAGAGGCAATGGTACCATGGTGCTCTTCATGTAGCATTTGAAACCTTAGTCACAGGGATTTGGGCAATGCAAAACAGATGTGATTTGATCATCTTACAGACTACATACTTGCATACTCTTTTGGGTTGCCATTCAGGGTGTGAAGTTAGACTTGTAGTTTAACAACTTCAAGATATATAACAAATTCTTGGTTGTTAAAGATACATATATCTTTAGTGTTTAGGGCTGGTTAGAACCCATCAGTGAGGGAAGCATCAAAGGAGAATGAATGCAGAGTTGTTCTATTTATCCACAATTGCAAAAGTCAACACTTCTTTTAAATGATGAAACTACTTTGGGGTGAGAGAGAACTCTGTAGTTACAAAACTCAAGATATAAGGTCTGTAGTTGCATAAGCCCTTAACCTAAAATACAAAGAAGGTGTTGTCTTGCATTTTACCTGTGGCAGTGGCAGAGACAGTTAAGAAAAAAAAGAAAAAAGGAAAAGACCGATCATTATTCTCTATGGATAGAGAGGGAGAGATTTAGGGGTTTTGGAGTTGGAGGTGGGGGCTCAATGGTTGTTTTAGATGGGGGCTTGGCCAAATGGGCTGCATAACCCAAATGAGTTTTTTCCTAGTGGGTGGGGGTTGAAGCCACAACATTCGCCTGAAGCCCCAAACCATATATTTGATTCTGACAATCTTACAAATGCACACAGGCCATTAGATCACAGTAATTTCTACATTTGACCCACATCTACATTGAGTCCCACAATGTGTTACTGACATATGGGAGCTTCACCATACCTTTTCTTTTCCATTGCCTTTTTGCTTCATCGGGAGCAAAGGTTGCTTCTTCTCATATTCCATGCCCCTTTGTTCCTCATGGTCTGTGACATCCTTCTTAACCGCTGGATATCTAAAACTCAAATCTGTAGATATCTGGATTCAAAGGAGAACGCATCTCACTTCCCAATATTGCAATTTTAAAACAGCCCACAAACAGCTAGGGCTTTACTCTTCGATCAAGCAAGACATTGCACACTTTCTCGGATATATTTAGGGTTTTGAGAGTAAACTGAAATACCTGGATCTATTCCTGCTCCTTTTCTGATTCTCTGTTACAGAGATAGAGCGGAAGAGGGCCACTGCGGCTGGAGAAGACGATCAAAAAATGGGTTAAACTCGTGCTGGCTTTGGTGAAGATGACCGGAAAAAGGGGGCACCAGGTATTTTGTCGTGCAGCGTCTGGAGAGAGGGATATGAGAGCGTCTGGAGAAGATGAGGGCGAGGCGAGAGAGGGAGATGAGAGGAAGAGAGGGAGATGAGGGTCAGAGAGGGAGAGGGATATGAGAGCGTGAGAGAGATTACATCATAAAGATTCGGAAGTATGGGCTCAAAATACAGGCCTTTTTATTGTTCTTTTTTTTTAAATTGGGTGGGGCTTTTCTTATATATGAGTTCGACTCTCGATGAATCATATATTTATAAGATATCGTCAAATCTCATTTTTATTGGAGGTTATCTCATTATATGATTGAACACAAAAAAATAATAATAATAAAATAATATTTTTTTAGCCATGGTTTTTTATATGGTCAATCTTACAGCGGTTCTCACTCAATTTTAAACAAGAAATTGGGATACCTCATAAATAAATGTGTTTGACCATTTTGAACGACTCTGATTAATATGGGCACGAGTGGGACCCATCCAAAAAAGTTCTTAGCATACTCCGCTAGAAGATATTGTAGTTGCCCCAGAATTAAAAAAAAAAAAATAATAGACATGAAAGCGGCATAGAGTTGGGAATAAATCAAAGCGATTAAAACGGTTTGCTCATATTGTTTTGGTAAAAAAGAATTTTACTAAATGGGGCTTTGCGGACACAGACCTATGCGCCGCAAGTAGGCAAAATAAATGTTTTCCACAACTTTTGCCAACGCGATCTTACTTGTGTCGATAAAAGTAGCAATTATTTGTGACTTTCGCCAACACAATCCAAATATGAATCAGAAAATAGACTTTTACCAACGCCAGTTTTCATTGCGTCGGCACATAGTATAGGGAAAGTTTTTCCACAGCTTTTGCCAATGCGGTCTTACTTGCGTCGGTAAAAGTAGCAATTCTCTGTGACTTTTGCCAACGCAATCCAAACATGCATCGGAAAAAAGACTTTTACCAACGCCAATTTTCACTGCGTCGGCAAATAGTGTCGGGAAAGTTTTTCCACAGCTTTTGACAATGCGGTCTTACTTGCGTCGGTAAAAGTAGCAATTCTCTGTGACTTCTGGCAACGCGGTCTTACTTGTGTCGGTAAAAGTAGCAATTCTCTATGACTTTTACCAACGCAGTCCAAACATGCATCGGAAAAAGGACTTTTACCAATGTCAATTTTCACTGCGTCGGCAAATAGTGTCGGGAAAGTTTTTCCACAGCTTTTGCCAACGCGGTCTTACTTGTGTCGGTAAAAGTAGCAATTCTCTGTGACTTTTGCCAACGCAAATTTTTACTGCGTCGGAAAATAGTGTCGGGGAATGTAAGTTTGTTATAGATGGGGCTTTGCGGACGCAATAATGCATCGGCAATGGTGCGAATAAAAACTCAAAGCTTTCCCAACGCACATCTGTGCGTCGCCAGTAGGCAAGATAATTGCCAACGCATTATTGCATCGCCAATAGAAAAACTCACGTTGGCAAAACTTTCCCTCTCTTTTGGGGGGATTTTTTGTTGGTGCCAAGGTGGTTACTACAGTTTCTGCCAACGCGGTCTTACTTGCGTCGGTAAAAGTAGCAATTTCTATGACTTTTGCCAACGCAGTCCAAATATGCGTTGGAAATAAGACTTTTGCCAACGCAAATTTTCACTGCATCGGCAAATAGTGTCGGGAAAGGTGCAGTTTGTTGTAGTGGAAATAAAATAAGATTAGGGCATGTTTGTCTAGCTATTTCTTCCTTGAGGAAAACTTAAAAAAAAAAAATGATCTAGGTTTCAAACGATTTCGTGCGAAATTATTTCTGAGGGGGGAGAGGTGGGAAAAGGTTTTCATTTAAAACGAAAATCTCTTTTCACGGAAGGGCCCTTGCAAGCTTGCCCTCTTATTTTCAATTCATCATCTTCTCGATCTCAAAACTAAGACAATATTCATGCCAAGTCCATCACATCATTTCTTGTGAGCAAAACAAAATCAGAAAATAGTTCAAAGACAGAACGACACCTTACCCCAGTGATAGGATGTGTTAGTTCTCACCTGGTTGCCCAGGGATCGACCCCTAGGCATGCCATATTCGCTCACCCGAGGTCTCTCTCACCTCACCTCAGGTATCAAAGTCCCAGCCCCGTTAGCTGGGGTAAAAAAAGAGGTTATTGTATATACCTCTCAGATTTCTAAGATTTATAAATAGGCCCATGCAGCTTCAATATTTGTAAATAGGCCCCTGCCTTCTCATTTTATTGGCTTCCATTTTAGTATTTAAGAATAGGCACCCACAATAAGGTTTGTGTTGTTTATAAAAAAATTATAACTTTGCCCTTGCATCAATTAAAGGAAAATGAGTATGTTATTATTAACAACAAATACCATTATTTTATCCCAAGTTCAAACGATCTCTCACAATAAATCTCTCATGCACATGAAGCCCAATTCTGTATTTTGAAACTTTCATCAATCGAATAGTGGGTTGTGCATGGATTGGATCAATAATATTTATAACTAATTATAAGTATATGTGTTGATCGTCATTATTATTGACTTAGATTTAATAAAATTGAGCTTGTAATGATAAAAATGAATTTATGGAGAGGTATTCTCTCCCAGCAAATGTAATTGTTAGTGTTATAATCTTTAGAGAAAACTAAGTCTAAGCCTTTGAAATTATTCATATCTACGTAAAGATATGGGGAAAAATGTCACTTCACTCTAAAGACTTATGCTCATTTGAAGGCTATTGATTTAGGGAAAATGGAAGGTATTAAAATAAAAACTAAAGGGCCTAAAAGGCAAGGATTCAATTTACAAATTCTATAAACCTTAGGGGTATATACCAGAACTAATAAAAAAAGAAAGAAATTGCTAAAAGAGGAAATTTTTATCATTTCTTTCTGCAGAACTCATCAATGAGCAAATCTATGGAGCAGTTGGAAGACCCACCTTCTTCCACAGCCTTGGCTGCTTGTTCCCCTACCTCCTTAGCTCTCTCTGTCACCACCTTTCCCTTCTCCCCCATCATCAACTCTCTCACCATCTCCTCCACTGTCTCAGACCCCACCAACATCTCAAAATCCCCAGTCTCTCCAGGAATTCTCAGCCCAATCCGCAACTCCTCCTCCACGATCTTTGCATTCATGTGTTGCTCTGCCATCATAGGCCACCCCAAAATTGGCACCTTAGCACAAATACTCTCCAGAACTGAATTCCATCCACAGTGACTCAAAAACCCTCCAACACCCTCATGCCCAAGTATCTCCTTCTGCTCCACCCACTCTCTAACAACCAATCCTCTCTCTTTTACCCTCTCTTCAAACCCATCTCCCAAATCAGCTTTCCATCTCAACACCCACAAAAAATCCACCCCAGATCGCTCCAACCCAAGTGCTAATTCCTGTAGTTGCTTCTCAGAAATCTCCGCTTGTGTTCCAAATGCAATGTAAAGAACTGATCGACCCATGGCTAGCCTCTCATCGAGCCACTGGAGCAATGTGGGGTTGTTGTGAGACCGACCTTGGTGATGTTGGTTCATGCAAAGTGGACCCACAAACCAAGATCTAGGACCAATCTCCTTGTTCCAGTAATCGGCGTAAGCAGTTTCTAGTTCATAGACGCTGTTGACGAGCAAACCCTGGCTATATACTGTGCTGTAGTCTATCTTTCTTATGAATTCGATCTTTGAGTCCTTGTCTTTAATTGCTTTCAACAGGGTTCCCAGGTCGCGCGGGGTGAAGCGAAGAGATGGGAAGCAAGGCAATGAGAACGTACTACCTGGTATAAGAGAAGATTATATATTATATATATTAAAGCAAAGGAGGAGGTGGGCTGTCAATCCACATTATTTTAAGGTGTCACCTCACTTTGGGCTACTCTCTCTCTCCTAAAACCTCTCTCATAAGATATTTTTATGAATGTTTGAATTTAAGTCATATTTCTATCATTATCCAAATTACAAGGAAATCTTTAAAGTCGGTTTGTTTTCTTTTACTTAGATCTTCAATCATCAATGGGTCCCATGTTAAATATGTTTTGTGGGCCCTACCGATGAATGAAATCCAAGTTGTTGCTCCTTTACTTTCCTTTCAGTTTTTTTCCCCAAATGGATGGGTCCAGTAGTGGGCACCAGTTCATATTAAATATATTTCAAGATTAGACTCCTGTATTGGATGAAATCCCAATGGTCTTCTCATAACCCCTTTTTTCTAAGAGTGGGCCCCCACATCAACAAGGGCCTACTGACCAAATATTCAATTGGACATACCTTTAGATATTTGGATATGGGCATATCTTTAGATGTTACATCATGTGATACCACTAAGGATCCTCGGAATGACACATAAACAAGGTCCCACTGTCTAATTGGACACACCTTGAAGGAATTATGATATTAAGCTCATCGTTAGATGTTACATCATGTGACCCCACCAAGTTATTTTTTCTTTTTTATTAAAGTTATATATATAATAAATATAAACTACTTATTTATTTCTATAAAATTTGTTCTTTCCCGATAATATCTCAGAAAAGAATCATATATTTTATTATATTTTTTGAGCCCGGGCACCATACCTCTTCATTTAATTCTGTAAGCTTATCCTTTTGGGGCCCTCCCTTGGTTCATCCAAATGGACCAAACACACGACCTCCCTAAATTGTACATGTCCACTAGCTTTTGGTCAGATCCGGATTTACTAGACCATTAGATCGACTGTGTACCGATCCGAATGGATTGTTGACAATTAAACTTTTGGGGCTAGATGGAGATGGCAGAAACCACGGTTGAGATTAATTTTTTACAAAGAGAAGGGTCCCAGTGAGTCATTGAATTCCCCGCATCACCACCCCATGTGGGTTGCCATGTGGGCCCCACCACAAACTTGATCTTACATTAACCTAAGCTTTAGCTTAGGAGAGCTGCCCCTATATAGACACACATTCATACTTGTGTAATGGTCAATGCCTTTAAATTCAAGAAAGTATTATGTTATGTAACTTTAATTCTCATTTTATATTTATTTTCATCACATGTTAAAATATTTTAATATTCAAAGATAATAAATTTCTTTCTTTTAGACTTATTTTATCTTAATAATATTTTAAAATAATTCTTAAATTTCTAATATATTTTTACTTTTGGCCCGGGCTTAGCACGGGCGTTTGGTGCTAGTATTAAAGCAAAGCAAAGGGAGAGGTGTGCTGTGGGGATGCCACTTCATTCCTAAAAAGTCTCTTCTTTCAAAGAAATACAAAAATAAAAAAATAAAAAAAAAGGCAAAACCTTTGATAGACTCCTCTCAAACAAGTCTCAACACAAACAAATCTCCTCCCTTAATCCTAACAATAGTTATAATATTAATTAAATCTAATCCCTTAAATCTAGATCAGCAACTCTCATCCCTACAATCTCTTTTTCCTAACTTAATATACATGGTTATAGAACTAACCGCTCTCCTAAAATTTCTCTCCAAACCTATCATTTCAAATCTCCATTAATTCCTTGAGATTCCCTTCATCATTGAATGGGTTAATTGTAGAGCACAAGGGGGAGGTGGCCTGTGAGAGGTGCCATATCATCCCTAAAAAGTCTCTCCTTTCAAAAAAACACAAAAGAAAAAAAATAAAAAAAAAAGGCAAAGCCTTTGATAGACTCCTCTCAAACAAGTCTCAACCCAAACAGATCTCCTCCCTTAATCCTAACAATAGTTATAATATTAAATCTAATCCCTTAAATCTAGATCAGCAACTCTCATCCCTCCAATCTCTCATTCCTTACTTAATATATATGGTTATAGAACTAACCGCTCTCCTAAAATTTCTCTCCAAACCTATCATTTCAAATCTCCATTAATTCCTTGAGATTCCCTTCATCATTGGATGGGCTAATTGTAGAGCACGTGTCAACTTATGCATCCCTTGTAATGAGGAACATATATATATATATATATATAGTACTCCAATCGGTGAGATGACCATTGTTATTCTGATCGTGATTTAAATTTGATGGTGATTTTAAAGTGGAGGGGATGACCATTGAAGTACAAACTCAACTTGTTAAGCTCCAAATTCATTCCATATTCTTATAAACGATTGTGCACACCGTACAATTAAGATCAAATTAAGTATATGCTTAAACATCATATAGTAATCCTATAGGAAAAAAAGAGTTGTTAGAAATAATTATATTTGTTATTAAAATACATAATAAGAATACATTTCATTTCTAATTATATATACATGAAATAGTATAAGGGTTGATATGAGACCTACCTTTAATAATTGTTATAGACGATGCCACCTTTAAACATATCATGATGAGGCCCACTTTTAAATATTACATCAGGTGACCCCACCAATGCTCCTTGGAACACCACATTAACATGGGCCTACTGTCCAAATATTCAATTGGACACACCTTTAGATATTTGGATATGGGCCTATCTTTAGATATTATATCATGTGACCCCACTAAGGATTCTCAGAATGACACATCAGCAAGGTCTCACTGTCCAATTGGACACTTTGAAGGAATTAGGATATGAGGCTCATCGTTAGATGTTACATCATGTGACCCCACCAAGTTATTTTTTCTTTTTTATTAAAGTTATATATATAATAAATATAAACCACTTATTTATTTTTGTAAAATTTGCTCTTTTCCAATAATATCTCAGAAAAAAAAATCACATATTTCATTATATTTTTTGAGCCCGAGCACCATACCTCTCCATTTAATTCTGTAAGCTTACGCTTGTAGGGCCCACTCTTGGTCCATCCAAATGGACCAAACATACGATCTCCCTAAATTGCACACATCCACTAGCTTTTGGTCAGATCCGGATTTACTGGACCGTTGGATCGATTGTGTACCGATCCGAATGGATTGTTGACATTTAAACTTTTGGGGCTAGATGGAGATGGTAGAAACCACGGTTGGGACTAATTTTTTTACAAAGAGAAGGGTCCCAAGGAGTCATTGAAATCCCCTCATCACCACCCCCATGTGAGTACCCAGGTGGGAACCACTACAAACTTGAGCTTACCTTAACCTAAGATTTAGCTTAGGAGTGCTGCCCCTATATTGACACACATTCATACTTGTGTAATGGTCAATGTCTTTAAATTCAAGAGGTCGTTATGTTATGTAAGTTTACTTCATTTTATATTTATTTTCATTACGTGTTAAAAGATTCTAATATTCAAAGATAAAAAATTTCTTTCTTTTAGACTTATTTTATCTTAATAACATTTTAAAATAATTCTTAAATTTTTAATATATTTTATTTTTAGCCCGGGCTTAGCACGGGCGTTTGTTGCTAGTTTTATATTAAAATGGTTTGGAAAATTATAATGTTACATTAAAGTTATGATGTGTGATAAAAGGAAAAATATTCTCCTAGTAGCACTTCCAAGTGCAGTCCAGCATTGTGAGGCCCACTTTGGCCCACCTTTCGTCAATGCAGCCGTATGAATACTTTTTTGATCCGATGTTTGGCATCATGCCCAATTTTATACTCACTATTAGATTGAATTTTAAAAAATTAACGATTAAGATACCATTAAACTTTAATAACATAAAATTAAAGGCTAAGCTAATAGTGTCTGTCATCTGAAGTGCACCCAACTCAAAAGAAAAAAAAAAAAAAAAATGGTGAGGTCATCATTGTGTCATCTGATTTTCAAAAGAGCATGTTTGTAGTCGTTTTTCATTATTTAGGAATCGTAAGCACTACATATTCAGATATCAAATGAAATCATCCCTACATCCGATAGTGCAAGTATAGCTAAAAAAATTAAAGAGGTAGGTCCCGGTATGATCTTTTTTGTTTTTATACTTTATAATCAAAATGAATGAATATGGTGTCACCGCACTTTATATATAAACCCGTTAAACTTGTAGCCAACGGATAAAAGGATTAGCACATAAACTAACTTCAGATTTGATATCTAGAAGCCTGGTCAAATTAAGTTGGGTCTTTCGATCTCCACTGTCCCATAATCTGTCGGGTCATAGGTGCCCCTCAACAGCTGATATGTATAATAAGGATCTGAGGAGCAGGGCTCCATATGTTCGTGTTGTGTGTGTGCACGTGCATGCGCACGTGCGTGCGCATTTTTAAATGTTCTATTTCAATCGGGCCCACTGAGTTAGATCTATGATGCGGTCGCATGCACCAATTAATATACGAAAGCTCGACAAGTTGACTCGTAACTCTCCCGAGTCATCTTGTTGTAAAGAACGATCGAGTCAAATAGAAGGAAGACTTGGCCGAGGCACCTCATTTTGGTAAGTTGCTTTCAGAACATTTTATTGATAGGTGTGATTTTAAAATCTAATTGATGTTTATTTTAAGTAATTATGCTTGAAATTTGAAATTAGCAATTTAAAAAAAAATGATGATTGGGATGTAATTTGAAAATTATATTTAATCTCTTACATTTGATCTTTGGACTACAAATATTTAGTATGCAAATCTTCTTTTATTTTCCTTATGATAGTATTTTTCTTGTGTTAAAAGAAACTAATGGGCTCGACTAGGTCATTTTGTAAATGGCCTCACATAGTAATGGTGCCCATTTGTAAAGTCCAATTGATGGCCACTCTTTGTCGTTAACTTGCATGTGGTGGGACATGCATCTATTATAATTACATCATTGATCCAATCTCATCTTTGTGATTCCCACTTGATGGTACATGGATCTATTGTCCATAAAACTAAATGGAGCAACTTGCATGTACTCGTGGGGCCATTGTTTTTTTTTTTGTTTTTTTTTTCTAAAATTACAAGAATTTTTATCTAGACGATATCAAAGGTATGCATATAATGCAATCAATGTATGAAAATTTGGCGAGTTGATTCTTGACATTTGACTCTCTCAAGTCATCTTATTTTCAAGAAGTACCGAGTCAAGTAGAGGGGAGACTCAGCCAAGTCACCTCATTTTGGTAAGTGGCATTTTAATCAGTTGATTGATAGGTGTGTTCTTTTAACAATTGATGTCTACTTCCAAGTAATTTGAGATTTGGAGTTAGCAATTTAAAAAATAATAATTGGAATGTAATCTGAAACTTATATCCGATCTTTTATTCGATATTTGGACAAAAAAATTATGTAATATGTAATTTTCCTCTTTTATTTTCCCCGTTATAATATTTTTCTTGCGTTGAGTTGAGTATAATGAATGCATGTAAATAAATGAATATTTATATTTTATATGTATTTTCATTTTTAAATATCTTCAAAATTATTTGGGGAAATACATGCGTCTCTCAAGTTACCATATTGACTATATTTGCGTCCAATCTTTGCATTGGATGAGTGAAGTCCAAGTCACATGTTTTTCAACTTTGATTGCAACTAGATCACAGATCTAACTCATTAGGCCCTAATTGAAATTAGATTGCTAGAAATGTATGTATTAGATATATTTTTCTGCACACCACCTAGTGAAGCTAGCCCACATGGAGCCCCGCATATCATGGATAGAGGGAGATCAAAAGATCCTACTTTAGTCGGGCCTAGTTATCAAATTTGGAGTCAATCCCATGTGACCAAATCCTAGATCTGGGCCCAGGAGTTTAATGGCTTTATATCAAAGAAAATCAACCATTGGTCCAATGGTGCAGTTCATTTGGATAGGTGAAAGCCCATGGGATGCAATGTAAGTGTATTACCATAGTGAGGGGTTCTTGTGAGGGGTAGTATATTGATGTATATGTGAAACATCTTCGTGAGACCCATAAGAGTAAGCATTTTTTTTATATTCCTTTGTGCGGATCTTGGTGGGACCGATAAGAATAATTAAGCAACTTTTTTTTTGCCGTTTGGTGTATTTGTGATACAAATATAAATGGTAGTTTTGGAAAGATTTTCATCTCAGAGAAGTCATCGAGAGCTTCTAAAATAGTTTTAAATTTCTAACTCCGTGTCACTCATAAACCAATTGTAGGGACGCTGCAGTAGAGTTGGGCCCATAATTAAATTTGCTTGAATGATCGTATGGAGACGTGTTTGTTTCATAGAAAAAGAGCATTTGGTAGCTAGCTCTAATTCAATTAAAAGAGGAGAAGTTGTTCTAAAAGTAATAACACAATTGAGAATAAGGGGCTGCTCGATTAGTTGTCGATCCCGCCTCTTCACCACATGCCCGGGGATCGGCCATGGTCCTCCCATTTTTTGCATGTGCGAGTTCTAATTAACTCTCCACATATGCTGATCTCACATGTGCAAGAGCGTGTGAGGGTTTTGTCCTCGTATATGTGAGTGTCTCGGTGTTCCAACCAATGGCGGTTTCAGGAATTCGATTCACTGGGATCAACAAAAGGTTTATTTTCCATAAGTTTTTTTTATTTTTTATTTTTTTATTTTTTATTTTTTTTTTGTAGATAGATGGCCCATTAACTTAGACATTGAGTGGGTCAAAATCTTCTATAAGTTCAATTTATTAAATATATATATTTTTAATAATTTTTCAAATGTCAGTTTTTTTTAATAATTTTTCAAATGTCAGTGGGATCAATTGACCCCACTCACATTCATGTAGCGCCGCCCTGGTTCCAACCCCCTTTAGTTTAGATGGTATAAAAGAAATAGAAAGAAAAAAGTAATACTGGCTAACTTTACATTAGGTAAAAAGGTACATAAAAAAAAAAAGTCCGAATGCTCTGAACATTATATATGTCTTAAAAAGCTATCCTTTTGTTAATTTTTGGAGAAGAGGCAAATCTTATATTTATTCAATGATAGATTCATTTCATTTAAAATATTTTCCTTGAATTAGGTTTTTAAGCCAAATGCAAAAAAAAAAAAAGTTAAATTGCCAAATGCAATCTATGCAAACCATTTTTGTTGTACTTTGTAAATAGCCAAATTATTCTTAATGAGAAAATATAATACAGTGAATCTTACCACCATGTTCCGAGTCAACCGGGGTGAGTCCGAATCGGTGCACGCAATGATATATGGTGGAGATGTAACTGGACATGCCATAGAAGGAGATCCTTGGGATGTTGAGTTTGGAGGCAGATTCGAGCGTCCAGTCAAGGAAGGCATCGGAGATTATGCAGCCGACGTTGTAGAGGGTCTGGAGGGCTTCTTCGAAGTGGGGTTGCAGGCGTTTGGTGGCGTTGATGAGGGACATGAAGGAGGACATGGAGTGAAGGTTCTCTGGGGTGCCATTGTCTTCTGGGAGTTGGATGACTTTGGCATCTGTTTTCTCCAGGGTTTTATGAACAAAGGAAGAGTTCAAGGTGCTGGTGAAGATGGTGATGGAAACTCCACGTTTGAGGAGAAGGTGGGCCATATCGATCAGTGGGATCGTGTGGCCCATGGTTGTGACTGGAAAGAGGACTATGTGAGGCCTTCCAGCAGAGTCAGCAGTTTCTGAGGATGCCATTACTATGTCGTCGTCTTCTTCTTCTTCTTCTTCTTCTTCTTGTGTTCTGTTTCTTGGGGTGACTGAACTTCACTGATATAGGGTCTTAGAATTTATTATCATGATTTAATGCAAAAGATAATGAAGGGCAACCTTTTAAGCCAATCCAACCTTTTTGTGGCGTCATATGACCTGTTCGAGATGTATCATTAATGAGTATAAGATCAGATATGATGTAGATGGCTACTGACCCTGTACATTTCAACGAGAAACTACGTTTTCTTTTTTACTAAAAAAAAGAGAAAAACGTATGACCTCTTTGATTACATTTTTCATTAATTGACTTTAAGTACTTTGTTATTTTTTCTTATGAAAAAGTCGCATGGTTTTTTTTTTTTCTTGTTTTTTCCTCAAAAGGTTTTAGTCTATGCATTTTTTTAATTGACTTTGTTAATTTTTTTATGACCTCTAACCCCTTCAATTTCACAGCACCAACAGAGACAAAGTGACAAGGTCACCCTTGCCTACACAACCAACGTCCTGATCCGAGCGTTAAAGAAGCAGGACCCCCGGTTCCTCCTTGCATTTCCCGGCGCTCTGACTGTGACAAGGCCACCCATCCACAGGAGAAATTACCCTTTCAAAACATACATGATACAAAATATGGACTGCAAATTGGGTTTGGGCCACATTGTGGTCACAGCTTGCAGATTGAATTATCCTACCTAATCCCATCCCTTCTTAGTTGAGAGAGAGAGAGAGCGAGTACAAGAAGACGGTCTTCTTCCCTCCAGAACCCACATCGAGTACAGTCATGGGCTTGATTTGATCATCATAAGTACCATTTAACTATAGCAAGGATTTCTAATTGTAAATCCCCGATGCTCCAAATTATTATTTCCTAGGGTGATTCTAAAACAAAATCCAAAATAGAAAAATAGAAATGAAGTGGGGCTGAAACAAAGGTTTGAACCATTATATCTGTTATTTAGAACTATGAATAAGAAACGGCACCTACTGAGAACTTCATAGAAGTCTTCATCGGAGTCAATGGCAAAAGTTCCAACCTCTCAAAGATGAGCAAAAGAAACCACTGCATAGTTGGCGATTATTGAGACATTTTTTTGGTAAGCTAAGCAGACATAAGAAATCTCATTATTTCAGACACTGAGGAAGAAGAACCAGGATCTTTAATTGTTTGAAAAGAATTTTCCGTTTCTCTCCATGGATTGTTGTTTTTAATTTTGGTTTTTCTAATGTTAGTCGAGAGGTACATGATAAGCAACGTGTGTGGCTAAGTGAGTTTGGTTGAATGGGTAATAGGTATGGTTTGACATTAATCTCCAGGTCACAAAGAAAAACGATATAGGACCCTTAGTCCCAAAAAAATATATATATGTTAAAAATCTATTATCTAATTAAGTGGCGGAGGGAGGATTTTCTTTAAAGGGGGCAACACACAAACATCAATTACTAAAGAAAAGAAAAATCTTACAATAGGATCAATTATATTAAAGTGAAATCTCTTAATGCGGCCATTTCTTATGTGGCCCACAGTTGATTTCAAAAGCACTCTATGCCATAGATACAAAAAATAAAATAAAATAAGAGTCTCACAAGAATTTAATAAGGCCACCCAGCGGGCCAACTTAAGCAAAGTCTAAATCAATAAAAAAAAAATTAGTCTCCTCATGTAGTATATAGTCATCATCAGATTTAATTTAAATGGCCCACTATCATCAATAACTTTTAAAAATCTCAAATATTAGAATTTAAATATTATATTTATACTTGACAGTGGGCTCATTGGAGTTACATTTTCATAGAAAAAGAAAAAAAATGAGGTGGGGTAAACAATGGCGAACCTAAGATTTTTATTTGGATGGGGCAGATAATGGTCAATTGAAAAGGTCAACAAATTTTTTTTTTGCTAGAAATTTTTCACCGAAATAATAGCAAAAGATAAAATATATTACATTTAAACATATAGACACAAAATACTTAAATGCATATGCTCACATTGATTTCTCTCATAAAAAATCAACTCAAACTACATTATCCTATTTCACTCAAACTTTTATGTCAAAATCAATGCTTATGGAAGATCAATGCAAATTCAAGGTGAATAGGTATGGGAAAAAACTAGATACAAGAACATTTCTCAAAGCCAACAAGACATTTGCTTACATGGGGCGGTTGTTTAAACACATGTGCGCCATGATATAGGGCCCATTGGACTTTTATGAAGTTTCAAGATCCGAACCGGGGCGAGTGCCCAAGGTCATCAAAGCATAGGTCCGCCCCGGGGGGGGGGGGGGTCAAAGTGTAAGATAAATGCACTCATAACCTTTATCCTCTTAAACAAAAGAGGAAGAGAAAAGTTGAGAAGGGGAAATTGCCCCTTCACTACTAGAAAAAGGACTTTTAGCGGCCGCCATTAGCCGTCGCTAAAAGTCACCTGACGGTCGCTAATACTCTTTAGCGACCACCTAATGACCGCCAAGTACCGGCCGCATAAACTTCGTCGTAAAAGGGTAGGCTAATAGTCAATACATATTTTTTTTAAAAAGAATTTAATACCTTTAGCGACTAATATTTTTTAATACCTTTAGCGACCGCCAATGGCGGCCGCTAAAGGTATTAAATTTTTATAAAAAAAAAAAAACTCCTCAAGAGCCGTGAACCACTGCAGTCATAGCCACAATAACAATAAAAATAAAAAATAAACCATTTGTATCAGAATTGGAACTAAAATAAAAATAGCAAATTTCTAAGTCAACCATGAAAAACTTCTTAACAATTTATAACTGATGAAGCAGATCTCAAATTTTCTTCACATGAACATCTAAAAAGCTTAACTTCTTAACACATAATTTTGCATGAATGCCCCATAGAACTTTTACAACCCCAAAACCAAACAAAGTAACAAACCACAATATGTATATATATATGGAAAAAATATTTTGTTTACAATGTCCAGCTTGTAGTGAGAATCATGTTTACAAGAAGATTCAATATTCTGCCCAACCGTGTCTTCAACTAACTCCTCAAAGCAAAGTACAATGAGTTCACAGAGATTATTGGATAAAGCCACCTGATGACAAGACCCATCCATCAACAATGATCAGTACAAACCAGTTTGCAACGTCCAGCTTAGCAAGCCACTGGCATAAGTAATAAAATCTTAAGACAGAAATGCAAAATCACATTGACATAAAAGAACCCCACAGCAAACACAAACCCCGCCCAAATGGTCAGGATGTCCAAGCACATCCTTGTGTGAAATGTGAATCACATTGACATAAAGAATAAATTTTAAACAGAGCATGGCCAGCAAAGTAAAACATAACTCCAATCAGCACAAATATCATAAAAAATAAATACAAGGTGAGTAAAGATGGTTTTGGTGGAGGAAAACCAGACCTTGTAAACTCTCTATAATAGAAAGCAATAAAACTCTCTATAATAGAAAGCAATAAAACCTTCTAAAAAAAACTACCTAAAACATTAAAGATCAAGAATAGTTATAAAAACCATCTCTAATAAAATACCAACCAACTAGAAGTAACCAACTAAAATATTATAAAGTAAAAAAGTCAAGAATAGTTCCAAGTTTTCAATAATATTAAAGATCGCTCCACCAAGTTGATGAGTTTATGTAGAAAACCATACATGTAGCGGGTCAGTTGATGCGAAGATGATTGACATATGTAGAAATTCATGTATGAAATGGTTCAGTTGAAGCAAAGATGATTAACATGTAGAATGCCTTGACTGGTCAGCTAACCAACTAAAATATTAAAAGATCTCTCACCTGGACTTCCCCTAGATTAGTCCCTACAGCCAATTGCGTGCCATCCTGTGCCCACTCCACTGAGCACGCACTATGATCCATTCCCAAGTCACACAATTTCGTAACATGCATTTGTTCCACAAAGACATAATTTACTCAACATGTGCTAGCTCAAATGCATCCTGAAAGTAGAAACATAAAAGCAATTCCAATTTATACAAAAATCAATATATTAATAACAAGGAACAGAATTTGAGGAGGAGGAACCAATACACACTGAAACAGAAAAAGGCAATTCAGCTTCTAATTGGTTAAGGGTAATGTTGGGAGAGGCGTGCCACAATGATCCAATGTGCACATGATCCAAGTGAAGCGCACTTGCACATAGATTTGTGCAAATGATAGGCTCAAAGTTGAACCAAAGGAGAGACAACAAAGGCTTGAAGAAGAAAACAAAACAAAACTCTCTAGAGGAGGCGACTTTGGTAATAACATTAGGAGCAAAATGTAGAAAAAGAAAAGAAAAGAAAAAAAAAAAAACAAAGTTAGCGTCCATAGCTAGTTCATACAAGGAAGCATGGTGCTAGACCATGGTTACCAAGCCAAGCATGGTGCTAGATCATGTTCTTCCTGCTGTAATCAGATCATGTTCTTCCTACTGTAATCACATCAAACAGGTATCATTTTCATGTTCATATGAAGATCTAAAATCCATCCAAATCCATTACTCATCCCTAACCAAAATTCTAAACAAGTAAACTCTCTCTATGTGACATGTATATCATTTTACAACCAGCAGATATATTGACAACCAGCAGTGGCAGCAGCTTTAGCCAATTCAAATCAGCTCATATAACTAGCTCATGAGGAACTTGATCTTGTCAACATATAAGACCCAGAGTCCATCCTAATCAAATGAGCCTTACACACAGAAACCCCATCCTCTGCCTCCACACCGACACAACACATCACCCTAAGCACCTTAATGTGAGTCAAGTACAGGTCATACCACATTCATAAATGTTGAGAAATTTTACTTAGGTAATCCAAAACCATTCAACATTTACTCTTGAAAATGGTGCTTCCAAATAAACATGGCATGTGTTTCACATGTAAAGTTTACTTTAAGTAAAACTAACAAGCAAAATTTAAATATGCAAATTCCACTTTCATATCACATTTTCACATGTATGAAAAGACAAGAGACCCCTAACCTCCCATAATACTCAGTACTTCTATGTCAAGAAAACCCAATTCATGGGAGAAGATCGCCAGGCATTATACAAAAGAAAATAGCTTAAGTGAATTTGCCAAGAATACAACATTGACAAACAAAAACAAGTGCTGTGAAGTTCTGAAAAGGAAGATGGGCAATGATATTTACTAAGCTAAACACACACACACCAAAGATTGTATTTTATGCAAAGGAACAGGCCCACAATGATATTTGCTAAGCTAAGCATACAATGAAGAAAAAGGAAGATGGGCTTCATATTCAAACTTTGGGACAGGAAGCTAGTTTTGAAAAAATAAAATAAAATAAAAAAGAAGCCAAATAATAAGTTTGATGAAACTTACAATCATTCCAGCATGTGAGCACATGCAAAAATCATGGTTGCGTGGATGGCACACCTTGTTGTCAACGACAGTACCTACACAACAATAAAGAAATGGAAAGGAAAACATCCCAAAATGAGGGTTCAAAGTAGATTACCATGAAAACAAATCAGCAATTAATATTCAAAAAATGCAACAAGATCAAAGCACAGTGCTAGAAAGAAAACCAAGAAATTACTCATTGAGTCAACCACCTTCATGAGTTTAAAGGTTTCTTTTTCTTTTTCTTTTTTTAAGTGAAACATGAGTTCAATTAATATGTAAACGACACCCATAAACTAGGGATTTCCAAACCTGCAGAGACTTCCACCTGCCCCTGTACCCAACCTAACCTGATCCGTTACAGGCTATGGAATTTGATGCCAAACCTGCCCCATAATCCATAAGGCTTCTTGTACATTGTTGAATCCTCTTTGATCTTTGATGTGCCCAACGCTACCGTCTTTAAAGCCTCTTAGATCTTCATATCCAACTCCATTTTCTCCATCTTTGCATTTGTCTGAGCAATTTTCTTTTCTAACCTGCAGATCAGTGGATAATTAAACTAATAAAGGAGGCAATGATCAAGCACAAACAATGAAGAAAAACTCAGAAGCAGTGAGAGTTTTATTACGCTTCAGGTGCCAAGTTCTTCATAATAGCCTTTTAATACTATACATACACAATTTATGGCCAAACCAGTTACTTGGAAAACCAAGTTCTCGACCATTATGAGAAAATGAAGATGCATAAGCACACAAAATGCATCTTCTGGAGTTACCTGCTTATATTTCTTGTAGATTCGTTTGGTTACTATGTTCTTGGATTCATCATTAATCGACATGGCATTGCACATCTCAGCCCGGTACTCATCTACCTGGAATGACTCATATCCCTTGGCAGTGACAGTGGCAGTGACTCAACTGAAACTACACAGTAGGCTGCAACATCAAACCATAACAACTTTCAATGACCACATAAAAGGAAAACATCCTTGATAACCCATTCACGGTAAACTTATGCTCTTGTGACACCTCCAAGTACACCTAGCTTCTACAAATCAACTTAAGTACAAAAAAATAAAATAAAAATAACAATGGATAAGTTGATAAATCCGCAATACACAAATGATACATATATACATGTACCTGGAATAACTCTTATCCCTTGGCAGTGACAGTGGCAGTGACTCAACTGCAACTACACAGTAGGCTGCAACATCAAACCATAACAACTTTCAATGAAAACATCCCTGATAACCCATTCAAGGTAATAAACCAATAAATACCAAAACACCCACCTGAAAATCAAGAAAAACTTATAAGAGGAATCCTCAACTGCTCCAAAATTACAAAAGCAAATAAAAATGTGCAACATCTTTCTTTTCTACTCCCTTCCATACACCTTTTGATAATTAGGATTTACGAAAAGGACGAACAAAACAATTGACATTCTCTGGTTAGAGTGTGATAAGAAACAAGTTCATAAATTGAATATTTGATTTCTCAGAATGAAATACCACAGATGCTATAATCTTTTGAGCTACATTAGAAAAAAAATCGAAAAGAAAAGGAAAAGAGGAAACAATTGACACCCACCTGCTGCACCACCCTGCACACACCCACCCTGCACAGCCCACCTGCTGCACCACCCAGCACACACCCGGCCACCTGCTGCACCACCCCGCACACACCCACCTGCTGCACCACCCTGTACAGCCCACCTGCTGCACCACCATGCACACAGCCACCATGCATACAAGAAAGTAAATCTTTAGGTTGGGATTTTTTGAAGTTCTTTTACAAACTTCTCAAGATCCATGAATATTTTAATTATGATATAATACATCTTATTAGGGTTCCTTAGCCCTATAAAGAAGATGAATGACTTGGCAAAATGAATTTGGAGTCCACAAAAGTGAGAATAAATGTGGTCGATGTATAATGAACATATGGAGCAAGCTTGAAACCAATATGTAATTATGAAATACTATCTTATCATGCCTCACATATCATCTTAACAAATTATACAAGTAGGGGACGTGCAGAATCCAGAAACATTTTTTTTTTTGCCTTCGCTTGGATGTGCCTTACCATTGCGATACATGCTGGTTTGGTACCGGAAGCACCTTGTTGACTTGTCAACTAACTGAAATTTAATCAGCATTACTTGTTTTGTGCAACAAAGTAAGGTCTCTTTTAGTCGAAACTTTTGAGAGCTAATGATATAATTTTATACAGATCACAGAATGTTTGTATTCCATGATTTTTTTTCTGTTATAGCATAATTAGTTCAGGCAAGATCAAATCCAGTACAAACCTCTAGGACTCAATCCCAAGACCTGTTCCCCTAGTGGGAAATGCCTAACCAGTGCACTACTTGTGTTGTCAGCATGCTTCTATTCACATGCTTTCTTACACATAGGCAAATGCCAGAAGGTTTTCTTGAGAAGTTGCAGTTATGAAAATACTTGAATTCGGGTGTGAGATCTAATAATTTCCATATTTCCCCAATACAAGTTTCCAATGAAGCATAGGTATTTGTAATATCAAATGAATTAGCTTTGTATGAGAAAGTAGCATCCATATATCAAATTGGGAATAAATCACAAAGAGAAAAAATGATCAAACCCACAGGTCATGGCCACTGAGATGTATCCTCGAAAGAGATTTATAGCATATCTTATCAGTTGAAGCCCACATTCATAAAGGATTAGAATCTTAAGCAGTTTCTAGCAGCAGAAAACTGCAGGTTCTTATGTGTGTCAGGAGTGTTTAGAAATGAAACCTAAGAGATAGTGAGGAAGATTCAACTTAAGTGATTCAATCCACATAATAAACAAGTATGTATTGAAGAAAATTGGTTGTGTAGAAACCTTCTCTGAGAAAAAGCGGATGCCTTTGTCTTGACAGTCAGCTTCATAAGTCTTCCCAAGAATAGGATTAAATGGCTTGCAGCTTCTTCCTTCAGTAGAAGCATATCCAGATACAGCAAATGCAGCCACGTTAAGAATCCTCATAAGGCTATCATCCTGCAGATTTTTATAAAGCAGGTGAAAATTAAGGGGAAAACTGAAAAATCAATTAGATGGCCACAATGATAATGGAATTTTTTTACATGTGAAAGGCATTGCACTCTGTCAAGCTAACATTAAATAAACAACTCTTTTTTTATTACTATTTTTTATAAGTGATGATACAGAAAAACTTTGTGGCTAAAAAAGAAACTCTTCATTCAATCTTATGCATTTGGATTTTGGCAGTGTAACATGATGAACTGTAGAACCAAATGCATTTCAAAGAGAAAAAATGTAGAGCGAAATGCATATCCAAGATGTAGACACTAGATTTCATCGGTGAACTACATCAGTAGAAGAGTTAACTGTAATGAGATATAATTCACCTTAGGAAAGTCTCAAACCAAACCTCAAACACATCATCTCATCCAACATTAATCACATTGCAGATTAATAAATTCAAATTTGTATAATCTTTCTTCTTTAGGCCTATTACAGGTTTTGGGGATAAGTCCAAGGTTAGAGGGGACGTCTTCAATAAAGGGTGGGTTTTGTAATTGGGGAAGGGAGAGGTCCGGTTTGGGTTGGGGCATTTGTGCAACCTTTTTCTTTGAGTCTTCAGTTAGTGGGTGTTAGTGCCATATTTAGTAGATTTATTTATTGATTTGATTGTAATCACTCTGTAATTCCTCAATTGTAGAAATGTAGTACTATACAACTAACTCAAATCTGAAAATGGTATGAACAAAAACTGCAAATCCGTGGTTCACAACTAGTTTTATATGGAAAGCATCCGATCTAAACTTCTTGAATATGAAGAGGCCCGGAAAGCTTACCTTTTTGCCCCATTCATATGCTCGGTCAAGAAGGAAAGAGTATTCCAGATCTTCAAAGCATTTTTGTAAAGAAGACATAGGCTCATTAAAGTAAACAGGAAGGCAGACTTTGGTGAGATCCTTCCCAATGTTATCTTTAATCATAGACCAGAGGCTGATTCCTTTCACCTTTTCAACTGGATCAGGCAATCTTTTACTACGCTGGACATAAGGATAAGTAAATCCAACAGATTTCATGGAAGCATCACCACCATTGGCATAAAAATCGTCATCATCAGAATCAAATGATGATCTCTGATAATCAGACCCACTACTTCTAAAAGAACCTGATGACAAGAAATCCCGTGTATCAAAAAAGGCATGATCCTCATCATCTGTTTCTTCCTCTGTAGCATCATGCCTTTCATTGTCATCATCAGATTCAGAGTTCCTCTCGGCCAAATGAGTATTCCGCACGGATGGCCTTCTTCCCAGAGTTCCACGTGAATGGGGTGCTGCCTCAATAATGGGTTATGTGACTGGAGATGATGATGGCTGCCTGAGGGTGGAGAGGGCTGGAAAGGGCGATGGAGAGGGGATGAAGATGGTGATGATGTGGATCTGGGGTGATCGGTGTGCACAGAGATGGCAATGGGCGTGGGCGCTGTTGCGATGGGGGTACCAAATCCGAGAGGGAGACGCTGCGACGGGGAGGGATCCGAGCACGAGAGAGAGGGAGATCGTCGATTTCTACGAGAGAGAGGGATAGGGAGGGAGAGAGAAAACCGGCGGTGGCAGCTCCGGCGCAACAGATCGTCCGGTGGTGGCGTGGCTAGTGCGGCGGGAGGGCAGAGCGCGGGAGCGATTTCTGCGACAGAGAGGGAGAGGGAGGGAGAGAGAGAACCGGCACAAGAGAAGATGGAGATGGCAGAGCGCAGGAGCAGGGGAAAAAAAAAGAGGGAAGGGAAAACTAAAGAAAAAATGGGTTTATGCGGGGTGCCTTATAAAAGGGTTTTAGCGACCGCCTATGGCGGTCGCAAACCATAAGCGGCCGCCCGCTTTCTGCTACGCCAAAACCCATATTTCTAGTAGTGTTCCCTCCATGCCTCATCTAATTGATTTATTAAACATGTCAACTACTCCAATCCATAGATCTTGGCCATCACCTATACATTCTTTGTAATTATATCAATCCAGAATGTGAGATTATTCAAACTAATTCCACAACCTTTATTTTATATTTTCAACTTTATAAAAATTCTAAAAGTCTATTCCAATATAAAGAAAAAGCATAGAAAATGAACATGAAAAAAAAAAACTTACTACAGTTCAATTATATATTGAAAACACTTTTTTACACTTATTTTCTGTATTTCATTTCACTACACCTAAATAAGTCATAACATAATAAAAAGAAAATCAACTCTAACCAAATCATGCTTCAAATACTACTTTTGCAATTTATCCTTATAACTATAGTTGCTTACAAGAGTAAAACATTAACCTTAGCTACTAATATATTAAATAGTATAGGTATAGGTTCAGGGATAATAAGATGAAAATAAAAAGTGTGTTCAAACCCTGGTTATAACCCGATTTAACACCCCCCACCCTAGCAGTTGGACTTTTCGCACGAATGACCGACTGTTTTTGTAATATCCCGAAATTCCAAGATTGTAATTAGTCTAGTTAATTTGCTTTTAGATAATTAAGCTCGTTTATAAGCCAAATAGGTCCGAGTAATCATTAGGATCGCGCGTGTGAAGTTGGGCTGAAATCTGAGCCCGTTTGGATATAGTAGGGGTGTGTGTTGTTATTTCCGGAAAGTTCCGAGGGCTTTTTAGTATTTTCCGCTTTTCGAGATTTTAGCACCATTGGGTAGACTACCTAATTTCCCGGACTTTGTCCTTCTATTGCATTCCGATCCGGACCCTCGAACCCGACCCAGGACCTGACCTGACCCGAACCCACCTTACCTTCTTTTATTAATTTCCCAAAGGCAAACCCCCACCCCACCTTTATCCCATGTGAGCCCCACCCCACCTCATCATCAAACCCCACCCCTCATCCACGTGTAACACCCCCACCCATCTCATTTTCCCTTTTTCCCATTCCCCTCTTTTAGGTCACAAGGCCATTTCCTCTCTTCTCATTCACTCCATACACAGCAGCCCCTCCCTCTCTCTTTCTCCCATCTCTCTCGTTCTCCCTCTCTCACTCTCCTCGCTGTCACCATCGCCGGACGCCGCCGCCGCCGATCAACACCACTACCGGCCAGCTCTTCTTCCCCTCTCTCTTCTCCACTTCCTCATCTCTCATCTCTTTCACTCATCTCTCCTTCACCCAACCATGGACCCCACTGTTCCGGCACCTTCCTCGTCGCCACCGGCCACCACCCTCTCTGGCGAACCCAGCCCATTCCATCTTTCTCTATTTCCCCCATTTCCCTTTCTCTGTTTCTCTCTTTCTTTCTCTATTTTCTCTCTTTCTTCTCTTTCCCTCACTCACTTCACTCACTGCCCACATGACTGAGCACCCATCTCACCATTTCTCTCTCTCTCTTTAATTCTCTCTCTGTTCTCTATTCTTTCCTTCTCCATTCTTTCTTTATTTCTGTCTTCACCATTTCCCTTGCCCAATGGACCACCATCATCACCACTAATTTAGTGGGCCACCAATCAAGTGGGCCCCACAACCTCCGATCATAACCATCATCTCCGCGTGGACCCCACAAGCTTCTCATCTCCTATTTGCAAGCCACCACTCCATCCACCCATTTATTTGGTAAGCTCTCCTTCCCCTTAGGATTGGGTTAATATACTTTGGGTTGTAGTAGTGTGTTTAGTAGCTTAGAGCTTTCCCTTTTCTTTTAGTGTATATTTTAATTTAGTCTTACTTTGCTAATTATCCCTTAGGTTTGGTTTGTTGGGCTTTGAGCTAGTGCTTATGGATTTAGGCATTTTCAACCAAAGGCAAGTATATATCTATATATATATATATGCTTGGATATGTTTGTCTCTCCTTTGATTCGATGATTTATTGATGATTTAGATGACCTTTGCTCATTTGTTGATTTTGGATTTGAAAACATGATAATTATGTTTAATTGATTAACGAATTGGATTATGAAATTGATGACTTGATTAGATAGATGAATGGAATTAGAATGGACTGGTTTTATACTTGATATGGTTGTATATCAGGTTCAAGAATGAAGGGAGGCAATTGGACCCAAACCACTGCAGTTACCGAACCTGTATTCTGTAACCGCAGTGTATGCGGTCGACCGACCATGGGTCTTGGTCGACCGACCAAACAGGGTCAAGTGCTGGAAGCACCTGACCATTTTACTATTCATGTATTATGGCTTCCAACTGCCGGTTGACCGACCTTGGGGTAAGTCGACCGGGCATGAAGGGGGTCGACCCGGATCTTCTTTGTGGGAGGTCGACCGGCCAAGGGCGGGGTCGACCGAAGAAATTGCCAGCTACCTTTTTGAAGGGCCTTTTGACCCTGGTTTCGGTTGGACTTAGGTGGAACCTCGGCTACCTTTTTGGACTCATTTGACTATGTATGAGGAATGTCTTGAGCCGACGATTCCTCATGGTTATTCCGGTTGCATTGGGATTCAACCTAACTCAATCTTGAACGGTACGGGACAACGGGATACCCCCTTTAAATCTATGCACGAAGAATGTTCGTCCGGGTATCCTGAACCTTAACCCTTTCGTTGACTGAGTAGGGATGTACGATGCTACTGGATTAA
Organism: Litsea cubeba; assembly: GCA_012931725.1. Taxonomy (NCBI): domain Eukaryota; kingdom Viridiplantae; phylum Streptophyta; class Magnoliopsida; order Laurales; family Lauraceae; genus Litsea; species Litsea cubeba. The sequence continues at coordinate 19,767,394 of CM022950.1, forward strand.
CTTTGTACTTAGGATTGGATTATCTATCACTTATGATTTCGAATTGTACCGTCTAGTACTGTCTACATGTGATGTACATGTTCATTAGCTTCGTTTGCTTTATTTTGGTTGGGATTAAATGATGAACTTAGATGATGAACTTAGGATCCCTTTTGATATTCCGTTTTGTTCGGAAGTTTGATGAAAGTGTTGAGGCTAGACGGCTTTAATTGTAAAGCTTGTTGAGAACTACTTATGATAATAATGCTTTGAAGAAGTTTGATTGTTTGGTTTTGATTTGATGATGGAAAAGTAGTTTCTCTATGATTTGAGGAATCTTGTTTACACAAGAAAAGTCTAGTCCCTCACTATTCTATGTTTAGGACTCTTGTATCAGGCATCACTTAGCTGTAAACGCCCAACACACTTGGGGCACCATTTGTGTGAGGACTTCGGCTTGAACGTCTGCGCAGTACGACTTTTTATATTTAGATGGATGTACACCATCAGATACCCGTTCTGAAGAAGTTTGATGTCTTGTTTTATTTTGTTTTAAAAGGGTATCATTCTGATTGCTTGCCGGGTTTGCATCCTGTGCCACTCTACCACAACTCTCATGTTGAGTACGGAGGGTCATGTGAAACTATCCATGGTGCATTAGCTTTTGTGATATGCCTATTTGTTAGATGTTCTGTTAGTCTGTTTATGATTCGGATGCTATGCATTTCTTACGATCAGAATGCTACGCCTTTCCTATGATTTTGTCTATCGTTTACTCTGATTCGTGCTGCATATCTATTGATGTTTTATATTTATATCTGCCTGCCAACTGTCGTGTTTGATGATGCTACTCTTGGTGCATAGGTACCGAGTACGTCTACCTTTGGGAAAGTGGAGGCGTCGCTTCAGGCAATTTAGCCTGATGGTGAGTACGAGTTGTGTGTCGACGGTTTTGTCGTCGTGACCAGCACACGAGTGCCTTCATACTTTGGTTAGTTCGTATTTATTATCTTTTGGCTTAGGTTTTGATAGAAGCCATTAATTAATATACTTTTGTTATCTTTTGCTAAACTTTAACTATAGAAAAGAAAGATGTGCATACTCTGAAATGTTATATTGTACCATTTGTTTATTATGATGTTCCGCTGTGTTTTACCGAGGAAATATTTATACCTCACCGCGGACTTCGATCCTATGAGACATGATTGGGGCCAGGTTGCATTTGATTAAAGGTTTGAAAATTTTTAATTGGCCCTAATCTCACGCATAACCCTGGTTTCAATTTTGGGGGCGTGACAGTTTTGAACAACTGACTAAACCACTAGTTGTCTGCTTCCGGAATGAGGCGTGGACAACCGGGAGACCTTATTTGAGGTTCTTAAACTTGTTTCAATCCAATGTAATTGGTTTTTCTTCATGTAGGGGATCAGAAACCTAGAATTTGGTGGAACCTTGTACCCGACCATTGCCTAACATTGTTTTTACTTGAAGCATGCAAAAAGTGGTGTAATGAACTATCACGCACTTTCTGGATTATCCGAAGACATATGGAGCATGGTGACTATCATTTTTTTCCGAACATAGGGTTTGGGATGTCCCCTCCTTCCGAATGCATTAAGGGTATGTAAAAAGATGACATCCGCACTCTTGGAGCATATAGACTTGAATATCACCATACTTGCATGAAAGATGTAATCCCCAACCTAAGATATAATGTCTAATGATTCATTGACTATTGTATAGGCTTGCTAGAAGTGTCTAATAAATTGTTTATGTATTCATATGCGTAATGCATGCTTCCTCTTAATTATGTATTCTATGTGTTTCATCATACCCCGGATTTACCTAGCAGCCTTAGTGATTGGACTTATGGGGCTCCTTAGGATTAGTGCACGGTTATCGCACTCCTTTGACCTTGGATCTACCCGGATCCTGAGGTGATTTCTTGGGTTATTGTGCGAGCACTCGATACCATGCCGCTCCCGAGTTACTTGGATCACCTTACTCTTTTCCTACCCATTCGAGGCCACCATTTCTAGACAAAATGTTGTCTGTTTGTACCGAGAATTTTTTATACCTAGTTAGGTTGTTTTCTAGGCTGTACCTGAATTGCCTTATCTTACTTTGATCGTTCTTACCTGTCTGAATCGCCTGTTTTCCCTATACCTATTTATGGCATATTATGAGTTGTGAGTACCAGAAGTTAATTGTTGGAAGCCTGACTGATATACTGAACTATCCTGAACCTTCATGATATTATTTATTTAATATTATTATTATTGTAAAAGTTAACTCACTGTAGTGTAGTCCTGGCATGTGAGACATAAGACCTAGCAGATCATACACCCGTGGCAGGGCAAACACATCTCGAACGAGCGTAAAATCCAGGGGAGTTCTATGGATCTGCCTTCCAGCTCGCTATGGGACAAGCAAGGGATCTGTGTGACGGGGTTGTTATTTTTATGTGGCCTAATTATATGTTATCATGACTCCGTTATTTCTATTTATTATACACTGACATGCCTAGTCTTACTTTTATCTGACCTCCAGTAATCAGCATGTTATTTATATTCTGTTTGTTCCTAGAAACTATGCATTTTATTTTGGGTACTTGCAAGGCATCATATCTGATGTATGCTTGGTGTTGTAAGTAATGAACTTTTCTTTGCGCCCAAATAGGACTTTGAGGCAATCCAATAGGATCCACCGTTTGTTCGAGAGTGGACAACTAACGTTGTAGAATAGAGCATCAGATGCTATGGAATTTGACATCACATCTTTTGGGGTTATCTTTTTGGGAATCTTATCTTTTGATCTTTTGCTTTTATGGCCAATGGTTTTGTAAGACTATTATTTTGGGAATGTAATTAAACCTGCTTGTGCTTCTGTTAAACTTGAATGTTAATATAAATAAAAATATGTTTCTTTTCGCTATCGGTCTATGATGCCATGAGATGATCTTTACGTTGTCCTTATTGCTGAAATGGCTCGCACAAGCTTCCGCCATGCGAGGGCATGTCTCCTCACATAGCAGAATCCTATGGATAAATGCGCAAGGATTAGATTTTTCACAAACCCTTAATTTAAATTTATATTTGGGTCCGTGACAGGCCATGTGGCCCAAGCCCTAGTCCAAAACTCGTCTTGCCCCACCCTACAATGAACAATCCCCCCATTTCCAAATCACAGAACACAGAACCTCGGTTTCTACAATCGGAAAAAACCATTTTTCCAAATCGAAAGAATGCAAAACCCCCTCCCTCTCCATCGTAAATTAGCAGCGGCAGTGTAGGGTCTGACCTCTCTCTCTCTCTCAAAGTCAAAATACAAACTATACTTTCTCTCTTTGTTGGTCTTTGTTACAACCCAAGAATAACCCAAACACCTCTGTGTTTGTTGTGCGGTGATTCTTTGATGTTTTCTTTCTTTCTTTCTTTTTCTCCTTCTTTTTGATCTTCTTCTTCTTTATTTTTTTCCCTCTCTATTTTTGTCTTAGGTTGAAAAGGCAGCAGCTTCCGTTCCTTTTTAGGATGCGAGGTGAGAGTTGTGATAAACCCAGTTCATCCCAGCTCCCTAAATGATTTTGGGAGCCCTTATTCGTTGCTCACAAGCTCATCCAAGCAGAGGAGCGCAAGGTACTATTTTCAAGTTATGCAAATGTAGGGAATGTTTTTTTTATTACACCGCATTTAATCACACAAGAAGAAGACTATATGTACTATAGGTTAAAATTGTCAATAGGTTAAAGTTGTCAATTTGTACTTGTCTGATAAAAATCAAGGCATGGCCACCATGATTTTAGTTGTTGTAAGACCCAAACCCCTAATCTCCGTGATTAGTGCTAATTAACATATGGGTTGGTTCTCTAAGTGGGATTAGAGATCGTTTGGCCAAGTCTATGAGTTACAATAGCTTTTCCATAGCATTGGGAAGTTTTGAGAGCCATTGAACCTGGCTTAATACACGTATGGTCCTATGTGTTATGTGTGGTCAGCGTTCGGAAGTTATTCGTAATTTTTTAAATTCCCATTTAGACCTCGTTTGATTGATCTCATCACTCCCTCCAACTTTCGTGTTCACCCCGTCCCCATTCAAAGTTCTGAAAATCAGTTTTCTAATTCTAGGGGTAATTTTCACCTTGAAATCTGAGTCAGAAATTCGGTATCCCCAAACCATGTCAAATTCTTACTTTTTAAAAACGAGCTAGATTTTTTATGGTCATTTCTCTCTTTTTCATTGATTGCATTCGAGGCCTAGAAACCCAAATTTTAATCCCATTTAATTGTGGCAGTGGTGGGGCCCACACCCACCCATTATATAAGAACCAGCCCTCTCTTCCTTTCATTTCTTATCCTTTTCCAGCAGAAAGAGAGAGAGAGCTCTCCAGCCATTTTAGGGATTTTGTCTCTTCTCTTCTTCTTCTTGTTATCTTTCCCTCAAATCCCAAACAAGCTCTTGCCAAATCGGGGAATGGAGTGCATCATCTTCTTCCTCACCTTCTAAGCTTACCATAGACCCCTCTTTGAAGCCAAACCAGCTGGGGCATCCCTCTTTTTTAGCAAATCCTCTCTATTTGGAGCTCCTACCGCTAAGAGGCCCTTCTCATCTTCTAGCTTAGGTATTGGCATCCTCTAAGGAGTCCTTCACCCCCATCATGCCAGCCCCATTTCCTTCTCTTCTTGTTCTCTCTATTTTAGGTGTTCTAAGATGGGCATTTTGGGGGTTTTGTTGTAGGAGTTTTCAACGGTTGGGAGGCTTTTAGGAGTATGATTTGGGAGCATTTGATCCAAGGCAAGTGACTGAAATGGGTTTGTTTTGAGCATGCCAACGGCTTTTGGACTTTTCCAGCCTTTTCCTATGCTTTTATTAATTTTGCTCTTCTTAATTTCATGATGGATTTGAAAATTAGTCTTTCAAATTCTTGTGGGTTTGGCTTTCCATCATGCATGTGATATCTTTTTATTTTATTTTTCTTTAGTTTTATTTCTTAATGGCTAATGGGTTGAGGTTTTATAGATTTTATTTTTTTGTGTTTTTTTTTTTTTTTTTTTTTTGTGAAGTTACTAGTAAGATGGAATATGGAATGGGTGTGGGATTTAGTGGATGAAGGATGATTAGGAGGGGCAATGTAGGCCTTTTTTTATGCAGGGATTGTCATGGAAAGGACTTGGGAGAATGGGTGAGAAGAATAGGAGAAGGAAGGAAGAAATTTGGACCAGGAACCCAGCCTGGCCAAGCAGGGCTAGAACCCCTGCTCGCTCGAACGAGCAGGGTTGCTACCTCTACCCAGGCAGCAACAAGCCTCGCTTGAGCGGGCCTTTTTTTTGGCTCGAGCGGGCCTACTAATTGCCTCAAACCAACCCCCCCCCCCCCCCCCCCCCCCCAAACCACCACCTTGGAACTATTCTTTACGATGGAAGATGATTTTCTTCGACCTCTAATCCCCACCCATTCATCTTTAAACGGAAGGCAAAAAAAAAAAAGAAGCATTAATGCAGAAATCCAATCTGGAAACATGTTAACACTTCGTTAATTTGATAACGTGCACTAGATGATTGGAATGCTACCGAACTTCAGGAGCACCAAATAATACAGAAATCCGACATTCGGTGTCTACGTGCACGTTGTGCCAAATGGTGCGGTCTCAACATGTCCATGGGACGTGCATTTGGAAATTAACCGTTAAACCTAGATTCGTCCGATACATTGTACTTTTTTTATTGTTCAGTTTTTCTCATCCAAACTTCATTTTCATGCTCGTTCGATTTATGGTTTACCAGTTTTAACCGTATTGGCTTTTCATCGCCTGGTTTTACTCGTTTTTCTAAAAGCGATCACTTTTGTTATTTAGTGTGTTCCAAACAGCTCTTGTGTGTACCTCAGGAAGACTACTCATTATGTTCGTGTGTATGTGAGCTTGATTTAGCCTGTTTGAGTAGTTCCTCACTATATTTTGTGTGTTAGTTTTCCATGAATTTTCGAGTTGGCGCCACTAAGCTTAGGCCACCTTGTCAGCTTGATCCACCGGCTTGAGGCCCCAATCTATTTCTTAGCCAACTACAGATTGGGTCTCTAGCGTGTTATTTTGTCCGGTTTCGCGGTCGGCTTATAATATGTATATCTAGCTAGCTCCTACTACCTTGTGTAATGGAGAATATATATGTTCTAGTGTGCTCTTGTCACGTCAGTGATAGAGAATTTAGCTCCGTATGGTTTCCAATTTGCCAGTTTACTTTACTACCAGCCTGATTTTGTTTTCTTGCTCATTTTATTACCCGATTTATGGCATGTCATGTTATCATGTTTTACACTTGCTTTTACTTCCAACTTTTAGTTTGATGCCACATCGTGTTTTTATATTCACATCATGTTTTGTAAGCGCGTTACAGTTCCTCACAGCCTTTATATCAATACCAGGATTTATCATGTTCTCCTATTTAGACTTGTTTTTTATACACGCAGCTTTCCATCAAATGTCGTGATATATCAAATGTTTATATATATATTAACCATTTCAGCATATTTATAACTTGAAACTTGAATATATATTAACCACTTCAGCTACATGCCAGACCGTCGTGGCTGACCCATTACAATTGGTTCTCTATGTAGCAGGTCCATGTTCCAAGCTTGAGTGCGTGTGGTTGGTTGTGGAACCGTGGGTTTTACAGGTTTGCGGTGCTGGTGCTGATGATGTCATTTAGACGCCAAGCTTGGCACTGGAGTTACGTCGCACTCTTGGAGTTAGTTGTTGAGTTTAGTTTATTTTATTTGTAGGGCTTCTATTAGCCTTTTCTTTTGGGAATTATAATTAATGCATTTTTATAACTTGAAACTTGAATATATATATATATATATATATGAAAAATGTAATATCATGTTATATATATGGAAAATGTAATATCATGTTACTGTCAGCTCTGTATCTTGTGATAATGGTTTGTTCCACTATGATTATGGGCCATGTGTGATAGCTTTATGGTAAGCGGTTGAGTGTGATACGTTATCCGATGGCCACCGGCTCCGAGTCGCAACGCCGCATAAGCTTCCATAAAAATATTCATGTTGTGTTGGAATTTTAATATCCTCACACAGGCGGATTTTGGATAGAAATATAATTTTTTTACTTAATTTCAAATCACGCTCCCTGAGGTTAGACGGCTACAGAAGTCAAAAGTTTCAGGGCGTGAACTAGATAGTAGGATGATGATATTATTGCAATACTTATAAATGCAGATGAAAGCAATGCATCCCTACTGGTGTCAACAATATCAATGCCCCAATAAAAACTCATGCGCATCGAAGGTATGGAGTCGATTTTTGGTGAATCTGGGGTATGTTGGATATGTCAAAATTCCAATACTGCCAGAAACCCATTGCTTATGTAAATTTGCAGACCATTGATTTCATCCTCTCTGTCTCTCTCTCTCTCCCTACCAAGGATAAAAAAAAAAGCGGCCGAGAAGCAGCGTTTTGGCCGATAAATCGGCCGTAGCGGCCATGGCCGCTACGCTAAATAGAAAAAAGCGCCGCTCGCAACTGTATCGGTCCGTAGCAGCAGCTATTTACCCGTAGCGGCCGATACGCACCGATACGTTATGTGTCGGCCGCTACAGGCTATGGAACATGCAAAAAAAAAAAAAAAACCACCTAGCTTCCCCTCTCATCAGTCTAACTAGAAGAAGGAGAAAAAGAAAAGACAAAAGGGTTTGATTAGAGGAAGAAAACATACCTGGGCACCTGTAGAGGCGGTAGCAGCACCTGTGCAGCGGCAGCGAGCAATCGGCAGCGGAGCAGCAAGCAGTTGCCGATGCAGCGGAGCAACGAGCAGCAAAGCAGAGCACGGTAGCAGCAGCTGCATCTCCTCCTTTCTTCTTCTCTTCTTCTTCTTTTTCTTCTTCTTCTTCTTCTTCTTTTCTTCTCCCCTCTCCTTCTTCTCTCGATTTTCGTCAACCTACGTTTTGGGAAAAGAAATAGGGCACGAATTCTTCTGCCCTTGTTTTATTTCAGAGGGTGGGGGCCACTTAATGGGCCTTTTGAAAGCTACAACCAGAATTTAAATGTAAGAGGGCCCTCATGGGCCATGGCACCAAAACCATCGATCCTTGTTTTATTTTATTAGGGTGCACTTATGACCCTACGAGGGTTGTACATAAAAATTAAATGTACCTACGAAAGTTATGAATAAAAATTAAATGGACCCTCTTTTATTTCATTAGAGGGCACTTATGGGTAATTTAGAAGGCATAAATAAAAATTAAATTGACCCATCTTTTATTTCATTAGGGCACTTATGGACCCTTTGAAAGGTATCAATAAAAATTAAATGAGCCTTTAAGAAAAAAATAAAAGCTGAAGCACTTGATTCCTTTAATCATTGGTGGGCTCCACAATGAGGCTAAATATAAAAATAAAAAAGTCATGTCTTAGCCAAATATTACTTAATTAAAATCAATGCTTTAACCAAATTTCATTTTACCTAAAATTAGAGCTCAATTAAATTTTACTCTAACTAGAAATAAGTTAGCATGACTAAGAAACATAAATACATATGTAAAAACTAATCATTAATATTATTTGCTATTTATACAGCGATACAGGACTTCATATATTGAGAGCACTAGGGCTGAACAAAAATAACCGTAACCCGCCCCGCCCCGCCCAGCTACAAGTGGATATACGTCAAAACCGCCTTTAGGCGGGCGGGGCAGTTTCAATCCGTACTAATGAGCGGGGCGGTTACGGTTTGACATTTGAGTGGGCGGTTTCAAACCACCCCGCCCGCTCATTATTAAAAAAAGAAAAAGAAAAAGAAAAAAAAACTCTTCATCTATTCTTTATGGATAACACTTCTACTCCAAATCCTAGTGCAATCCAATACAAGTCTAGATTATATTGTATGAAAGTTTGACAACCTTACAATTTTATCACTAAACTAAACATTGATGTTTATTATCTTTTATCGATTATTATTCTAACTATGATTTTTTTTTTGGGTTGTAGCAGGATTGCTTCAAATTATTTATCGATCTTTACGAACTTGAAGTTTGGATTTTGAATTTCTTTTAGCATTTGGGCATTGAATTTTGAAATTTGGAGCTTTATTTATTGAAATTTAGACATTGAATTTTCGAATTTAGATGTTTCTTTGTTAGATTTTTTACTTTTGGACGTTAGATTATATAAGTGGTTGTATTTTTTAATTTTGGTGATGCCTTTAAACTTTAATTTTACATTGATATAATTAGTTGAAATTTTTTTATTACTAATTATTGACTTTTATTAAAAATCATGTATAATTTTTATTATTTATGTTAAGTACTTTGAAACTTTAGTTACATTCTATTAGAAATAAAAAAAGAGAGAGATAGGTACAAATACCAAACCGCCCAACATGCCGCCCAAGTCGCCCGCTAGAAAAACCGCCTATACTTTGGGCAGTTACGGTTTCTATTTTTTACAAACCGCCATAAAACAAAACCGCTTAAACCGCCCAATAACCGCCCAAGCCGCCCACCGTGCACCCCTAGAGAGCACCGCTACGCCCGCTTTTCTTACTTACTTTTGCAAAAGAACCACAGATTCTTTCATTTTACAATTTTCTGAATTTTTTCAAATTTTTTGGGCGATTTTTTCAAATCGCACCGCTACGCCGCTACGTATCACCGCTACGTTACGAATCGCCCGCTTCGTAGTGGTTTGGCGGCGGGCATAGCGCTATTTTCATTCTTGCTTCCTACGGACCCAACCCATCCAAGATTATCACCCACCCCATCATTCTCCTTCTCCTTGTCTCTTTAGCTCCCTCATTATTCTCATAGAGTGGTAACAAGAAAGGAAAATGAGGGAGAAAACAGAAAAAGTGAAGGAATAAGAGATGGAAAATAAGAAGGAAAGTGAGAGAAGAATAGGAGAACAGATGCCTTGACTCGGGTATGACTTTTTTTTCCTCTTATTACATGGATTTTTTTCCGATTACTTCAATACATGGGCGTTCCTCTATATATGTGTCTCTCTCTTTGGAGACATGCATTTGGGATTGCCTTTTAATTCTTATATGGACTTTGTATGATTCCTTTCCCTCCTCCTTTTGTTACCCGATAAATGAATCATATTGTGGATTTTCCTACTAATTCCAGGGAAATGTATTGTCTAATTTATTTTTTTTACTCTTGCCTATAGTACCACTGCAAAGTCTGCCATGGTGTTTTTCCCCTCTTGCCTACTAACTTCTGCTTGCCTATGTACATAGGAGAGTGGTTTAATTGTTGATCTAGAGCTACATCATCTAACAGTTCAAGAAGTGCATTGATGGGCCCTCTCTGTGTGCGTCAGTTTTTTTTATTTGTATATCATATTCGAAATGTTTTCACTTGTAGATTCGATGTAGAGTTTTATGTTGTTAATTTTGTACTTTCAATTTGATGTACAAATATTCATATGAACGTGCTTCATGTTATTTAATTTGATGGACGTTGTTTGCATATATCTGGCGTAGAATCGACACGTTTGGACCCATTCACTGTATGCACTATTTGGGCTAGAAATCTATGTTTGTTCCACAATATGATCATTGCCATGAGAATTCAATACATGTGAGGATTAATCACCATTAAATTTTAATTATAATAGTAAAGTTTACTTTGATGCATTGCTATTAAACTTGGACGGCAGACATAGGGGTTAAGAACAATGTTACCAGAAACGCGGTTCGTTTCGATACGGGGTACGGGTACGGGTACGGGGTACGCTACTTAGGGTGGGACGCGGTACGTTGGGGTAGGCTTCATCGGTACGGTATTTGGAGTCGTAATTCGTTGTATTATGTTTTTACGAGACGTTAATATATATATATATATATATATATGTGTGTGTGTGTGTGTGAAGATAAATAATTGGAAACATAAACATCATTGTCATTCACGCGTTGCTAGTCTATTTAGAAAAGAAATTGTTCCAGTAAGAGATTTTGTGGACTCGACGTTGGGAATATGAGCTCCTCTAAATCTGCAGTTTCCTTTTTATTAATTGTTCTTTTGGAACTTGTAATTTTTAAAGAGATTTTGTGGACTCAACGTTGGGAATATGAGCTCCTCTAAATCTGCAGTTTCCTTTTTATTAATTGTTCTTTTGGATTTTGTAATTTGTAAAGAGATTTTGTTTACACAAGTACACAACCAACGTTGGGAATTTGGATTATGGGCTCCTTTTTTACAGCATTTCTGACACGTTTCGCATGGGCTTTGGGCCTTTATTAGATTTAGGAGTAAACCCGATAATCTAAATTGTTTGGATCTGTTAAAACTTTGGGCTGCACTTATTGAGCCCAATTGTTATAAACTTTTAAAATCCTAGAAATTAACATATTCTTCTCCGATGAAACAAAAAAAATAAAAATAAAACCAAGCTGCCTAGTCAAAGGAGCATGACGTAGCTTATTACAAAAGAGGGAGAGATATGATTGCAACGACTAATAAGGTTAGTATTACATATTTGTACTTTCTATTCTTTTTTTTTTTTTCTTTCTTTCTTGATCTTGTTACATAACAATGGGGACGCTTAGATTAGTGTTTCGATTCGCAAACGTACCCTAAAAGGGTACGGGCAAACTGATACGGAAAATGCAAGGGGTGGGGGCAAATCTGGCAACTCTGGTTAAGAATTAAGATGATGTGATTGTCTTGTGTGATTTAAGTATTTTTATATGCTTATGTATTTGTGTATTCCAACCTTACCAACTAGATTTGAGTTATACATTCCTACAAAGTTAATGTGAAAAATGTCCGGTAAAGTCAAAAGTTTAGCCCCACTCAAAGGAAGATTCTGGGTCCATCACTGCCATGAGCATGTACAAGTGTCAAGATATCATGGGCAAACCCAAATTGCAGGCACGTATTAAAATCCAAACACAATCGGCCGACACAAACAAACAAGCCACGCTCTCAAGCAAGTTGCACCATAGTACAGATGGAAAAATGTAAGCCACTAGCTATGTAGATCTACTCCAAACGTGTCACGCCCCTAGCGATGAAGCCGGGGTTATGCGTGAGATTAGGGCTAATTTAAAAATTTTCCCACATTAATCAAATGTAGGTTAGCCCCAATCGTCTCCCAAATGGATCGAAGACCGATGTGAGGTGTAGACATTTCCTCAATTGTAAATAACAAATAGCGGAAGCTTCATAATAACAGATGGTATCTCAAAATATACAGTTTATAGCAAATAGTGAGTATCTTAATTAAAGTTCAACGTTTAGACTGTTAACAAAATATTAATTACAACATTAGGCCACAACAAAAACCTGGGACTAATCAAAATGATAAAAGAACCAAAAGATGAAACTAAACAAGATATGACATGAAGGCTCTCTCGTACGGTGTCGATACGGCTAGACAATGCCGTCCGTACAATACTCTACAGAGTCATCAGGCTGATCTGCCTGAACTTCCTCTGTCGTTTCCTCCTCGTAAGTGATAAGCTCGGTACCTATGCACCAAGAGTAGCATCATCAACACAACGGTTGGCAAGAAATATATATAAGAATCCACATATATGCAGTACGAATAAGAATGAACAAGTAGACATAATCATAGGAAATGTATAGCATTCTGATCGTAAGAATGCATCACATTCGAATCATAGACAGACTATCAAAGTAGGCAACCACATAAACTAAAAATAAATGAATTGGGCTCTTATAACCCATGTTCAAATAACTGATACTGATATCTCTTGGCTCATGGGCTACTCGACCAAAGGACCTGGCCCAAGCGCATCCAATCTCGCCTTGAGCTGATAATAACTGATATCTCTTGGCTCATGTGGCTTAGTCCCCGAAGGAGTGGCTCACAGTCTTGCATTGAGCTAAAACTACAGAGTCCTCACATAGGTGGCGTCCCAGCTGTGTTGAACGTTGTCAGCTAAGTGGTGCCCGACACAAAGAATCCTAAACAGACAAATCAGTGAGGGGCTAGGCTTTCTTGCGCGAAAAAGATTCATCATAACAATAAAGGAACTACTACCTTTCATCAAATCTAATCAAACAAACAACTAATTTCAGAACATCAATACCATTAGTAGTCCTTTTAAGCCTTTATAATCAAAGCCACCTAGTCTCAACACCTCAAACAAACCTCAGAATAAACGGAACATCAAAAGGGGTCTTAAGTCCATCATCTAAGTTCTCAATGTGATCCCAAACAAAATAAAGTAAACAGAGCTAATGAACATGTTCGTCACATGTAGACAGTACCAGACGGTACAATTCAGAATCATAAGCGATAGACAATCTAATCCTAACTCAATTGTTAATTCCGAAGCATCGAACAACCTACTCAGTCAACGAAAGGAATTAGGGATCGCGATACCCAAACAACCAGAATTCGTGCATAGTTATAAAGAAGGTATCTCGTTGTCCCGTACCGTTCAAGATTGAATTAGGATGAAACCCGATGCAACCGGAATAACTATGAGGAATCGTCGGCTCAAGACACTCCCGTATATAGTCAAATGAGTCCAAAAAGGGTAATCAAGGTTCCACCTAAGTCCATAGACCAAGAGACAATCCCTTTCAAAAAGGAGGAAATTCGGCTAAGGTAAATACCAGGTTCGGTTAGCCGACAAGTTCGGTCAGCCGAGAGCTGACTGACAAGGTGACCGATTGCACAAAATGCCCAGAAAACAAGCTCTCTGGATTTGGAACCGACATGTGGCCGAGTGCAGTTCGGTCAGCCGAGAGCTGACCGACAAGGTGACTGAGTTCACAATCCCTTCTTCAGTCAAATTGCAGTTCACTGGAATTGGAACCAACAGTCAACCGGGAGGTCACCGAACTGCAGTTCGGTTAACCGACAACCCAGGTTCGGTTGACCGAACTGCTCCCAGAATTCTGAAACGAATTCTGTGATCAGTTCAGAACTGATGGGTTTCACTCCCTTCCTTCATTCACACTTGTAAACAAGGAAAAATAGGGCCTAGCCCTCTCCACAAACATCCATACCCCCTCTCATCAAGTCCATACAAATTAGATATCCATTCCATTAAACATCTAAACAAGTTATCATGTTTTCAATCTCTAAGTATCAAACTGAGCATTTAACATCTAAACCATGATCTTTCCATACAAATCAAGGAAAATAAACATATCCAACATAATTATAGATATCTACTTGCCTTTGATGAAGAGTTAAGAAAACCAAGAGAAAATGGAGAAATCCTCTTTTGAGCTCAAACTTGTGTAAAATGGTTCCCACACCCAAATCTCTCTACAAAAATGAATGCAAAGGGAGAAGGTAAGCTAGCCTATTCCATTTCTAAGCTAAAGGAAGAAAGCGGTCTTAGTTTAAAAGCTTTAGGAGCTTACCTTGGAATGGGTTGAGAGAGAATAGCTTAGAAGACTTGATATTAGTGATCTAGGAAGCTTGGGGAAGAAGATCGGAACTTTCACCGGCGACGTTGGAGCTTCGGTGGCCGACGGCAGTGAGGAGGAAGTGAAGAACGGTGAAGGGGGCTGAGTTTTGTGTCAGAGGAATAGTGTACGAGGGAGTTGTGAGATAAGAGATGAGTGAAGCCCTTTTATTAGGTTAGGTTAATGGTTAATTACAATCTAATCCTTGGCTTTACTAAAGATGAATTTCGGGGCCTCTTCGACGCATCGAATCAAAATGTGGCTGAAGACTAAAGTTCATGAAATGTCGAGATCTACCTGATGCACCAAAACTTACAAAAACTCGTAATCTCATAAAAACCCCTGAAAACTTACCAAATTGCAAACCATCCCCCTACTGTACCCGAACGAACTCAGACTCGCGCGAGACTCCGCACGTACGATCCATTTGATAAACCCGACTCGCTAAGACACTAAACACACTTACTAACTAATCAAGCAATTAATTATAATTAATGGTAGGTTAAGGGACGGGATGTTACATCCTCCCCCACTTAGGTTATTTGGTCCTCCAAATCCCTAACACACCTCTGGCAATGCCTGAACTTCTGGTAATAACTGATCCTCTGGTAGTAACTGATCCTCTGGCAATAACTGTGGGTACTTCTCCTAAACCTGCTCCATAAGTTCCTATGTAGCTTCTTTCGGACTGTGATGTTCCCACTGAACCTTGACCCAATGAATAATTCTGGTCCTGAGAACCTGCTCCTTCGCATCAATGATCTTCTTCGGTCTCTCCACAAATGTAACATCTGGCTGAACATCCAAAGGTTCGTGATGAAGCACATGTGAAGGGTCTGGAATGTACTTCCTCAGCATGGAGATGTGAAAAACCTTGTGAACTCCTGCTAACTCTGCTAGTAGTATCAATCTGTATGCTACTTCACCAACGCGCCTATCAATCTCAAACAGTCCTATGTATCTTCGAGCCAATTTCCCTTTCTGACCAAATCTCATAGTTCCTCTAGTCGGTGAGACTTTGAGAAACACTTTGTCTCCGACCTGAAATGCCAAATCTCTCCTCTTCGGGTCTGCGTAACTCTTCTGTCGATCTCTTGCAATCTTCAGTCTATCAATGATCTGCTTCACCTTCTTGCTGGTATCACTGATGATCGAAGGTCCATAAAAACTCCGAACACCAATCTCTTCCCAACAAATCAGGGTCTTGCACTTCTGTCCGTACAATGCCTCGAACGGTGCCATCCCGATACTGGAGTGAAAGCTGTTGTTGTAGGCAAACTCGCATAAGGTTCCCGAAATCAAGAACACATGCCCGCAACATATCCTCCATAGCCTGATTGGTCCTCTCTGTCTGAGGGTGATACGCGGTGCTGAAACTCAAAGTAGTGCCTAAAGCTGCTTGCAAACTAACCCAAAATCTACCCACAAACTTCATGTCTCTGTCTGAAACAATGGAATCCGGAATTCCATGCAGTCTAACGATGCTCTCGATGTACTTGTATGCCAAAACGTCCATAGATCCTTTCATCTTCATCGGAATGAAGTGTGCTGACTTGGTGAGTCTGTCAACAATTATCCAAATGCTATCATTGCCCCTCGTGGATGGTAAACCTGCCACGAAGTCCATGGTGATGTACTCCCACTTCCATTCCGATGTCTTCAATCGTTGAAGCAACCCTGGAGGTTTTTGATGCTCAACCTTCACTTGTTGACACACTAGACATCTCGAGATGAATCCTGCAATGTCCTTCTTTATGTTGTTCCACCAATAAAAACTTCTCAAATTCGAATACATTTTGGTGCTTCCGGGGTACGAGAATGGTGTGCCTCAACCATAATCTCGTTCCTCAAATCATGAACATCCGGTACACACAATCTGTCCTGGCAATACAACACTTCATCTATGAGTCTGAACTCTGGCCTGTCTGCTATGCTGTCAATCAGTCTGACTAACTCTGGATCCTCTCTCTGATTGTTCTTGATCCTGCTAAGAAACTCTAGTTCCCAAGTATGCATGTTGGCAACCATGATTCTCTCACTCTGAGGCTGGAACTCTATAGCCAAATCTCTGAATAACTCTGTCAAAGACCACTCTGTCTGTAAGCATCCGGTATTTGCTGTCTTTCTGCTCAATACATCTGCAACCACATTTACTTTCCCAGGATGATACTTTATCGGAAAATCGTAGTCCTTGATGTACTCCATCCATCTAGTCTTCCTTATATTCAGATCCTTCTGCCCAAACAAGTACTGGAGACTCCTGTGATTCGAGTGAACCTCGAATTTCTCTCCGTACAAGTAATGTCTCCACAATTTCAAAGCCATAACTACTACTGCAAGTTCCAAGTCATGAGTAGCGTATCTTTTCTCATGTTCTTTTAGCTGTCTGGACCCGTAAGCTACTACTTTTCCTTCTTGCATGAGTACGCATCCCAATCCTATACCTGAAGCATCTGTAAATATCACAAACCCTCCATTCCTAGTAGCTAAGGTAAGGATAGGAGCTGTGGTCAATCTGGTCTTCAGCTCTACAAAATTCTCTTCACACTGCTCTGTCCACACAAAAGGAACATTTTTCCTTATTAACTTGGTCAATGGGGCTGCTATACTGGAGAATCCCTTCACAAATCTCCTGTAGTATCCTGCTAAACCAAGAAAACTCCTGACATCTGACACTGACTTCGGACTCTGCCAACTAACTACTGCTTCAATCTTCACTGGATCTACTGCTAAGCCTTCCTTCGAGATGATATGTCTAAGAAAGGACACTTGCTTAAGCCAAAAATCACACTTACTCAGCTTAGCATAGAGCTGATTCTCTCTCAGAATCTGCAATGTACTCCTCAAATGTTCTACATGTTCATCTCTGGACCTCGAATAGACTAGAACATCGTCTATGAATACGACTGTAAACTGGTCTAAGCATGATGCGAAAACCCTGTTTATCAAAGCCATGAATACTCCGGGTGCATTAGTCAGCCCAAATGGCATGACCAAGAACTCATAATGTCCGTATCTGGTCCTGAAGGCTGTTTTCTGCACATCCTGATCTCTGACTCGTATCTGATGGTAGCCTGATCTCAAATCTATCTTGGAGAAATGTTGTGCTCCCTACAACTTATCAAACAACTCATCTATCCTGGGTAGTGGATACTTGTTCTTAATCGTAACCTGATTCAGCTGCCTGTAGTCTATGCACATAAGCATCGATCCATCCTTCTTCTTCACGAATAATACCGGTGCACCCCATGGTGATACACTTGGTCTCATGAATCCTCTGTCCAAGAGATCCTGTAACTGGACTTTCAACTCTCTTAATTCCGCTGGAGCCATACGATAAGGTGCTTTTGATATTGGTGCCGTTCCTGGCACTAGCTCAATCGTGAAATCAATCTATCGAACCGGTGGTAATCCAGGTATCTCCTCCGGAAAGACATCCGGGAACTCACAAACAACTGGAATATCCTCCACCGCTTCGGACAATTTATCCTCCGTGATAAATGCCACATACCCTTCACATCCACTATTAATTAATCAATCTGCTCTCAAGGCTGAGATGACTCTAGTGGACATGGGTTTCCTTTCTCCAACAATCTCTACACTATCTGCTAACACTTGCAATCTGACTGTTTTATTGAAGCAATCAACTACTGCTCTATAGGTGGATAACCAATCCATTCGTAGTATGACATCAAAGTCTTTCATCCCTAGGATGATCAAATCTGCAGATAGAATGAAGTTCTCTACCTGCACTTTGCATGCTGGAAAATAGGATTCACACTGAACTGTTTTCCCTAAAGGAGTACTAACAGGCAAAATATAACGTAATGGAGCTACGTCTCCCACCAAGCATGCAGCAAATATAGGTGATACAAAGGAGTGTGTGGAACCAGAATCAAATAAGACTCTAGTAGGTTCATCTGAAATAGATAGTGTACCTTCCACTACTCCTCCAATTTCCTCGCCTTCCTGCTGATCCAAGGCATAAAGCTGACGCCGCTGTAGAGGCATCTGTTGTCCCTGAGGCCTTTGCTGTCCTAGCTGCCTATACTGTTGTCCTTGTTATCTCTGTTGCCCAAACTGCTGGCCTTGGGGCCTCTGTTGTCCCCTATTCTGTGGCGATGCGGGAAGTCGAAGCTGTTGCTGCTGCTGTAGTCTAGGTTGCTGTTGAGGAGCCTGCCTCAAAGGTTGTGCTGGCACTGGTGGTCGAGGAGCTATGGTCCTCACACCTTGTCCTTGCATCTGAGGACAATCTTTCTTTTGGTGGCCCATGAGACCACACCCAAAACAAGCTCCTGATACCTTTCGGCAGTTCGCAGTAGAATGGGTATCCGTGTTACAATGCTCACAATGAACCTTCCTAGCTTGATCAAACTTAGGCCTTTTGCCCTGCTGCTGGTACTGCTGTTGTGGGCGTTGTTGCTGCTGATATGATTGATGTGGACGCTGTTGAAACTGCCATGAGCCGTGACTCTTAGCCTGAGTCTGCACCTGTTGAAGTTGCTGGGCATACAGAATCTTCTGCTGAATAGACTCTTCAGCCCAGTAGGCACGCTTAAGATTCTCCTCATAGGTAGGTAGAGTTACCGATGTCACTTCCATCTTAATGTCGGGTCTCAAACCTCGAATGAACCTCATAACCTTATCCTCCTCAGTCTTCACCAAAGCTGGTGCAAACCTGGATAGGGTAGTGAATTTCTGTTCATAAACCTGAACGGTATCTTCCCCCTGAACTAAAGTCTCAAACTCCACAAGCTTCTGAGCTTGGATATGTGGTGGGATATATTTGGTACGGAACACTTTCTGAAACGATGTCCAAGCAGTGGCATCATCGATCGTATCATATGGTGTCTTGACAGATTTCCACCACATCTCAGCTACACCCCTGAGCATGTAGGCTGACAACTGCACCTGCTCCTGGCCTGTGCACTGGAAAACATGGAAAATCTTCTCCATCTGCACTACCCACTCGTCAGCATCGAGGGGATCTTCATTTCCATAGAATACCGGTGGGTTTCTCTTCTTAAACTTATCGTACATGTCATTCAGGTCTATAACCCGAGCTGGCATTACGACTAGGGCTGGCGGTGTTGGCCTCTGCAAGACCTGAAGCATTTGTTCCTGGAAGGTAGTCTGTTGAGTCTGGTTCTGAGTCTGGGCTTCTTGGGAAGCCACGAATGCTTGCATCAGCTTATTAAACCTTCCTTCCATGGAATCACTATCAATAGCATTGGCATTACTGCTCTAGGGGTTACCATTATTAGAAAGCAAATTTCGAGCACCCATTCTGAAACATAAGAAACATTAGTCCTATAGGACTCAATCTAGCATACAAACTATACAATCTACAAAAGCTAAGATACCCAAAAGAAAACCAATCCTCACGCGTCTTAGTTTCTACTTGTTTTTAAATCTAGAAACCAGTAAAGCCCTGATACCAACTTGTCACGCCCCTAGCGATGAAACCGGAGTTATGCGTGAGATTAGGGCTAATTTAAAACTTTTCCCACATTAATCAAATGTAGGTTAGCCCCAATCGTCTCCCAAATGGATCGAAGACCGATGTGAGGTGTAGACATTTCCTCAATTGTAAATAACAAATAGCGGAAGCTTCATAATAACAGATGGTATCTCAAAATGTATAGTTTATAGCAAATAGTGAGTATCTTAATTAAAGTTCAACGTTTAGACTGTTAACAAAATATTAATTACAACATTAGGCCACAACAAAAACCTGGGCCTAATCAAAATGATAAAAGAACCAAAAGATGAAACTAAACAAGATATGACATGAAGGCTCTCTCGTACGGTGTCGATACGGCTAGACAATGTCGTCCGTACAATACTCTACAGAGTCATCAGGCTGATCTGCCTGAACTTCCTCCGTCGTTTCCTCCTCGTAAGTGATAAGCTCGGTACCTATGCACCAAAAGTAGCATCATCAACACAACGGTTGGCAAGAAATATATATAAGAATCCACAGATATGCAGTACGAATAAGAATGAACAAGTAGACATAATCATAGGAAATGTATAGCATTCTGATCGTAAGAATGCATCACATTCGAATCATAGACAGACTATCAAAGTAGGCAACCACATAAACTAAAAATAAATGAATTGGGCTCTTATAACCCATGTTCAAATAACTGATACTGATATCTCTTGGCTCATGGGCTACTCGACCAAAGGACGTGGCCCAAGCGCATCCAATCTCGCCTTGAGCTGATAATAACTGATATCTCTTGGCTCATGTGGCTTAGTCCCCGAAGGAGTGGCTCACAGTCTTGCATTGAGCTAAAACTACAGAGTCCTCACACAGGTGGCGTCCCAGCTGTGTTGAACGTTGTCAGCTAAGTGGTGCCCGACACAAAGAATCCTAAACAGACAAATCAGTGAGGGGCTAGGCTTTCTTGCGCGAAAAAGATTCATCATAACAATAAAGGAACTACTACCTTTCATCAAATCTAATCAAACAAACAACTAATTTCAGAACATCAATACCATTAGTAGTCCTTTTAAGCCTTTATAATCAAAGCCACCTAGTCTCAACACCTCAAACAAACCTCAGAATAAACGGAACATCAAAAGGGGTCTTAAGTCCATCATCTAAGTTCTCAATGTGATCCCAAACAAAATAAAGTAAACAGAGCTAATGAACATGTTCGTCACATGTAGACAGTACCAGACGGTACAATTCAGAATCATAAGCGATAGACAATCTAATCCTAACTCAATTGTTAATTCCGAAGCATCGAACAACCTACTCAGTCAACGAAAGGAATTAGGGATCGCGATACCCAAACAACCAGAATTCGTGCATAGTTATAAAGAAGGTATCTCGTTGTCCCGTACCGTTCAAGATTGAATTAGGATGAAACCCGATGCAACCGGAATAACTATGAGGAATCGTCGGCTCAAGACACTCCCGTATATAGTCAAATGAGTCCAAAAAGGGTAATCAAGGTTCCACCTAAGTCCATAGACCAAGAGACAATCCCTTTCAAAAAGGAGGAAATTCGGCTAAGGTAAATACCAGGTTCGGTTAGCCGACAAGTTCGGTCAGCCTAGAGCTGACTGACAAGGTGACCGATTGCACAAAATGCCCAGAAAACAAGCTCTCTGGATTTGGAACCGACATGTGGCCGAGTGCAGTTCGGTCAGCCGAGAGCTGACCGACAAGGTGACTGAGTTCACAATCCCTTCTTCAGTCAAATTGCAGTTCACTGGAATTGGAACCAACAGTCAACCGGGAGGTCACCGAACTGCAGTTCGGTTAACCGACAACCCAGGTTCGGTTGACCGAACTGCTCCCAGAATTCTGAAATGAATTCTGTGATCAGTTCAGAACTGATGGGTTTCACTCCCTTCCTTCATTCACACCTGTAAATAAGGGAAAAATAGGGCCTAGCCCTCTCCACAAACATCCATACCCCCTCTCATCAAGTCCATATAAATTAGAAATCCATTCCATTAAACATCTAAACAAGTTATCATGTTTTCAATCTCTAAGTATCAAACTGAGCATTTAACATCTAAACCATGATCTTTCCATACAAATCAAGGAAAACAAACATATCCAACATAATTATAGATATCTACTTGCCTTTGATGAAGAGCTAAGAAAACCAAGAGAAAATGGAGAAATCCTCTTTTGAGCTCAAACTTGTGTAAAATGGTTCCCACACCCAAATCTCTCTACAAAAATGAATGCAAAGGGAGAAGGTAAGCTAGCCTATTCCATTTCTAAGCTAAAGGAAGAAAGAGGTCTTAGTTTAAAAGCTTTAGGAGCTTACCTTGGAATGGGTTGAGAGAGAATAGCTTAGAAGACTTGATATTAGTGATCTAGGAAGCTTGGGGAAGAAGATCGGAACTTTCACCGGCAACGTTGGAGCTCCGGTGGCCGGCGGCAGTGAGGAGGAAGTGAAGAACGGTGAAGGGGGTTGGGTTTTGTGTCAAAGGAATAGTGTAGGAGGGAGTTGTGAGATAAGTGATGAGTGAAGCCCTTTTATTAGGTTAGGTTAATGGTTAATTACAATCTAATCCTTAGCTTTACTAAAGATGAATTTCGGGCCTCTTCGACGCGTCGATTCGAAACGCAGCTGAAGACTAAAGTTCATGAAATGTCGAGATCTACCCGATGCACCAAAACTCACAAAAACTCGTGTTCTCATAAAAACCCCTGAAAACTTCCCAAATTGCAAACCATCCCCCTACTGTATCCGAACGAACTCAGACTCCCGCGAGACTTCGCACGCACAATCCATACGATAAACCCGACTCGCTAAGACACTAAATACACTTACTAACTAATCAAATAATTAATTATAATTAATGGTAGGTTAAGGGACGGGATGTTACAAAACGTATCCAAAGAAGATTCTAGGGAGAGACTGCGAGGTCTCATGAGAATCTTCCAAGAGCATCACTCAATTTTACAGGGACTCAATGGTCAGGAAAAACCTCAAAAAGAACTTAAATCCAATGAGTAGAGTCCCAAGTCAGTGAAGAAGAAGAAGAAGAAGAAGATGGCTTCTCCTGCTCCTACTACCCCCCATGTAGCACTCTTCCCTTTCATGTCAAAGGGCCATACCATTCCTCTCCTCCATCTGGCCCATCTTTTCTCCTGCCGAGGCACCACCCTAACCATTTTAACCACTCATGCAAACTCCCCTTTCATCCACTCCTCTATCACCCACATGACAGCCAAAATCGTCGAACTCACCTTCCCAGAGAACGTTCCCGAGATCCCTGCAGGTATTGAGAGCACAGACAAGCTCCCTTCCATGGCCCTCTTCCTCCCATTTGTCCACGCCACCAAACTCCTCCAAATCCACTTTGAACAAGCCCTCCACACCCTCCCACCCAACACCTGCATCATCTATGGCGCTTTCATTGGCTGGATCCAACTCTCTGCTTCCAAATTCGCCATCCCCGGCCTCGTCTACTATGGCATGAACGCCTTTGCGATGACCATCCCTCGCCTCTCACTCCAAGACCGTCCCCACAAAGCGGTCATTTCTGATGATGAGCCCTTCACCCTATAAGCCTTTCCTTCGCTCAAGCTTTGCAAGCGTGACCTTAGTGAACCATTCAACGACCCAGACCCAAAAGGCCCTTTATTCGACTTCATCATCGAGTCTGGTAGATTCTTAGCAGACTGCCGTGGAATTGTTCTCAATAGCTTCTACGAGCTTGAGCCTATTTATATAGACTACTTCAATAGAGAATTCGGACTGAAAGTGTCACGCCCCAGGATCCGGGCACCTCGTACCCTGAGACGTGAATGAGGAGTATCTTAATAAACATATAAATCAGATAAAGTGAACGATTTAAAATCCACATAACTATTAGAGCATGGGCCAAATAGTACATTTCAGTTTCAAATATGACAATTACGGTATATTTTTCAGTTGAGTTAATACAAATCTATATTCCAAGGAGGCTAACCCAAGTGTGCCAAAAAGGGTAATCTAAGTAAGATAGATGTGTGGCTCTCGAATGCAGTGGAGTACTACTAAGTCACATCAACTGCACAACTCTCTTTACATCCCTGTAATGCATACACCGAAGTGTTACCCTCACGCTAGCGGTCAGTGGCCTAGAACCTACAAGCACCAAGAGCAGGGTTAGACCTAAAAAGGCCAAGCAAGCAAACATGGGTAAATAACATGACATGTATCAACAATAACTATGCACTCATGTGTAATTATATGTAAACATATATAGGTATAGAGTCTTACCTGTACCTGCAAGGAAAAGGAAACTCATATAATGTTAGTGGATATATATATATGCAATTA
Organism: Litsea cubeba; assembly: GCA_012931725.1. NCBI lineage: Eukaryota > Viridiplantae > Streptophyta > Magnoliopsida > Laurales > Lauraceae > Litsea > Litsea cubeba. Next base: position 19,791,584 of record CM022950.1, read on the forward strand.
AGGTAAAAGACGGAAGGCAGTACAAACATCAAGCAACAAGCAACATTAATCCAAATATAGACAAGATAACATACACACCAAAGCTACACAACATAGATTAATGACATAAACCCATCGCATCATGCCAAGATCAAATGGTAGTGTATAACGCAGTCTATAATAAACAAACGGAGCGCAAACACTCACATCAAATCCACGCACAATAATCTATATAAGTATCTTAGTCACCCCACACGCTCACCACAATCATAGTGCGCATCATCACCCAATATACCCCTAATCAATAACATACTCATCATACACATCAAAATGCAACCCATAAATAAACTCAGGTCTGGTCCAACCCAGAGCCCTACTATCCAAATATCCGAATATCCAAACTCGGTGTCCTCCAACACCTACCGCACCCAGCGCCCGCATGCTGGCTGTCTCAGTATCCGAAGATACCTACCGTGCACAAAGCAAAGCAAATATATATATATACCCGCGTAATGCGGTGGCACAATCATATAATATAAAAGGCATAATTCACTATTCATTCAGAGCGGAAAGTGTGCAAGTGCATACATGTGTCAACCATTTTACTTAATAAGGCCCATTGCTACACTACACTTAGGTCCCGTTGTAGACATCCTCTTACAAGGGCAGTACCGGCTAAGGATATGATCCCCATAGAGCACATGGTGCCTAAATGATTCCCTTGGTGCTTCTGAAGGTAGTGGACACCCGGAGCTCCATGACGATATACCCTTAGCTAGCATTACCCCATACTTGCCTAAGGAGGTCTAGCAGTCATAGCAGACGAGACACAATTATAAGTTATAAGGGTGCTCTACGTCTAAAGTACCAGAGAAGGTTTAAGGTCCAAGGTCCGCCAAGGCCCTAGGTCAAGGATCATGCAAGGGTACCGGTGTGATTACGGTTTTGTGTCCAAAATCTAGTGAACAGTGAATGGGCCAATACACAACTCCTACCTCCTACCAAGGCCTTCTACACCTCACATACACTAATTGCCTAAGGTCCAAGAGTTGGTACGTATAAGAGTCCGGGTCCAATGAGGTGTCACAAAGTGTGAGTCATTTCAACCCTAATGCTAGTCCTGGGTTACCCTTTGCCCACTTTAGAGTGGACATTATAAAATTCGACACGATGATCCACGGTGGGCCCCGGATAATATCTACACCAAACTTAATCTTATAATGACCAAGAGTATCCACGGCCCGCGGTTACCACCCCCCTGTCATGGTTTGGTCTCTCACACATTATTACAAATAGTTGGGAGTCAATGGCTAAGACCGATTTCCAATTATTCATAAGTCCCATAATTGTAGGCCATTAGCTAAATCTAAGGTCCTCTCAAGTGGGGTTTCCAACATACATTGGAACATTGGTTTCCATTGCAATGAGCCTAACATTATTTGGGTAGTTAAAATGAATAAATACGAGGATGATAGTGCATCAACATGTATACTAAATGAGGTACATTATTCATCTTGGATAGAAATCCAATAAATCCCCTAGCATATGACATAAACTAGAGCCAACCACACCTCACCCAAATGCACCACAAAATACCCAATTTCATTGGCATAAAAGATCAAAGCTAAAGGTCTAATTCAATATAAGCATCAAACTCCACAAGAAGCGCTAACCATATAGCTTATACCTTTGAACACTATGATCTACATATAACATGATATTTGAAAAGTGATTTAAATATGATTACTTGCCATCAATAGGAAGTTAGAGAATTTAAGAATAGGAGTAAGCCCTAACACAGCATTTAACATGTTTAACAAATAATATATTCATAAATCACATAATACCAATTTATATAATACATGAAATGGAAGTCACGCATATTTACTAGAAATAGAGGTTTACAACTAAGGAGTAACAAGGATTTAACACAAATCCATAATTATGTACAATCTACATGCACACTATAACATCCACACATGATTATTTCCTTGGGTCTAAATTGGGGGTTTTCAACATAACATGCATTTGGGCCCTAAAACACCAAATTAGTCTTATCATTGTATCTTAAAGGAAACAATTAGCCAAGAAATTGACAATAAAACACATGCAAAAGGGGTAAGTAGAATCCACCACAACATCATGCCCATAGACATAATAATCTATATACAAACTACATGCATGAAATGAAATTTACACATGAATACTTGCCTTATGTTAGAAATCACCACAAGAAGCTATTCAAGCCATCTATTGAGATCAACCCACGTCCTATGCACAAAAACCCTAAAATCCATAACCTAGGGCACCAATAATTGGGGAAAACAAAGAGAAGAGAAGGGGTTAGACCAAGCATAAATATGAATGGCTCTAATGGGGCTAAGAGGAAAGGAAATGAACTATGGGGACTCACCTATCCGGATTTGAAGCTTGGGAGTGATGGAGAGGGCTGCTCTTGTATCATTGGGGTCACCGGTTGTGTGAGCATGTGAGAAGGAAGGTGGAGGTGGTGGTGGTGGTGGGGTTGATGAGAGGAGGCTCCCTTGGTGGTGAGGTGATCATTGGCAAGGAGGAATGGGGGGGGAGTATGAAGTAAGAGAAGAAGAGAAGGAGAGCAAGCTGCTGGGAATGAAACTGAGGGGGACCGAATGAGGAGATGAGTTGGATTAATTGTGAGGGATTGGTGCCAAATTACATGTATACCCTTTACACTCAAATGGACTAGAAACAGTTTATCATATTCAAAACCTCAAAAGCCCTAAACTAACATTCAAACCTAATTAATTAACATCTAAATAAGGTTCTTGACCTACTGTGAAAATACCCAAAATACCCACCATAATGTTAAATTATTAAACTGATCTTCCAAAACCAACTTAGTCTAATTGCAACCAAATTAAGTAGATAACTATTCTCACTCCTAAACTTAATTGATTAATCCTAATTATCATTAATTTATTCTAAACATAATTGTCTAGGGCCGGGTCGTTACAGAAAGCTTGGTGTATACGTCCCCTTTGCATGTCATCTCCGCGGGTTATTGCACCAAAGACCAAATGGGTGCAGTGGCTCGATCACCGTCAAGCCATAAAGCGCCCTGTCCTCTACGTTGCATTTGGCACCCAAGCAGAGATCGCATCCCCCCAGCTGAAACAGATCGCGATTGGGTTGGAGCAATCTGGGGTGGATTTTTTGTGGGTGATAAGGTCGAAGGAAGCAGAATTGGGAGAAGGGTTCGAAGAGATGGTCATTGTTCGTCCTAAAATAGGGTTGCAAATATAAATTATCTCCCGCTAATATCTCTACTTATGAAAGCAAAGATGCTAACCGAGTATCGTATCCACTGGGACAAAAAGGCTAAGTTGTGTTGGTTCCTAAATTCCTAAACTAATTCTAATAGAAAACAGGAAGTGTTGATTATTAAACTAATCCTAATAGAAAACGAATTGCTGGTTTGATTGGTTGTAATTCCTAAATTAACAAATTAAAAGAAAGGGTTTAAATCAATTAGAGAAAAGATCTCAGGGTACGAATCCACTCTAACCTCGCACAATGGCAAGTATAGACCTAGGGTTTCACAATCAATGCTAAACAGACTTGTTCTGGTTACAAACCTTCACCAAGTCGACAAATAAAGATATATGGATGTAAATTAGGGCATAACCTATCTCTTATGGCATAGATTATCCTAGATCTAACAAACACATTCATGAAAGCACCGTTATATAACTTAGTATTCAAACCTACAAGATCAAAATACCAGAAGAAAGGGATATTGCATTAATAAAATCCAATCAATGGATTAACATCTTGTCATATAACCAAAAGCATTGAAAGTAAAACCCTAAAACCTATACATCACCAATAATACGAAGTTAGGGCTTCATCGGAGCCCTAAGATAGAAGTTTAGTTACACATGGCGAGAGATTGATGACGAATCCCTGACAGAATCACCATTGGCTTTCTTCCAATTCTCCCAAACTATGCTCCAGAGCTTTTCCCCAAAGATCTCCCTCCCTCTTATCAAAGTTGGAAACATATTTATAGACTTTGGGCCCTAAAAATCTCTCTCAAAACGCGCCAAGGCGGACTTCACCCGGTCCGGGCATCCGGACGCCCAAAGGCTGGCGTCCGGACGCCAGCAGTCAGTGGCTGGGTTGCATTCTGTGGCCCCGGGCGTCCGGACGCCCGGGGGCTGGCGTCCAGACGCCAGCAGGCAGTAAGCCTGGGTGATCTTTGATTTTTTTGCCATTGTTCTTCGTCTTTAGCTCCATCTTCTGGTTATTCTCTTAAAAATCCTGAAAAAATAGAAATAACATAATTAAGCTAAATAATCTAATTCCAAAGTGTTACAAAGTCCACATTGAAGGGCCTAAAATGTATATTTTAGGCTCTCATCACACCCCCCAACTGACACTTTGTTAGTCCTCGAACAAAGCTAAAACAGAAATAAAAACTAACTAGGCCACTTTCGTAGGGAGCACGGCTGCACTTAGCATGTGCAGCAAGCCTTTAAACCTCTAGGTTCCCCCTAGAGGACGAGTTATAGTCTCGTGAGGGTTTGCAGTGAATCTACCCACAAAATTCCTAAAAATGAAAAACAGGGAGAATCGTTCACCAAGATATCTACAAACACCAGATATGCTTGATTATGGGGTTTTCAATACACATCTCAAATGTGGTTCACAAATCCTATCTGTTGGTTAGAAATCCTCAAGATCATGCTGGAAAAATTGATCGTGCACGGTGAAAATTGTGTATATATAGAAGCAATAAAGCATAAAACGATCCACTAATAATTTCCGTGAAAACACAAATATTTCTTTTTCTTTCAAAAGTCTGGGCCACCTAACCTCAGTAGAAGTTAACATAATTCCTCTCAAGGCATGGTGGCTTTCACACTATTATTCACCAAAGGACTTGATAACATTTTTTTTTTTTAACAGACATGTGACTGTGCAATGCCTAAGTCCATTAAGCTTTCTAATTAACCCATGTAACGAGCATTCAGCTAATGACTCCCAAAACAGTCGTTCTTAGGGCACTAGGTATGGCAATACCCCTATGAGCTTACTGACTCGGGTTAAAAAGGCTACGAACCCAAACTAGTCACAATTTTTTTTTTTGTTTTTTTTTTTAACAGTCCCCAACAATAGGTAGCCCTTTCCATATACCCGAATTAGTTCACTATTTTGTGAATAAATTCACTCAGTTGAACCAGAACACTGTATGTCCGAGGGTCGGCTTTCCATCATAATTGTTTTGAAGTTCTCACAAATATGGAAATCATAGCTTCTCATTTCAAAAATCTCTATAACATACGTGTTAAGTGATGGATCAATAATTCAACAATTTCTCAAAACCCTTTCCTAAAACAAGATAGTGAACCCTTTTTCTCTTCTTTCTCACAAAAAGTTCCAAAAATCAGGGTATCTTCAGTTTATAAAAAAAAACTCGGTTAGAAATCCCCAAAAAGAAAAAAAAACTAACAAAAGGAGCAAAAATAATTTTTTTTTTTTTAAGAAAAGGACAAACTCAAAAACTACTAAAACGAATCCAAAGGATAATACCCCACCCCCCAACTGAACCGCACATTGTCCACAATGTAACGCACAAAATATAAGATAAAGGACAAGGAAAGTAAAGTAGAAGGGAGGATATCACCTGGGGATCGCGTAACATAAGAGGTAGAGACAAGATAAAAGGGTAATACCCCCCAACTTGCATGAAAGAACCAACCTGCAAAATGTTAGCGACAAAGCAAACACAGAAGGAAAGAAAGAAAATAAAACTGAAGATAAAAACAGCCTCAAGGATCATCCTCAGCCCTGTCAGGGTTAGCCCTCCCACCAGCATCATGCATTGGATCATCGGGATGGGGAAGACCATGTAGACCCCGCAGTAAGGATTGCATTTCAAAAAGAGAGTCTGTAGTACGAGTGGCAAAGTCCTCAAAGCGAGACTCAAAAGCCACCTGACGGGACTGGATAGCTTGCTGACCGTGAAGGAGAGCCTCGTATTGGGCATAAGTCATGGAAAACGGTGCAGCAGGCTCCTCAGTAGGGGGATTAACAGGAGGGGCTTGCGGAGGCATCGGTGGAGCAACCACAGGTGCGACAACTCCAGGCATCATAGCAGGAGTAGCATGTTGCATGTTACGAATGATAGCTTGGACACTCTGAGTCCAACGCACCGCACCGTAAACATCAGAACACGGAATAGACTCTTCGTCAGAAGAAATGGGATAGGGGACATCCGTGGGTTCGGAACGGTGGAGAAAAAACAATGTGAGCAAATGAGGAAAAGGCAATGGCCGCTTTTTCTCCGGATCCTTTTTAGACTCTTTAAAAAGCCGATAGACTTTGCACATCTCTATAAAAATCATCTGAGGTAGAGAGACTGCGTATCCGGCATGAATGGCATACAAAGTCAGAAGGAAGTCCCCCCTCCTCTCATCCTTGTGATGCGTGGGAAATGCATTTACACGCAGCACTTGATCAATTAACCACAACTGCTGAGGTAAATAACTACGACGAGTGCTTGTGTAGTTATCCTTGCTAAAACGACCCCCACATATTTCATTAGTTATACTGGCCACCGTGGGGGTCGCAGGAAAATTCGGGAAACCTCCCGCAGTAGGGTTACAACCAAGGGCATGGGCGATATCCTCTTCTGTCAAAGAAACATCATGGCCATCTATAGTAGAAGACAAGACATCACCATATTGCCCCGTAATCTCTAAATTCTGATAGAAAAGGCGCACCAAACGGGGATACGCCGGAGGAAAAGGGCCACACAATGTCGTCAATTCTCTCAACCGTAATTGTTGGACTGCCCAAAGTGTGGATGCGTCTGCCTCAAAAAATGGCAAGTCAAATGCGGTTTGCCGTTCTAAGGGTCGATTAGCCCATTCCGCATTGGGTTGCTCATGAGGAGGAGCGGAGGCATGCCGTTTCGGGGGTCGCGGATTGGAGGAACCCACATCCGCAGGGGCCTTAGATTTACTCCTCCCCCGACGAAACATTTTTTTTTTGTTTTTTTTAATTTAAAACAATTAAAATATACCTGGAAAAATCTCGCCGGAGCTCCGGTGACGTCGCCGGAGAAGATGACCGGAAAAGTTGGCCGGAGAGAAAACGGCAACAGCAGCGCGTAGAGGAAGGCGCGGTGAGGAGATCCCAAGTGAAGGAAATGGATAGGAAGCTGTGAGCAGCAGTAGATCTGACCGGCAAGCTTTGTAGTCGCCGGCGGCAATGGAGGCATAGGCGAACAGCAGGCCAAAGTAAAAAAGAAAGAAAGGAAATGGGAGAAATGAGAGGAAAAGAATGGTGAGGAAGAAACTATGGTTAGAAGAAAGTGTGGTTGGAAGAAAGGAAGAGAGGGGATGGGGCATGAGGATGGAGTGAGAGAGAAGGGGAGAAAGAAGAAGAAATAGAAAAGAAGAAGGGAAAAAGGGCAATGACACGGTTTGTGTCTTTTTTTTTTTCGCTGGCGTCCAGACGCCCAGGGACAGAAAGTTCGCCTGCGTGGGCGACGGAGACTGGAAGACAGCGTCCAGACGCCCAGTTTTTTTTTTTTTTTTTTTTTTTTTTTTTTTTTAAAGAAAACTAGCAAATGGACAATTGGAACCTCTTAAAGGTACCCACCTAAAAGAAGAATAAAAATAAAAATCGGAAGGAAAGAAAAGGACACTGACTGAAATATACTAACGAAACTCGGGTTTCCTCCCGCAAGAGCTTTGTTTTACGTCGTCAGCCAGACGTCGATTGCGCTCAATCCGTAGAATAGGAGGGGTCCATCAGAGTAATGGACTCCACGACTTCACCAGCAGTAATACCCTCGACATAAGGTTTCAACCGTTGACCATTGACTTTAAGAAAACCCCCAGTAGTGGGGTTTCGAATTTCCACCGCACCATGATCAAAAACCTCCGTTACCACATACGGTCCATCCCATCGTGACCGCAACTTACCCGGAAAGAGTCTCAACTTTGAATTGAACAGCCAGACCTTCTGATGTGGCTCAAAGGACTTCCGCAAGATGTGTTTATCATGAAAAGCTTTAGTCCGAGCCTTGTAAATTGAGGAGCTAATGTATGCTTCGTTCCGAATCTCCTCCAACTCATTGAGTTGGAGTTTCCGAGTGGAACCTGCACCGGCCATATCAAAATTGAATTGCTTAATAGCCCACATGGCGCGGTGTTCGAGTTCAACCGGCAAATGACAAGCTTCGCCAAACACTAAACGGTAGGGGGACATACCAATTGGAGTCTTGTAAGCAGTACGGTAGGCCCATAAAGCATCATTCAATCGCAAAGACCAATCTTTCCGGTCAGGCCGTACCGTTTTTTCGAGAATACGCTTGACCTCCCTATTGGACACTTCGACTTGGCCACTGGTTTGCGGATGATAAGGTGTAGCCACCTTATGAGTGATAGAGTATTTCTTAACCAACGCCTCGAAGTGTTTATTCACAAAGTGGGTGCCTTCATCACTAATGATCGCCCGCGGACAGCCAAAGCGACTGAAGATGTTGCTTTGAAGGAATTGGACAACAACTTTGTGGTCATTAGTCTTAGTGGCTGCTGCTTCCACCCACTTGGACACGTAATCTACCGCCACTAGAATGTAGTGAAAACCAAAAGACGGCGGAAACGGTCCCATGAAATCGATGCCCCAAACATCAAAAATTTCGACAATCAAAATGGATTGTAGGGGCATCGAGTCCCTCCTAGACATGTTCCCAGTCTGCTAACAGCGTAAACAAGTTTTGCAAAACTGATGGGCATCACGAAAAAGAGTGGGCCAATAGAAACCACTCTGCAAAACTTTGGCCGCAGTCTTCTTTCCACTGAAATGTCCACCACACTCAAGAGAGTGACAGAACGTAAGGACACTTTGGTATTCACTCTCTGGCACACATCGCCGGATCACTTGGTCGGGACAGAACTTGAAAAGTTCGGGATCCTCCCAAAAATACATCTTGACCTGGGAAAAAAAACGATCTTTGTCCTGCCTAGACCAATGTGAAGGAATCTCCCCCACTGCAAGATAATTCACAATGTGAGCATACCAGGGGGGTAGAGTACGGGACACCGTAAACAATTGCTCATCTGGAAATGAGTCATGTAAGGGTAAGGTGTCGTCCGATGTTTCTACCAAGATCCGAGAGAGATGGTCAGCGACACAATTTTCAGAACCCTTCTTATCCCGAATCTCAAAGTTGAATTCTTGCAGTAAAAGAATCCACCTAATTAATCGTGGCTTAGTGTCCTTCTTGGACAATAAATATCGCAATGCAGCATGGTCGGTGAACACTACTACCTTGGATCCTAATAAATAAGACCGAAACTTATCCAAGGCAAAAACAACTGCTAACAATTCCTTCTCCGTTGTGGTGTAATTCAATTGAGCATCAGAGAGTAGTTTGCTAGCATAGTAGATAACATGCGGAACCTTGTTAATCCGTTGGCCCAAAACGGCACCAATAGCATAATCAGAAGCATCACACATAATCTCAAATGGGTGAGTCCAATCCGGTGACTGAATGATAGGAGCTGTGGACAAGGCGCCACGAACCTTCTCAAAAGCCTGCAGGCATGCCTCAGTAAAGACAAAAGGAGTCTCCTTGGCAAGTAATGCGCACAAGGGTCGAGAAATTTTGCTAAAGTCTTTAATAAAGCGGCGGTAAAATCCTGCGTGTCCTAAAAAGGAACGGATTTGCCGAACCGATGAGGGAGGTGGAAGTTTGGAAATAAGGTCAACCTTGGCTTTATCCACCTCAATGCCCCTCGAGGAAATGATGTGCCCCAAAACGATGCCCTCACGCACCATGAAATGACTCTTCTCCCAACTCAAGACTAAATTAGTCTCCATACAACGTTTCAGCACCTTTGCTAAATTATGGAGACAATCATCAAATGAAGGGCCAAAAACAGAGAAGTCGTCCATAAAAAACTCTAAGAATTTCTCCACCATGTCGGAGAAAATGGACATCATACACCGTTGAAAAGTCGCCGGTGCATTACAAAGTCCGAATGGCATCCTCCGGTAAGCGAATGTACCAAAAGGACAAGTGAAAGTTGTCTTCTCCTGGTCATCAGGATAGACTGCCACTTGGTTATATCCCGAATAACTATCCAGGAAACAGTAAAAACTTTGGCTAGCTAACCTTTCTAAGATTTGGTCAATGAATGGCAGCGGAAAATGGTCCTTTCGGGTCATGGAATTCAACTTACGATAGTCAATGCACACACGCCACCCAGTAGTAGTGCGTGTAGGTAGCAATTCCCCTTTCAAATTCTCCACAACCGTGATGCCAGACTTCTTTGGCACCACTTGAGTAGGGCTGACCCACTTACTGTCAGAAATTGGGTATATAATACCTGCATCAAGAAGTTTCAGTACTTCTTTCATGACCACCCCTTTCATGTTAGGATTCAAACGACGCTGCATTTCACGCGATGGTTTGGCGTTGTCTTCGCAATGAATGCGGTGCATACAGATGGAGGGGTCAATACCTTTCAAATCGGCAACAGACCAGCCGATTGCACTTTTATGTTCCTTTAACACGGCAATTAGCTGACATTCCTGATCATCAGACAGATCAGAAGCAATTATGACTGGCAATGTATCCATGGGTCCAAGAAAAATATACTTGAGTGTAGCTGGGAGTTGTTTCAACTCAAGTTTAGGGGGCACCACAATCGAAGGAGGTGCAGGTGCTGTAGAAAGTGGAGGTAATTGTTCAAACTTCGCCCTCCAAGGGGAAAAGTCCAGCATAGCGACCTCATTTAATAGGGTATTGACTTCAGAAATGGACTGGTCAACATCATACTCATCAAAATTAAAATGAGATAAGCAAGCTTCCAAAGGATCCTCCGTTAAAATAAAAGGGAGAGCTCCTTCAACCAAGTCAGTAACAACATCGACTGCAAAGCAGTCGTCCTTGTCGGGTGGTTGATGAGAGGCCTTAAACGCATTCAGCCTCACTTTCATGTTACCAAAAGAGACATCCATAACTCCGGTTCGACAATTAATGGTTGCATTGGCCGTGGCCAAAAAAGGTCGGCCTAGAATGACCGGAGTTTGTTTCCGCAGATTTGGAATCGGTTCAGTGTCAAGGACAATAAAATCTGCAGGAAAAAGAAATTTGTCCACCTTGACAAGAACATCCTCAATGATACCCCTAGGCACCCTTACAAATCTATCAGCAAGTTGCAAGGTGACCGTAGTAGGCTTCAATTCTCCTAACCCAATTTGTTCATACAACGAGTAAGGCAAGAGATTGACACTAGCTCCAAGATCTAACAAAGCATGATCAATAATGTGACTCCCAATCGTACAGGTAACGGTGGGAGTGCCAGGATCTTGAAGCTTGGGAGGGGTGTCATGCTGAATCAATGAACTGACTTGCTCGGTGAGCATGACCTTTTTGGACACATTAGACTTGGATTTGCGCTTCTGAGTGCACAAGTCTTTCAGAAATTTCGCATAGGAAGGCACCTGCTTAATAGCATCGAGCAAAGGAAGATTGATTTTTACTTGCTTGAACACATCTAACATTTCATTCATGGTGACTCCCTTTTTACTAAAGGGAGAGGGCGTGTCAAGACAATTGGGAAAAGGGGCTTTAGGCACATAAAGGGGTTCCTCAGTAGGAACAGATGAAGTAGGAGAGCTGAACTCCTTTTCCTTCGGCCTCATGTTCTCCCTAGATTCTTTGGGGTTTGGTGCAGACTTTTTAACATCTTTTCTAAGCGCCTCAGGTCTAGTCTCTACCTCACGCCCATTCCTCAATGTGACAACTACTTTCGCTTGCTCATGAAAAGTGTCATGCGGCTGTGAGCTACTTCCCACCTCAAAAGTGTTCTTCGGGTTGACAATGGGTTGGCTAGGTAATCGGCCATCTTCTCTTCTATTAAGAGCAGTAGCTATTTGGCCCATTTGGGCCTCTAGCTTGGCTATGGACTGAGAATGGGAGTGGACCAATTGATTACCTGCTTTGAGCTCCTTTAGCTCTTGCAATACAGTCTCCTCAAACGAAGGGTTTCGTTAAGGTGGCTGAGGGTTTGGGTGTTGGTAAGATTGTTTAGAACGATAGGCTGCTGGATTAAATTGAAAATTAGGCCTATTTCCTTGTTGAGTAAACGAATTGCCCTGACCGGGTGACTTCCATGAAAAATTAGGATGATTGCGCCATCCCGGGTTATATGTGTTTGAATAGGGATCATTACCCGGTTTGGAGAAACCTTGTGCAGCATTCACTTGCTCTTGCACAAATTCAGGAAATTGGGGTGTTGCAGGGCAATCACTCACAAAATGAGCAGGACTGTTGCACAAAGCACAAGCATCAACATTAGCAGAAGGTATAGAGGGTGAAGATTGGAGAGATTGTCCCCTAGAAATCAACTGATCTAACTTGTGGGTTAAGGCAGCCACTTGAGTTGTGAGTTCATTAGAGGGCTGAATCTCAAAAATGCCTCTAGGTTTCTGTACATTAGAGGCTGCCGGCCTCTCCGATCTAGCAGTGGAGGCATGGTGCTGAAAGGTCTCACTCATATTCTCAAAGAGATCCCATGCCTCATCCTCATTTTTCAACATGATAGATCCCCCACTGGCGGTGACTACCATGTTTCTCCATTCAGGAGACAAGCCATCATAGAAGAATTGAACCAATTGCCACTTGGCGATTTGGTGATGGGGACACTTCCGAAGAAGATCCTTGAACCTGTCCCACGCCTCATGAAATTGTTCACTATCAGTTTGGGCGAAAGATGTAATGGATCTCCTGTACTGATTAGTTTTGCCCACTGAGAAATATTTATCCAAAAACTTTTGTTGCAGTTGGGCCCAAGTGGTGATAGAATTCGCCGGTAAAGTACCTAGCCATACTTGGCTTTGTCCTTTAGCGAAAACGGAAAAAAGAAACATTTTAGGGCCTCACTGCTGAAGTTATTTATTCTCACAGTGGAGCAAATAACCAAAAAGTCATCAATGTGATTATATGGGTCTTCATTGTTCAAACCATAAAAAGAGGGAATAAGATTGATGGTACTTGGTTTGATTTCATATTGAGCTGCCGGAACTGCTGGCAGCTGAATACACGATGGTGATGCGTATTCCGAAGGAGTATAGTGCTCCTTCAAGGGCCGAAGAGGAGGAGCCTCATCTTCCTTTCTTTCCTCATCCATGGTTGAAATTGTGTGTGAGAAATCAGAAGAGTGTTTAGATGATCTTATTTTTCTAAGGACTCGCTCTAAGTCTTGGTCTAGAGATACCAAATCTGGATGACAAGAGCGACGACCAAGCATGCACACACACACTTACTGCAGTTATATGAGAAGAATCACAACGTTTAGGCTTACCGTCCTTTAGGTAAAGGAGAACTTCTAATTGAGTAGAACCTCAACTTTTGGAAGAGTTCTCTTAAATCCTGTACAAACTGTAAGATTCTTGTGTTAAAATCATTAACCTGCAGTAAGAAAACAAAGATGTGAGAAAAGATGGAAAAGAATAAAAACTGATAAACGAAACTAAACTAATATCCTAGTTAAAAGAAACAAACAACCGTGCTAATTGTCCCCGGCAACGGCGCCAAAATTTGTTCGTCCTAAAATAGGGTTGCAAATATAAATTATCTCCCGCTAATATCTCTACTTATGAAAGCAAAGATGCTAACCGAGTATCGTATCCACTGGGACAAAAAGGCTAAGTTGTGTTGGTTCCTAAATTCCTAAACTAATTCTAATAGAAAACAGGAAGTGTTGATTATTAAACTAATCCTAATAGAAAACGAATTGCTGGTTTGATTGGTTGTAATTCCTAAATTAACAAATTAAAAGAAAGGGTTTAAATCAATTAGAGAAAAGATCTCAGGGTACGAATCCACTCTAACCTCGCACAATGGCAAGTATAGACCTAGGGTTTCACAATCAACGCTAAACAGACTTGTTCTGGTTACAAACCTTCACCAAGTCGACAAATAAAGATATATGGATGTAAATCAGGGCATAACCTATCTCTTATGGCATAGATTATCCTAGATCTAACAAACACATTCATGAAAGCACCGTTATATAACTTAGTATTCAAACCTACAAGATCAAAATACCAGAAGAAAGGGATATTGCATTAATAAAATCCAATCAATGGATTAACATCTTGTCATATAACCAAAAGCATTGAAAGTAAAACCCTAAAACCTATACATCACCAATAATACGAAGTTAGGGCTTCATCGGAGCCCTAAGATAGAAGTTTAGTTACACATGGCGAGAGATTGATGACGAATCCCTGACAGAATCACCATTGGCTTTCTTCCAATTCTCCCAAACTATGCTCCAGAGCTTTTCCCCAAAGATCTCCCTCCCTCTTATCAAAGTTGGAAACATATTTATAGACTTTGGGCCCTAAAAATCTCTCTCAAAACGCGCCAAGGCGGACTTCACCCAGTCCGGGCGTCCGGACGCCCAAAGGCTGGCGTCCTCAGTGGCTGGGTTGCATTCTGTGGCCCCGGGCGTCCGGACGCCCGGGGGCTGGCGTCCAGACGCCAGCAGGCAGTAAGCCTGGGTGATCTTTGATTTTTTTGCCATTGTTCTTCGTCTTTAGCTCCATCTTCTGGTTATTCTCTTAAAAATCCTGAAAACATAGAAATAACATAATTAAGCTAAATAATCTAATTCCAAAGTGTTACAAAGTCCACATTGAAGGGCCTAAAATGTATATTTTAGGCTCTCATCAGTCATGGAGAGAGGACTGGTGGTGAGGGAGTGGGTGGATCAGAGTGAGATACTTAAGCAAGAAAGTGTTGTGGGGTTCTTGAGCCACTGCGGGTGGAATTCGGTGCTGGAGAGCATTTGCGCAGAGGTTCCAATCTTGGTGTGGCCGATGATGGCGGAGCAGCGGTTGAATGCGAAGTTGATTGTGGATGAGGTGGGAATTGGGTTGAGAATTGGTGAGGGAGATGGGGTGGTTGGCTGGGAGGTTGTGGATAAGATGGTGAGGGAACTGATGCTCGGAGAGAGGGAAGGAGGTTAGGAAGAAGGAGAAAGGGTTGGGAGAAGCAGCCAGAAATTCAGTGAATGAAGGCGGGCATTCTTGGCAGTCGTTGAACATGTTGTTGGATGAGGTATGCAGAGACAGTTGAATCGATGAAAGTGATCTCAACTGCTGGTAACATGTGATTCACTTTATGGATGTAATTTTTACCGAAACAGTCGAATCTATGCAAGTGACCTCAACTGCTGGTAACATGTGATTCACTTTATAGATGTAATTTTTACTGGTTGCAGCACAGAGCACCTTCGAACACTGCCATAGGCTTTTGTTTTAGTATACATTGTTTTTAACCTTCTAACACCCCGTTTTGGGGATTGATCCCTCGGCAGTTGCATGAGATAAGACCCCTTTACCACTGGGGTGTCTCATGTTTCTATTTTAAGGCACTAATGGTCATGAATAAAGTGTATGCAATTTGACTGGGGCTTAAACCTGCATACCTTTTACCAGCTGAGCTAAAGTGTAGGGTCATGAATAAATGTAATGGTTCATAGTTTTTAAACGAGGTTATAGTCTTATGTCTCTTGGGCTGTGAAGCTCCCGATTACACTCCCAGTGAAATTTAGATTGTATGGGCAGCAATGGGTATCCCTCCACTCAAACCCAGGGGCCCAACCGGATCATATTGATTTTAGACATTATTTAAATTTCCCATGAACTGCTGGACCCCTCAAATTTCAGACAGATTAGAGCAAGTTTGGCCATTGTACTGGGCACGTGTTCAGAACAAGGTTGGAAAATTCCCCAAGTGGACTCTGGACTATCCCGAGTCATATTATTTTGACGAAGGACTGAATCAAATACAAGGGAGACTCGCCCGAATCACCTCATTTTATTAAGTTTTTTACGGTCTAAACCATTTGTTGGGTAGATCTAATTTTAAACAAGTAACATAAATATTCAAGTAATTATGCATGAGATTTGAAATCAATAATTTAAAAATGATAACTAGAATATAATTTGAAACCAATATTTGGTCGTTTACAAGTGATATTTGGACTAGCAAATTATGTCATATGCAATATTTCTTTCTTTTATTTTCCTTCTATAGTGTTTTTCTTGCATATATAAATCTATTAATTTGATTTGACTATCATGAATGCATGTAAATAAATGTATATTTATATTTTTCAAATATTTCATTCATTTTCAAATATTAATAAAATTATTTTAAAAATGACTCTCCTAAGTCTCCACGTGTACTCTATCCCAATCAATTTTTTTACAATGGACGAATCCAAGTCACAAGTTTTCCAAACTTGCTGCATAATATAGGTATCATGTTCATTGAATGCAATAGTGACTGACTGTAATTTGGCTGAAATTTCTTGCAACTATAGGGAGAAAATTGCACATACATATGGACCCGTCTGAACAAATACATATATTAGTAGAGGGTGCTCAAGGGCAGGGTCAGCCCGGGATGACCTAGGCCCAGGCCACTTTGGGCCATGCTTGGTTCAGAGCTTCTAGGCTGTTCCATATATGGGCCAAGCTTGGATTAAGTTATAGAAAGCCTAATACATGTAGTTTAGTGAAGTATTAATTAAAACTTTAAAAGCCCCAAAGTGTGATAGGACGCCCGGCCCAGCCCGGCTGACTAAGGCCCGCGTTAAGGAACTTAATAAAAGTACACTGAAACAATCACATTATTCAAAATAAGATTTCCTGCAGGAGTGAAAATAGATTTAAATTTAGTAATTAAGGACACGGCAAAAGGAATAAATATTGATATGTAGGCTTCAAAATAGTAACTACTCTCATAATAGTGTGAGAGTTACTCTCACAGGAACATTTTCCTTGTATAATATCAACACAACAAGAAGAAATAATACTTACCATTGTCATTGTGATAACCTCTTCCCATCTACGTGACCAGATATGCTACATTGACTTCATTTCAAGTTATAGGTGATAGATACAGGCCCTTGAATCTCAACTAAATGCTTGCTTCTTATTTTCTGATCGGTAAGGACAAGGCTAGAACACCTAAACTGAAAGTCCTTTACTACGTAATGAAAACCAATTATGGTTTTGATGCCATCCGATTACCTGATTTCAGGTAGATGGGGGCAACAATTGCTTAATCAAAACCGAACGTATCACACACCACCCTACGTGGGAGAGTTAATACATTTTACTCCAACCCTAGTAATATGAACCGTTGGATTGATCACATGTAGAAAATATAACACACGATCAATCCTAAAGTCCAGGTGTACAGTTTTAGCAAAGCTTTGGCCATAGTAAACATAGGAAGGCAAGTGGTATGAGTGAATTGGATGGCACAAGGGTAGGGCCCTCATAGATTTAATGGGTTGTAAGCTGAGGCAGCATAGGATCACTCCTCACTGAGGAATGCAAGAACACGCATTCATCCAAACGCCAGATCACTACTTACAAAGAGTTTGGAATCAAATAAACAATTCATAGAAATCTGAACTAAACCGATGCAGTCTTCAACAATGGAGTTCAAACTACATTCCATTTATTTCTACAGCTTGACACCAAAATTTAAGAAACTAAAGCAAAAAAAAAAAAAAAGGAAAAATTGAAAAGCAGAAGATAGCGTGATTGTATTTCCAAAAGCATGCTATTCCAAAACCCAATTTAGTCAGATCCATCACATAATCAAGGGTGGACCTACATATATGCTTTTGGGAGCTGTGACCCTTGTCGAGCCTAGGTCCGCTTCCAAAACACATGAAAATCTCGGTTCCGCTATTCCGCTTTTCAAAATCCACATGAAAATCTTGGGTCCGCCCCAAAAACCCGCATGAAAATCTCAACGAAAATCCTGGGTCCGCTATGCAGACATGATTAAAAAATATTCCAACAAAACCACTCTATTAGTTGCTCACCCATTTTTAATTTCAAACTAAGAAAGAGCATTTCCAGCTCCAAACAGCATGCCCCAACTTCTAGTACCAGAAACAAGCATCTAGTACAAGTGACCAGCAGAGAGTCCCTGAATTGTCAAGTGTCAATGCCAAAACCCAGAAATCCAACAACTGAGCTAAAACAACAAAAACTTTAAATAGGATTTCCAAAATATCAAAGAAAACATGAAGCTTGAAAACAGAGAGATCCAATCCAATAAATTGAAAACCACCCAACAAAACTAGAGAACGACAGGGAGTTCCAAGATCCCATTTAAAACAAAATCAGACTAGAATTTTGAATACGAAGAAAAGTTTCCTTACACCAATTTCTACAATTTGTTAAATACATTTGAAGCTCCAATGACAGAATTAGAACTTGAGACTTGAGAGAGAGAGAGAAGAGAGGGGATTTATTATTAGTGATTTTTTTATATGTCATGTACAGAGCGGAACGGACGCCTGCAATCGATAATCAAGCCACACAAAGAAAAGAGACAATCACACTTGAGAATCACGTGGTTAGGAAAGAGTGCTTACATCCACGGAAAGAAACTCGACTTTCCTTTATTACTAATATTTTCTTTTTTAGCCCCTAAAAAAGCCTCAGCACAAGTACCAAGATACCATTGACCCTAAACCTATTTTTAGCCCCTAAGAAAGCCTTAGCACAAGTACCAAGATACCATTGACCCTAAACCTATTTGGTCTGGACCCTTGGCCAACAATCTCCCCCCTCCAGACCATGGGAGAGAGGCCCTAAACCCCCTTACTGGGAGTTCAATCCTGCCAATTATGAACACAGTTCCAACTTTCCCTTAGACTCGACCTTTGTCATCATATCACAGGGGTTTTTGTCTGCATGAATCTTCTCAAACTTCATGGGCTTCTTGTTGTTGATGACCTCACGAGTCCAGCGGTATCTCAAATCAACGTTTCATGTATGGGCATGATATGTAGCATTCTTACTAAAATCTATAGTACTTTGACTGCCACAGTAGACTACATTAATGCAGAATGGGCCATACATATCATTAAATGGTCCCGCCTAGTTAGAGATATTTTATTTTATTTCCTTTTATCTTTCCCAATTATTAGTTAGCATGCTTCCAATTGCAATTAGGGTGGTTTCCATTATTATATATTAGGTTTCCTTAGGCCGTAAGCTTGCTTTTCCTATTAATATTGCATTGTAGAAATGAAAATCTCATACTTAATTATTGAGTAGAATTGTGGGTTTTTCCCTCGGATAGGTGCATCCTTGTGCTGAAATCCATATAGAGATAATTTGAGGAGTATGCATACACGGTGCTTCATCACTCCACGCAAGCCCCAACCTAGGGCCTGCATATGCATCATACATATTCTCCCTGCTTGAAACCCAGTTCAGAACATAAGAAACCTTTTTAACTAAAGCATCTACTTCCATACTTCATTAGTAGCTATGTATTCCGGTTTGATCGTAGACAACATTGTGCACTTCTGCAAATTAAACTGTCAGGAAATAGGTCTCCCTGCAAAAGTGAACAAATACCCAAATGTCGACAACCTACAATCAAGATCAGCTACCATGTTAGCATATGTAAAGCCTTCCAACACTGTTTTTGATACTCCGAACCACAAATACAACTTGAAAGTACCTCTCAAATAACTGAAGATCTACTTCATTGCTTCACAATGTTCTTTCATAGGGTTAGAAAGATATATGCTCACTAAACCCATTATTTGAGCAATATCTGGTGGTGCAACATCATAGCATACATAAGACTCCACAGTCCAAAGGTGTATGGGCCGGACACCATATGCTCATTTCCTTCTTTAGTGGTAGGACACCATATGCTCCTTTCCTTCCTTAGTGGTAGGACACAATCTTTTGTTAAGCTTTAAGTACTGCTTAAAGGCATGCTAACGGGCTTAGCATCCTTCATATTGAGTCTTTTTAACACCCGATCAACCTACTTCTCCTGTGACAACCACAGCTTCTTAGCATTATTGTCATGATGTATCTGCATACCCAAATCTAAGGTTCAGAGCCCAAGTCTTTGTCAAAAGATTTTGACATCTCCTCTTTTAGCCTGCCAATCATCTCATTGTCATGTCCAACTA
Source organism: Litsea cubeba (assembly GCA_012931725.1). Classification (NCBI taxonomy): domain Eukaryota; kingdom Viridiplantae; phylum Streptophyta; class Magnoliopsida; order Laurales; family Lauraceae; genus Litsea; species Litsea cubeba. The sequence continues at coordinate 19,811,608 of CM022950.1, forward strand.
TCAACATATCATCTACATATAACAAAAGGATAATAATTTGCCTTCAGCAAACTTACAAATATAAATGCAATGATCTGCAATTGTCCTCTTGTACCAGTGACTCACCATGATTGAATCAAACTTCCTCTACCATTGTCTTGGTGCTTGGTTCAGCCCTTATAGACTCTTCTTCAATATACAAACCAATTATTCTTTTCCTTCTACGTCAAACTCTTCTGTTTAAGACATGTAAATTTCTTCATCCAAATCACACTAAAGAAACATAGCCTTCACATCCATCTATTCAAGCTAGAGATGTCAAGTGGGTTGTGCCGGCCCGGCCCGACACGGCCCAGCCCGCCAGTCAACAGGCCGTGGCACGGCACGGCCCGTGTCGTGGGCATTGCTGGGCCAAGCCTTGCTAGCCCGCTGGCCTGTTTGGCACGGCCCGCTAGGCCCGCCTGGCACGTGGGCTGGCCCTGCGACCCGCCAGGATCGGCCCGCCAAGCCCGACACACACGGCCCGCCTGGCCCGCCCAAAAATGACTATTTTTTAAAAAAAATATCCATTTTACCCCCCCCCCCCCCCCCCCCCACAACATCATTAAATGATCATATTAGGGGTATTTTGTATCATTTTCAATTGATTTTAAACAACAACGAAATTTGAAATTGATTTTAAACAATTTGCATTCCTTTAAACCAACTAAAAGTCTTAAATGGGCTCCAATTTCGAAATTAACTATTTAATACAATTTTTCATGTATTGGTTAATCTAATAGTGTACATTAATTAGTTGAAACTTGGAATGCTAACTATTCAATGCAAAGTGTGCAATTGTATCAATAGAAAGTAGGCCACATATATGTGAAAATCATCTTGATGAAAAGTCTCATGCATCACATGTGATCAGTTCTATTACAAATTTAAATAAATTTAGATCAGATAGGATTTATAAATATGATAATAAATATCTAGATAGGATTTATTATTTTTTTTATACTAAGAATCAACTTGATAGTGGAAATAACCTAGGTTGAGTTAAAACTTGAGGATATCCCATAAATAGTATTGATGTTTGTCTTAATGATTGTGAATTTAATAGGTGGGGTCTATCATAGTGTTTTGCACCTTTTACATAATTCACAATTTATAAGAGTGAAAGCCATACAAAAATAATAATAAAAGAAATCAAACTCTACCCTTTCTCCCTCGACAGGTATGCATGGTAGCATAACTACGAAAAAATTATAATAACTTATTATTTTTATTAATCAATTACGTATATTAAATATTCATTTGGGTTTAATTTTATTGCATAATGATTATCATAAAAATAAAAGCTTGAACACCATGCTTAAAATACAACACATAAGTACGAAAAAATAATAATTACAGTATCCATAGTATGAAAATATAGCTACTTTTATAAATACCTCATGGCTAAAGTTTAACTACTTTAGGTTCTCATCCTCATCTAGAGTGGTTAGGTTATTATCCTAATCTAACTAGTAGTCTAATACTATAAAGTGGTTAGGTTCTCATCCTCATCTAACTAGTTTTAATATTGTTTAGATAAATATATATATATACAATAGTTAGTTGGTCCAGTGGCTAGGTTTACCTCTCAAATCCTAATGGTCTTTGAGATCAAGTCCACCCGCACACACATTTTACTTATTTTTAAAAGTACATACTAGTTACGCAGGTCGGGCCAACCCAACCCAACCCATCTCCAAGCATCAAAGAGGCCAAGCCCGTCGGCCCGGCCCGACCTGGCCCGCTCCAGCCCGCCCCATTGCGGGCCGTGCCGGTGACATGCCTAATTCAAGCTCAAGGTTCATGTTGTGGCTAGACCTATGATAATTTTGGTTGTGAAAGAAATATATAATCAAAGTCAATTCTCTTCCCAAATGCCTTCAACTACTAACCATGCTTTTTGCTTTACAAATTTCCCACTATCATCTTTCTTGAGCTTGAATACTCATTTGTTCTTCAAGGCTTTTCTGCCTTTATAAGTTGTACTAGCTCATGGGCATGGTTCAAAATAGCAGCCGCATTATCAGCCGTAGTGGCTAAGGCAGCTATGCTAAAGTCTCCCATAATTTAGACCACTTTACTTAAGGTTCCTACACTGCCAACTTTCTAAAATTACACCTACCCTTTGACAATCACCCAAAATCACAAATAACTCCTCTTGGCTACCAACTGGGTCCAAAAGCTAATAAAACATGTAAACCTAATTAACTACCCAATAATCACCCTTTAATCAACAGAAAACACCATTAAATAACATAATTATAGCTAATCAAGACTGGGACCTTACAACAAAGCTTGCAACTTATCTTCAAGCAACATCTTCATTGTGGCTAATTGGCCCGCAACACTTTGGAACTCATTCAAGTGATCTTCAATGGGACCACCCTTCTTGAATTTCATATTAACAAGCTTTCTCATTAAGAGTGCCTTGTTCACCACTGTCTTTTTCTTATATCTAGGCTCTTGACTTATTCAAAAGAGAACAAGCTTCAGTTTCATTTTACATGTGATGTAATATACTGTCATCTACCCACTGTCTGATGTGTTTCATTACCTTTCTATGCATCTTCTTCCAATTTGCAACAAACATATCCCCTTCAATGGGATCATAAAGACTCGTACAATAAAGGATGTCCTTCATATTAAGTATCCAAATCAACCAGTTTGCATGGTTGAGTAAATGTCACTAACCTTAATTTTTGTACCACCTTATAGATCTGGTCACCCGGAATAAACAAACAAAAACAGATCTCAAATCAGACAACAAATGGCCCCGACTGTTGACATAAAAAAAATCATGATATATGGCTTCCCAGACAATCAGATACCATAAAAAAGACATAAGATCAAGCTAACTGAATCAAGAAAATCATGCCATCACTTGTAAGAACCGGCCATCAGACACTAGAGCAAAGTCAAAATTCCAAGCCTCTAAATTCTTCAAAACAATGGTCAAACGGTGTCTCCCATAGTCAAAGATAAGACTCAAAGTTGCAAAGTCATCAGATATGTAAACGAATGCAAACAGAGGCAAAAGACCAAAAGTCAGGTCCAATGTCCTATCAGCACATTGCAATCGGATATTGAACCCACAGTTAATGTTTCATCAACTTCCAAAGGTCAAAGCCTGATGAAATTGCTCTATAAGTTCAAGGATAAGTTTCAAAAGTATTCCCCAAAGTTTCAGAAGAAATGGAACTCATTTAGATTAAAATGCAGGCAAATGTAGGCCAATGTCTGATTGATAGCCTCTAATCAGAGAAACTATCTCAACCCATACTCTTTCCCATTGGACATACAATAGCAGCAAAAATGCCCTTTTAAGGGTGCGTTTGTAGAATTCCATTTATATATATTTATATATATATATATATATATATGGAAAAAGGGTCGGGCAGGGCTGGACCGAGCCTAGCTAGCTTGGTCAAGCTAGGATGTGGGCTTTTCAAAATTGGGCCCTTCCATACCCTCGGGCTTCAGGACCAAAATAAAAGCCATTAACAAAAGGCCAGATTGACAGCCCTAGTTTTAATGATCCAAAACCATTTTAAAAGGGCCCTCAAAAGTCTTAAACATCTTTTCACTCTCACAACAAGAAAATTAGAGAAAAAATAGTTTTATCCCATGATACCCATCTGTTGTAAAATAAAGCTCCAAGAGGGAGAGAGAGTCAATAGGGAGGAAAGGAGAGATTCTTCTATTATCTCAAGTGTGTACAAATACAAGAGAGGATGCCTACTTATAGGCAAAGTAACCTCCTCATTGAGGAACCCTAATTACAATAGGATTCTAACCCTAACTCATCTCATGTGGACCTCCACCCATGATACATACCTTATAACACTCCTCCTTAGATGACCACCACTTAATGACAGTTGCCTCATTAAAAACCTTGCTAAGGAAAAACCCAATAGGGAAAAACCAAAGCGAAGGGAAAAAGAGTACAACATTCTTCAAGATCATTGAACTGGTGTGGGGCACGCATAATGCTGCCTCGTTAATACCTTAACTAGGAAAACCCAGTAGGGTAAAACCTAGAAAAAGAAAAAGAGTACAGCGCACAGATGTCCTGGGTAACATACTCCAGTCGTTAATACCTTAACTAGGAAAACTAGGAAAACCCAGAGGGGTAAAACCTAGAAAAAGAAAACGAGTACAGCGCAGATGTCCTGGGTAGCATACTCCAGGATGCCCCCCCTCCCCCGCGCGATTAACTACTCCCCCTGATGATAACAACTATTCACATAGTTTGATGATGAATTTTACGCATGCCAATCTCATATACAAGCTTCTAGAATATTGATTTTGGCAAAGATTTGGTAAACAAATTGGCCACGTTGTTACTCGAACAAACTTGCTTGGCTTCAATCTCATTATTCTTCTGAAGTTTACGAGTGAAGAAGAACTTCGGTGCTATATGCTTAGTCTTGTCTCCTTTAATGAAACCTTCTCGAATTTGTTTTATGCATACTTCATTATCTTCATAGATAATATTCGGGATACCTACAATAGAAGATAATTGACAAGAACTACGAACATGCCGAATCAAATATTTCAACCCTACACATTCCCTACTGGCTTCATAAGGGGCTAAAATCTCAGCATGGTTGGAGGAAGTAGCTACCAAAGTCTGTTTAGTAGAATGCCAGAATGGCGGCATTACCACTAAGAAACACATAACCCGTCTGTAATCGACCCTTATGAGGATCAGAGATAACCCGAATCTGCATATCCTACAAAACTGGAATCTCTACAATCATAAGAATAAAATATTTCCAAATCAATTGTTCCTCATAAATATCGTAGGATGTGTTTAATACCAGTCCAATGCCTTTAAGTTGGTGCGAAGCTATATCTGGCAAGTAGATTCGCATAAAATGAAATATCTGATCTAATGCATTTTGCCAAGTACATCAAGACTCCAACAGCACTTAAGTATGGTACTTTGGGACCCAATACATCTTTATTTTCCTCGATGGGACGGTATGGATCTTTCTTTATATCTAGAGACCTGACGACCATGGGGGTACTTAATGGATGTGCCTTTTCCATACCAAAAAACCTTCTTGGTATAATTAGATTGATGGACCAACATCCCACTAGAATTTCTCCCGATTTGCAGGCTGAGGCAGAATTTCATTTTTCCAAGGTCTTTCATTTCAAATTCTTTCTTTAAATAATCAGCATTTTTTTTCTAGCTCTTCTGGAGTCCCTATCAAATTTATATTATCCACATAAACTGCTACCATTGCAAAGCCTTTCAAGAATTTATTTATGAATATACACATGCAAATGAGACTGTTTTCATATCCTTCCGAAAGACAAGTATTCACTAAGACATTTGTACCACATTCTTCCGGATTGCTTCAGGCCATACAATGATCGTCTTTATTGGATTGAGTACGTACTCCTTGACTTTGCTTCAGGCAAAACAAATCATCTGGGATTTTCATTTAAATTTCTGTGTCTAAGTCCCCGTACAAGTAAGCAGTTATAACATCCATGAGTCTCATTTCTAGATTTTGAGAAACTGCCAAGTTATCAAATACTGAATGTTGTCATACCCATAACAGATTTCTATAGGAAACCTTGTGCCACTAATCGTGCCTTATATCTAGTAATTTCATTCATTTTTCATACAAGCACCCACTTGTAACCTACAGGGCTAACATCGTTTGGAGTTTGTACTATACGTCCTAACACACCACATTTATTAAGAGACTCTAACTCTGCTTTGATGGAACTTTCCCATTTTGGCCAATCTTTTCTTTGTCAACATTCATTTATAGTATGTGGTTTTATATCCCAATCATTATCACCATTTTCTTTTGATATTTGTGCAGCTACCGCATATGCAAATGCATCATCGATGACAATTTCCTTTCTATCACATCTCTCTCTTGAATATTTATAAAGTATAGATATCTCTTCATTATCCGGTCCTCTTCAAGGGCTTCCAAAGTCCCATAAGGGACTTTCATTATTCTAGATAGAACAGATTTTACCGTAGCCTCTTCAGGAGTGTTATGTGCCTCTTTGGGAGGAACCTCTTCAGGAGCGTTACGTGCCTCTTCAGGAATACATGATCATGATTGCTCATTTTTCATTTTCGGCGAAGTTAACTCCTTTGAACCTATAGGACTGCCACGCTTCTGGCGTATTGCAGATTCTTTTGCTGCCGTATTTGATTTTGTCCTACAGGGACATTAATCCTGACATGTGCATTCATAGCTGGCACATGTGACTTTGTCACCTTTGCTGCATCGTTAAATGTATCAGGTAATCTGTTTGCAATTTCTTGTAAATGAACAATTCTATGTACTTCATTTTCACATTGTGAAGTATGTGGATCCAGATGAGACAGAGTGGAAGTATTTCATGTTAATTATGGCAGTTCTTCAGGAACTATCGTATCTCCCCCCTAACGGCGGGAATAGTCTCATCGAAATGACAATCGGCAAAACAAGCAGTGAAGACATCTCCTGTCATTGGTTCTAGATATCAAATAATCAATGGGGAGTCATAACCTACATAGATTCCCAATATACGGTGTAGTCCCATCTTAGTACGCTTAGGGGGTGGTATTGGTATTAGGACTTGAACTGCACAACCAGACTTGCGCAAGTGAGAAATATTGGGCTGATGTCCTGAAATAAGTTAAACAAGAGAATATTGATGATAGGTTGTGGGTCGAAGTCTAATTAATATTGATGTATGTAACACAGCATGTCCCCAAGCACCAACTGGTAATTTGGACTACTTCAGTAGAGTCCTAGAAATAAGTTGGATGCGCTTAATCATGGATTCAGCTAAGCCATTTTGGGTGTTGACATGGGGGACGGATGTTTGACTACAATTCCTAGAGATGAACGGCAGTCATCAAAAACCTGTGATGTAAATTCGCCTGCAATATCAAGTCTTATAGACTTAATAGAATAATCAGGGAAGTGAGCCCTAAGTTCAATGATTTGAGTTAATAGGCGGGCAAAGGCTATGCTCCTAGTTGAAAGTGGGCAAACATCTGACTAGTGGGTGGAGAACCATAAAATACATAAAAGGTCCACTAAGGGGATTTATGGGTCCACAAATGTCACCTTGTATCCTTTGCAGAAAGGATGGGGATTCGTATGCAATCTTAGCAAAAGAAGGTCGGGTAATTAATTGTCCTTGTGAACACGAATACAGAAATACCCACTAGGTATATTCAATTGATGGTTCTCTAAGGAGTGCCCAAATGAGTTATCAACAATTTTCCTCAACATAGTAACCTCGGGGTAACCTAACCTATCATGCCAAAGCGTTAAAGTCTTAGGATCACTAAGCTTCAAGCTTAGTTTAAGCTTCGGGCTTGACTTTGTCGTTTTGCTCATAACCGAACGTGATTGTTTCGACATTGGAGATTGTCATGTAATATAACCCTGTGGATTGTGCACTTCGTTTTTCTAGTATTTGCTTCAGGCTTCCATTACTAGTAACGATGCACAAGTATTCCTTGTTACCTTCACTTACAGTCTCAATGTGGTACCCATTCATTTTGATGTCATTTAAACTAATCAAGTTTTTTCGGGAACTTCTTGAGAACAATGCATCTTTAATGAATAGATGGGAACCATTAGGTAACAAAATATGGGATCTTTAATGAATAGATGAGAACCATTAGGTAACAAAATATGGGCTCTTCCAGAGCCTTCAATTATTTGTACAGGTCCAACTATGGTGGATACCTTTCGTGGATTGAACACCTATTTTGGGAAAAACTTCTGGTTTTCCAGAATGGTGTGTTGTGGCGACAGAGATTGTACAGTTCCATGATCCAGACCTTAAACAAAATAATAAACTAATATAACTATACAATCACATGATAAAGATTAAACCATTCACCATAAGATAGAACATCGATGAAATAAAGACCTCAACATAAACCATAAGTCTAAAAACATGCATCTCAAAGGAACTAAAAATTAAATTAGTGAAGTTCAAAGAATTATTGGTCTTCTCAACCATTCTAGGGGGTGCTCCCAATTGAGCATTAAAAGCCTCATTACTTAGAGGTTGGTTATCCTCACCTTTAAAGTAGTCTCGAGTCTCCAAGTTTGTGATGTCAAATGGAGGCTGCTTTGGTGTCATTGTATCCAAATCTCAGTCTTCCAAATCATTTGTCTCCGCTGAATGAACAGAGAACTTGTATACTTTGTATTGTTCTACCACTTCCTTTGGTGCACGACAAGTGCGTGACCAATGCCCACTCCTTCCACATCTATAGTACGTGTCATCAGGATGGTGGGTAGGATTAGCTGGGGATTTTGAGCTGAGCAATAGACCACTTATGGTGATTCTTTTTTTTTTTTTTTTGGGGTTGGGTTGGGTGGGGGGGGGGGGGGGGGGGGGGGGACCTCTAAAAACCACCACGCTTGGAAGAGTTATTTCTTCCACCTCTACTGGAGGAACTATGTCTTCCACGCCCCATTCTTCTGTCAATCCAGCCCATCTACTCAGGGCTCTTGTTTTATTAAGATAGCTTTATTTTAGGAACTTGTATTGTATTGAGATATTAATTATAGGAACTTGTATTGTAGTAGGATACTAATTGGAGGGTAATCAGCCCTTATATAATAAGAGGGACTCAACCATAAAAGGGACACGTTTTTCCTCCAAACTTCTTATTCTCTCTTCATACATGCATATCTGTCATGGTATTAGAGCTACTGATTCATGCCCTAGTGTTCTAGTTTCCTCAAGTTACAAGGATCTATAGATCCTCCCTAACATCTTCCACGTCTGGAAGCCCTTGGTGTGTCTCCGATCGTCTCAGATCATCTCAGATCAGGTGTGGCCCACCTGAGATCGTCTTCAACACCTCTGCAGAACCAGCCCAAGTTGGTCGACTGGAATTCTTAGTTATTTTGGTGATTTTTCAGGAATTTTTTCCTAAACCCAGGTAGGTCTTCTACTGCATTCAGTGAACAATTAAGTTTATTAATCTGATTTCATCTCAGCCGTCCAAAAAGTTGGATCTGGACTGTTTTTGGATGATTTTTCTTCCATAAGTTGCGTAAATCTTCTGTGCTTTCATCCATATCATCTGATTTGCCAACTGATATTCTGGTGGGGCCCACATCCAAAACCCAACCTGATTTTTTGGGTCGTCAGTTCTGTTTAGGGCTCATCTATGTGCCACAGTTGCTGTATCAGCAACTGTTCTATTTTGGGACACTGTTCTGGGAACAGCTTTTGCTGCTTCTTGCTGCATAGTCTTTGGCTCTTCTTTTAGTAAGTCTTATTACTACTTACTACTATTTTCAATACGTGCACTACTGCTGGTTGTTATCACTTGGCAGGGCCCACATACTGCATCTCTGATCACTTACTAGTCTGCTATTATGGAAAAGTCTGAAATTTCCCTAGTCAGTTTTGATGGAAAAAATTACACATCATGGGCCTTCCAGTTTCAAATTTACTTAGAAAGAAAGGAACTTTGGGGATATATTGATGGATCTGAAAGTAAACCGGAGGATGATGACAAAAAGATTTCAGCCTGGAAAACTAAGGATGCTAAAATCAAAACTTGGTTACTGGGCTCTGTTGAGCCGCATTTTATCCTCAACTTGAAACCTTGCAAAACTGCTCGTGAGATGTGGGACTACCTTAAAAAGATTTATCAGCAAGGCAATGCTGCTCGCCAATTTCAATTGGAACTTGACATCTCTCAGTTTACCCAAGGCACCCTGTCTATCCAAGAATATTACAACAGGTTTCGAAGACTATGGTCTGAATATGATGAGATTAAGTTTGCCACTGTGTTTGAAGCATTTTTACCCGAACTCCTTCCTTTACAGCAGAATAGCCATCGGGACCAGCTTCTCATGAAACTTCGTCCAGAGTATGAGACTATTAGATCAAACTTGATGAGCCAGGCTTCTCTTCCCAGCTTAAATGACTGTCTTCAAGAACTTCTGAGGGAAAAACAACGTCTGGTTACCAAAACTTCTGTGGAACAACTGAGATCTGCCGAGGCTCCACTTGCCTATACTACTACCACTAGACCACCTTCCAGGGATATCAGTAAAGTTCAGTGCTATAACTATAAGAAATATGGTCATTTTGCAAACCAATGCAAAGCAAAGATCTATCGGTATTGTAAAGCCATTGGTCATGTTATTGAAGAATGTCGGAAGAAGGGTCGCAATTCTACTTCCCGCAACTATACATAGTCAGCTCCTGGTACTTACACCATACAGTCCGCTCCTAGTGCTTACACAGCGACCTCTCACCAATATGCAACCTCTGACTTCAATGGCTCCCTCCAGTATGATTCTTCTTAGCAGCCCCATCACAATCTGCATCCCCAGCTCATCTCACTCCTGATATGGTAAATCAAATGATACTCAATGCCTTGGCTTCTATGAACATCTCAGGTACGGATTCGTCTTTGTCTCACACATGGTACTTATATTCTGGAGCAAGTAACCATATGACCTCTTCACCCACTAACTTGCAAAATGTTGTTCCTTACACTGGTACCCTTACTGTTCAAACTGCAAATGGAGACCATCTTCCCATCACATCTGTCGGTGATACCTCTAGCCCCTTACCATTAGCCAATCTTTTAGTGTCTCCTCATCTTGCTACAAATCTGATTTCTGTAGGTCAACTTGTTGAGAATAATTACAATGTTTCATTTTCTTCTTCTGGTTGCATTGTGCACGACCTGGAGTCGGGGGAAGTGATGCGAGGGGGCCTAAGCATAGCAAACTGTTTTCCCTTCCAGTTTTTATATTTACTAGGAACAAATTTTTACAACAGTTGTTTTATTTTTTTTTCTTAAGAATAGTTCTCGGTTGTTGCATAATAGACTTGGTCATCCGAAAGCATCTACGATGTCTACTTTATTCAAATCTGGATTATTAAATAAAACTTTTGATTCTGCTTCCTTTGAACGTGATGCTTGTAAATTAGGAAAAAGTAAAACTTTACCCTTTCCTCACTCCACAACACGGAGCACTGAATGTTTTGACTTAATTCACAGTGATGTTTGGGGTATTGTCCATCACCTTTCCCATGGTCATTTCAAGTACTTTGTTACGTTCATTGATGACTTCAGCCGGTTTACATGGGTTTATTTATTGCATTCTAAGTCTGATGTTTTTAAAGCTTTTCAATTTTTTCTTAGCTATGTTGAAACCCAATTTTCAAAATGCATAAAAACTTTGTGCTCAGATTCAGGGGGGGAGTATGGTTCTAATGATTTTCAATCTTTTCTACAAACTAAAGGAATCCTTTCTCAACATACCTGTCCACACACTCCTCAACAAAATGAAGTCGCAGAACGAAAAAACCAGCATCTTCTTGATGTTACTCGAACCCTACTGATTGAATCATCCGTCCCTCCGCATTTTTGGACAGAAGCTCTCACCACTGCAATCCATTTAATAAACTGTCTTCCATCTCCTACCATTGATCAATTAACACCGCATTTTAAACTGTTTGGTCATCATCCCGTGTTTGATCATCTACATACTTTTGGATGTGTTTGCTTCGTTCATTTACCTCCCACAGAACGAACAAAATTAACCTCTCAATCTTGCAGGTGTGCTTTTTTTGGTTATGCTACCAATAAAAAAGGCTTTGTGTACTACGACCCCATTAGTCATCGCATCCAGGTTTCTCGTAATGTTATTTTCTTTGAAAACCAGTATTTTTCTCAAACTCATTTGGATTCACCTCATCCCTCTTGTCACGCTCTCTTACCGGGTTTTTCAGATAAAACAACTATTACTAGGTTTAATCCTGACTTTGTTTATCGTCGTCGAGAAAAACCTACCACTGCAGATGCCCGTCCTCCTGATCCTCCGCCGACAACTGGTTCCACAACTCCTCATGTATTGCGTCGCTCCTCCAGAACTTCTAGACCACCTGAGAGGTATGGATTTACCCACACTTCCTTGATGACAACCATTTCCTATGTTTCTATACCAAGTTCTTATTTGCAGGCAGTACAACATGATAGTTGGAATCAGGTGGAATTAGATGCTTTAGATCAGAATCACACATGGGACATTGTGGATTGTCCTTCCACAGTTAAACCAATCGGTTGCAAATGGATCTTTTCCATCAAAATAAAATCCGATGGCTCCTTAGATAGATACAAAGCTCGACTTGTGGCACTCGGCAACATGCAAGAATATGGTATTGACTACGAGGAGACGTTTGCACCTGTGGCAAAAATGACATCTGTTTGGTTACTTTTCGCAATTGCTACCTCAAAATCTTGGCCGTTATACCAAATGGATGTCAAAAATGCCTTTCTTCATGGGGATTTGAAATAAAAGGTCTATATGCGGATACCGCAGGGCGTCACCTCTCCATCTAAAAATTTTGTTTGTCGCCTCCAAAAATCTCTTTATGGTCTAAAGCAAGCTCCTCGGGCATGGTTTCAAGCTTTTAGGGGGCGTTTATGCACGAGTGGCTTTACTCAGAGCCCTTACGATCCATCTCTGTTCATGCACACAACATCTACTAGTATTACTGTTCTACTTGTGTATGTTGATGATATTATTATCACTGGCACTGATGATAGTATGATCAAGTCTATCCAAGCTTCTCTACGGGATTATTTCAATATGAAGGATTTGGGCCCTTTACATTATTTTTTGGGCTTAGAACTGCATCAATCTCCCAAAGGTCTGTTTCTTAATCAACGCAAATACACATCTGATCTTATTCAGCTTGCTGATCTACATGACTCTTCGCCTGTTGATACACCTGTAGAAGTCAACCTCAAATTGAGTAAAGATGATGGTGATCTTCTTCTTGATCTACATACATATAGGTGCCTGGTAGGCAGCTTAGTCTATCTCACCATCACTTGCCCAAACATATCATATGTTGTCAATCTTGTGAGCCAATTCATGACATCTCCTAGACATCTGCATCTAACTGCTGTAAAGCGCATTATCCGGTATTTGTTGGGAACTGATACTCGTGGTTTATTTTAGGGGCATTCGGCGACAGGTCCCTGAACATACCACTTTATTGCCTTAGGTCCATAAAAAAAAGTCATGCAGCCAAAGGTCCCTCTCACACTTATTCATACCTGAAATGACCAATTTTCCCCTATCTTTAAGTAACACAAACCGTCACACACTTGCATCAGCCGTTTGTTCCTTTCTGGCACGCGTCCCGAGAGAAAAAGGAAACGGCATCACGTGGGTTCGTCTTCCTCTTTATCCTGATGACGCGCGGAACTCGAGACGTGATGAGAAAAACACAAAAGAAAACATGACGTGTTCTCTTTGGTGCTTTTCCTGATGACGCGCGGAACTCTAGGCAACACAAAGAAGTAAATGGGAAGACTTCTCCCTTGCTGATGATGTACTCACGATTTATGTGCCCAACAAGAAAACACCAGTCGTCCTCTTCCTTCCCACGAGTTGCAGAAAACAAAATGAAGGGCCCTCTGCCCTACGAAAGTCTTCGATCTACTCCGATATAAATCGTGACTTCACGATCCAAACCGTCGAAACGCACAGTACCAAGCTCTGATACCAAGTGGCATTCGTGCCAAGTGGGAGATTGTAGGATAGAGAGCGAGGATTGGTGAGGGAGAGGAGATAGAAGAGCTTAGTTGCAGGTTTTACTGAGAAGGGAATTTATCTGAGTTTTTGTATAGTTTATCTGAGTTTTTGACAAATTTATCTGAATTTTTGTGAAATTTATCTGAGTTCTGTTCAGATAAACTTATTTCAGAACTCAGATAAATTTGAAAAAAACTCAGATAAATTTCACAGAACTCAGATAAATTTGACAAAAACTCAGATAAATCTGACAAAAAATCAACCTGACCTGACCCAAACTGATACAGAACTCCAACTTTTGTAGCATAGGTGATGAATTGAGTTTATAAAACAATCATGGCCTTTTCCTAATTGCTATAAACTCAAGGGCAAAGTGAACAATTAAAATCTCCAGTCACATCTTAAAATCACAAATGCGAATCCCACTCAAAAAACAGTGGCTCGCACTAATACCCACCGCCAAAGCTTTGACCTTTCAAACAAAACATGACTAATCTCAATTATACCTAACCAAACCACCCCCTCTTCTGGTCAATGAATCCTCTTCATTTTCTTATTTCTATAAGAAGACCACCCAACTCTTATCCTGATCTAACGTACGCCCTGGTCGTCCACAACCAACCCCTCCCTCGCTTCACTCCTCTCCTATGGAAGCACGGTATCTCCATCCCTTTCATTTCCTTCTCTTCTACTGTTTTTTTTTTTTAATGTCTAACCCTCCACGTGGCGCTAGATCCGGGCTGTTCACGTGAAGAGCAATCCGGAGGCCAGAGGCATGTCGATGATGATCTCCTTCTCGGTGGGCTTCTTCTCCCCTCTAATGGCAATCAAGTAGCTCTAACCCACCCACCCGATCCATCCGGCAATGTACAGGAACAAAATGCCCGGGGTGATGAACTCGCCCCAGTGCCTTTGATCGCCGCTCACAATCAGGTGAGGCAGCCCATCTGAGCCGCACACCAACCCCTGCTTGCCATAATTCTCGAACCGCCTCTTCGTCTTCTCCATGGTAGCCTTGATGGCCAGAGCAGGGGTCGAGTCGGGCGCATAGAGCTTGAGCGAAGATTCGAGCTTCTTCATAGACTGAGCAGGGGCAATTTTGTCCTACAAAATTAAAACATGTGAGATCAGGGACCTAAGGCTGGAAAGAGTCTAGCTAAGTGGACTATAGCCCTTAAAAAGTATTTCCTTAGACTGGAGGCTGGAAACAATGACTTATAGGGACCTTTCGCTAATTTTGCCTTTATTTTATCCCACGGATAATCCGCTTCAGTGGACCACTTATGTGGACGCTGACTGGGCAGGCTGTCAAGATACTTGTCGCTCTACTACTGGTTGGTGCATGTATCTTGGCAATTCTCTCAGTTTCTATAAATGCAAGAAATAGGAGCATGTTTCTCGATCCTCCACAGAAGCTGAATATAGGGCAATGTCTTCCGCCTGCTCAGAAATCTTATGGCTATGGGGACTTCTTTCGGAACTCGATTTTGTGCAAACATCTTCTACATCCTTACATGCGGACAATACCGGGGCTATCAGGATCACTGAGAATCCTGTCTTTTATGAACATACCAAACATATTGAAGTGGACTGCCACTTTATTCGGGATGAATTGAAGCGTGATGTCATTTCTTTACCTCATGTCCCCACTGACCTTCAGTTTGCTGATACACCAAAGGACTTTCTCGGCCTCGACATCAGTTTCTTGTTTCCAAGTTGATGCTTTATGACTCTCCCGCATCAATTTGAGGGGGGTGTCAATCAAGCCCATCTGATCAGGGCTCTTGTTTTATTAAGATAGCTTTATTTTAGGAACTTATATTGTATTGAGATACTAATTATATGAACTTGTATTGTAGTAGGATATTAATTGGAGGGTAATCGGCCCTTATATAATAAGAGGAACTCAACCATAAGAGGGACACCTTTTTCCTCTAAACTTCTTATTCTCTCTTCATACGTGCATATTTGTCATCTTCTGCCTCTGTTTGAACTGAAATTGGCATTTTCTTCAGGAATTGCCGAAGATCCAATTGGTCTGGAGTAATGTCGCATGAGCACATTCGAGGCGTGAAAAGTAGATAATGTTTTCTCCAACATCTGCTCTTCCATAATATTTTCACCACACAATCATAAACGGGAAGCAATATTGAAGAGGGCAGAGTTATATTCCTGGAATCTCAAGTTTAGCCATGCACTCAGATCAGCTGGTAATATGACCATCTTCTAGTGATCATACCTATCCTTCGGAGCTTTCCAAAGACCTGCTGGGTCTTCCTCGGTTAGATATTCATTTTTTTGGTCGTCATGTATGTAATCGCGTAAGAAGATGATGGCCGGCGCCTTGTCCTCCATGGACATCTCATTACACTCTTTTATGGCCTCTCCAAGCTTCTTGGATTGCGCAATCCAGTTGCAAGGATAAGTAATTGTCTCCATTAATATTGAGTTCTTTAAAATCATGTTTTACCATGTTTGACATCATACACAAATTGTAATAAAAGATATATAAAATTAATGGTATGCAGATAATTAACAAAATAAAAGAAACAAAACCATAACATCCAAAATAAAATAAGAAATTAATCATGACAAATAAGTTGGCCGATGAAAGTTAGAACATCGGGTCGATGAAAGTTAGAACATCGGGTTCTTAACTTTAAAAATCAGAATTGCTGGTTCTGTCAAGACTCCAGGCTTGATTTAGAACTTCAGGTTCATCACTTGAATAAGAACTACAGGTTATGTCGAAGTTTTCGGTTTGAAGCAGAAGTTCCGGTTCTGTCAAATCCTCATGTTTGAAGTAGAATTTCTAATTCTAACAATGTTTCAAGCATAGATCAGAACTTTTGATTCTGTCAAATCTTCATGCTTAATTTCATGACCTTATCATAATATATAGTTTATTTGGATCTTACCTTATCATAAGATATAGTTTATTTGGATTTGAATCAAACACTTAAAGTTTGATTTGTGGATATGAATCTACAGGTTCATATCGTTATTCAAACTTCTAGGACTGCTAATCTATAGATCAATGAACTCCGGGTTCACATTTAGAACTTATGGTTCTATTTTGTGATCCATTCACATAAATAGTATTAATAAATTCAATTCAATAAAAATAAAGCATACAAGATAATGAATAGTAAACAAACACCCTTAACTAATTGCATGCATTCTAATAAATTGAATTTAAGGATGGTTCAGATACTAGTTATAGTATTTGACGGAAAAATACCACCCTTTTTTTTTTTTTTGAACCGTTGGATTGCCCTTTTGTTGCTGCTACCGCGTAGATCTCCTTGCAAGGGCTTCGTAGGCGAAAATGGATTATCGATCGGAGTCCAAATGACCGAGATATCGCAATCTGAAGTTTCAACGGTGATCAACACGGGAAACAGCACAGGGACAGTGCAGGAAATCCACGCGAATTGGAAGGAATCCGCGATGGAAATCCGCGCAGAGAAGGAATCCGCGATGAGAATCTGCTCAGGGAATCCACGCAGGGTCGACTTTCTCCTCTCTTCGAATTTCATGTCAAACAAGACGACTAGGGTTTTATTCCTTCTCCTAGAGCTTCATGCTAATAACATGTTGTAAAATAAAGCACCAAGAGGGGGAGAGAGTAATAGGGAGGAAGGGAGAGATTCTTCTATTATCTAAGTGTATACAAATACAAGAGAAGATGCCTATTTATAGGCAAAGTAACCTTCTCATTGAGGAACCCTAATTACAATAGGATTCTAACCTTGGCTCATCTCATGTGGGTATCCACTCATGATACATATCTTATAACACCATCTACTTATACAAGCTCAACATATCAGCGTCAGAAAGATACGACACTCATGAAACTTCTAGGGTACAAATTTATCATACCCTACATTCCAAATCCATTATTTCAAAAAGTTATTTTATTTTTCTTACTTATCAACCTAAAAGATGTGAAAAAGAAACGTAAAGGATGATAATTGCATTTATTCAAAAGTGATCTAAAAAAATTAGGAGAGCATATCCATACCCATATGCATATGCATGTCCTAGAATTTTAGAAGTAGAGAGTCCTATCTTTTACCCCCGTATTTGTGCCTATACCCATATCCGCGTCTGTGCATCATAGGTTTTGGCCTTTTTCCCATAGGACTCAGCCAAAGGTGACCTCCTAGTGACTAGATTCAATAGGCACCAAGTCAAAGCGGACTCAGCCGAGACAACTCAGATTCGGTCAATTTCTTAAACCATGAGATTAAAGATGATAATTGCCACAAAATTGACATTCATTTTAGCAATAAGAAATTAAAGATCAAATCAGCTAAGAACCACACCAATGCATTAACGAGGACAAGACTCAGCTGGTATCCACTCTTCAGTATAGAAATACATATTACTTGCCACTATGACACGTTTAAATACCACATAATGATAGAAGGGAGATCAACTCTTCTCTGAGTTGCTCTCTAGCTCTTTCTTCAGCTGCAGAGAGAAGTCATCGTTGACATCATCATCATCCCAATCATCCTCCCACTGCTGCAGGGCTTCATTTCCTTCTTCCTTATCATCCCACTCTGCAGAAATGAACAAAACAACTGAAATTTAAGGCATGCATGAATTTGGCAGTTGGCATACCATACCAATGGCCTGCTGAACTACAGAATAATCACATACTGCACTATATATTATAATAATAAAAGAAATAGATACGGGAGTAATATTACATGTCTCACATATTCACCTTTTATAGGGAATGGTAATTCACATATTCACCTTTAACAGTGTGCTTAGAAATTGGAATATTTAAATAAGGCAGCGTGCCTCAATGAGCATTTCAGTGCATTGTTCATACTTTCCCTTTGGAGTATGTAAGCACAAGCAGATGTCTAAACGAGAATGTATGAGCTAGATGTTTAGAATCTCAAAAGTCCACAGATTATACATAGTAGGTTAATTAAAATGTGCAGCTTATTACTAGCTACTGTAATTTTTGTCCCCTGTTTTGCTGTTGAAATGACAATATGTCATCATGTCATGAAATTAAATTGCAAGGGATTTGCAGTACAGGGAGTTTTGTCAACAATTTTTGGCAGATCAGATCAGCACTCTTAAAGCTTTATTCATAAAAGGAATCCATGTCTCTCATGTAGCAAGCTATGGTCATGATTATTTCCTTCCAATCTATCAAATCGTATATGGATGTTTGAATCATACATGGCATCTGATAAACATCAGTTCTGTTGGACATTTGTGCATCTTACCTACACGTCTTACCTACCCACTTATGTGCATATCCCTATTACCTTCAACAGTCGAATTTAACCAGAAGTACAAAATTAATTTTGAGTGTAGCAAGGATGAAGGCAGATCCTCCAAATCCCATGTTCTCTAGATGTGTAAAGCAAAAATTGGTTATAATATATTCATCTTAAGTATTTTCTGAACAGGGAATTTAGGGATGACCTAGTGGTAAAGGCTCCCCCTCCCATCCCACCCACCAAGGATCAATCCTTGGTGGGTGGCTTTACTCCTCTCCAACCAGGCCACTGAGCCAAGTAAGCAGAAAAAAAAAAAGAAGTATTTTCTGAACAAAATACTATGTTAAGCTTTATCCTACTTGGTACACTTCAGTGCACTCAATCTAAATTTGACCAGCTATAGCCTAGATTAGGGTCACAACCCAACCACCAACCTCAATTGATGAAGATGGAACAAGGGCTGCTTCCTCACTGTGCCCACCCATTGTTGTCATCTTCTCCACAGGTCACAAGTAGAATTCCACATCTCCAAAAGCTTAAGTGATTACGGTCTCATATCTACATGGAGACAATGACTCAAAGAAATAGGACTGTCATAAACCAGCTTCACATCCTAAGATTCTTTTACTAATACTAAAATTCCAAAACTATGAAAAACCGTAGTCCACATTTTATTTCTTGTAGAAAGACTGTTGTGACACTGTAATGATCTTTGTCTAGCTGACACAGTCAGTTAAGTCAACTTCTGAGCACTAACAGGTTGGGTCCTACACAGCAACCACCTTTTCTCCTGCATAATAGGCTCGAGTTGGTACAATGCAATATTTTGAAGTTTAAAACTTACTGGTAATTATGAGAATTGCCGAGAAACTAGGCATTATTGCAAGCTATCTGCAGTTTACATCTATCAAGTTGAGAATCCTCACGACTTGGGTGGATGGAAACTTCCAGACCATACTAAGGAAATTCATATGCACGCTTAAAAGTGACCATGCAAAAAAGCTCTGTAAACAAATTAATCAAGATAGCTAATAAAGAAGCTTAATTGGAGAAAGTGCTCCAACAAGTAACCCTTCCATTCTTCTCCTTTTTAGTGACACGTCATATTAGAATAATTATATACACCCATGTTTCTTCTAAATTTCCTCCAACTTCATGGAACTACAGATTTCCCAAACAACGGCAAAAACAAGAACATCATCATTAACAGAGCCTGATCCCATCTATCCAAAGAACACAGGACTTGCATAATATATTAAATTACTTTTAGCAGTTTTCCCCTGAAAAAAAATATTTCCTTCGGCATCACCTTCTCCATAATTTTGTCAATTTGCAAGTGTAGGCAATCTTCCTTTACTCTTCAATCTTATATCAATATGTTTTGACATGCTTCTTCAAGACTTCTTCTATCAAGCTCTGAGAAATTTTAAATCTCCCAATCCTATTTCAATCAATGCAATATGACCCATCAAAACCTTGATTTGTTTCATTTTCTCATCAAGAATATAGAAGTTGGCATCTATGATCTCAACAGCGCAAACATCATATATGGTTAAACGTGACATATGCAGAACTTTGTGTATCTTCCATCTTTGTGTTGATTTTGGCAAACCAGTGTATCACAATTGAGCGATGGTTCACGATCTCGTCCCTAGTTCCCAATCAAGTAGAAAAGGGAAGTCGTCCACTTTCTTGGTTACTTCTTGATGCAGATGGACCTCATGCCACATGTGTAGGGCCCACATAGATTTAGCATTTAGGTAGCGTTTGGTTTGCTGTAATGAAGGTCAGAATGGAATGGTCATTCCAACAAAATGATCATTACCGCGTTTGGTTCGCAAAAAAGTAGCGGAATGACCATTACTTCCGGAATCACCATTCCTTTATGTAATGGAATGGTCAATGCACGGGGGAGGTAGAGGAATGCTCATTCCATTCCTTTATAAATTTTCCTTGAGACCAAAATGCCCCTTTATCACATCAACCCCTCCTCCTCCCAATCGCCGGCTCGGAAGGAGACCAGCCGGAAGGCCCCAGTGGCAGCCCCGGCCAGCACCCCCCCCCCCCCCCCCCTCTCCTTTTTTCCGGCTGGTCTCCTTCCCTCACCCAAATCAACACCTCCCTGTACACCCAAATCAACACCTTCCATGGGACAACCTTCATTTCAAGTCTGATGAGTCCCCCTGAGTTCTCCTGCTGCTCTTCCCTAAATTTAATTTCTCCAACTTTTGGTGCTTGCTTCTCTCATAATTAATAGAACAACTCAAGTTATTCATTTCCCTCTCCGCTTTCCTTCTAGTTTTTTCCTTCCTCTTCTCAGTTTTGCTCTTCTCTTTGTGCGAGTCTAGGTCGATGGGGATTGAGATGAAAGGGTGGAGGGTGAGGAAGATGCCGGAGCTCCGGCGGGACTCGCCTGAGCTCTGGTGGAGGTGGACGGAGAAGGGGAGGAGGCCTACGTGGGTAAGGTGGGGGAAGCTGGAGGAGAGGCATCCGGAGAGGAGGAGGTGGAGGGAGTGGCGGAGTCGGCTGAGGAGGATGAGCCAGCGGCGGCAGACGAGGGAGGTAGGGTGGTGGTGGGAGGTGGGGAGGAGGGAGAAGATGCGGAGGAGGAGGGTGAGATCGACGGCTGAGAATCCATCTCTGAAATCAGCTGCTGCTGCTGGTGGTGATACTTTCTGTTCAAGGAAGAGGAAATGGGGTTTGGTTTGGAAGCAAAAGAATGGGGTTTGGTTTGGAAGCTGTGTGCAGGCGAGACTGTGTACGTGCAGGATGAAGAAAGGGCGAGGAAAAAAGAGAAGGAAGAAAGAAAGGGGAAGAAGAGAAAGAAGTGGGTGCGCAGTGATGTGTTGAATAGCAAAGATGTAGGGGAAGGTAGAAGTGCAGGGAGAAAGGAGGGAGAAGGGAAGAAAATATAAAGAAAAAGAAAGAAAAAGGAAAGGATAGGGAGGAAGAGGAAGAAAGGAAAGAGAAAAGAAGGGCCTAAGGGAGGAGAGGAAGAAAGAAAGAAAGAGAAAAAGGAAGGAAGAAGAAGATGTGCAGGGAGATGCAAGTGATGGCTGGATGCAATGCAAAGGACAGGGGGGCACCCTTACCTCAGACTGGGGGAGGGTATTTTGGTCATTTTTATGTAAATTTTATTCCATTCCGGGCATCATTCCAGCGTACCAAGCGCAAGAACCGGAATAAGAATTCTATTACTAGATTGATTATTCAATAAAACCAAACGTTGGAATGGGAATGACCATTCCTGCCTTATTTTATTCCAGACTCATTCCACTCTCCATTGCATTCCTGCCTAAAACCATTCCAGCGAACCAAACGCTACCTTAGGATTTTAATTATAGTTATTAGTTTTTAATTTTATGATTATTATTAGGAAAGTTTCCATTATTAGATTAGGTTTTCTTAAGCATTAAGTTTGCTTTCTTATTTATATAGCATTGTAGTAAAGAATTATTCAAAGAGTTGATTAATTAATTTGGGTTTTCCCCATTGAGGTGCGTCCGCGTTATTGCCTCGGCGGAGACTTTTGAAGTGTCTTCGGACATGCGCTTCGGCGTAGATTGTGCTTCTGCACTTCCATTTAAGCCCTAACCCTAGGGCCAATACCAGTTAGTTAGTATCAGAGCCAAACGATCCCTCGATCGTCGGCATGATTACCCCTATCTAGCCATCCACTCGTCAATCCATACCCCAGCACCGCTACCCCATCGTCTCCACCCATCCACCGAATGCACATTGTCACCCTTCCAAACTCCATAAATCCCAATCGGAATCCCTACAGCCACCCCAGCCGAGCCCTCCCTACTCTCCCAGAACCTACCATACAAGCCCACTGCCATCTCTCATTCCATCTCCATACAAGCCCTTAAAAATAAAATAAAAAATAAAAAAAACCAGCTTCCATCAAAACCCCAAAATCACCGTCGCCGAGACCCAATTCCCGACACCCAGATCCCAAATCCCATCTTCGAACCCCACTGCGCCACCCACTGCAACTCAACCCATCGCCGCCCTCTTCCAGTCCGAAACCCCAAACCCAAGAAAAAAGAAGAAGAAGAAGAAACAGCAGTAGAGAAGAGAAGGACGACGTGTACCGTGCACCACAGTCGTTCTACAACGAGCACCGCCTAATCCCCACCTCTCTGGCACCACCCTTCTCTCCATTCGCTAGCACCTCCTCTCGCCTAACTTCATCTCCTCTCTTCTTGTCAACAAAAACAAAAAGAAGAGAAAAAACCCTTTTTTCAGCAAACCCGAGGGGCCATTCATTACACGTGCCATAGTGAGCTCTTGCTGGTTGGGCCAGAACTCCAAGCCAAGCCAGATTCAAGTCAGACTGGACCCATTTACAGCAAGGCCCAGAACCAAAGGTCCTTTAACATAGCCACTGCATCAACAGAATTGAATCGATCAACAGTTGAGAATTCTTTTTACAATATCAAAGTTATCCACCGTCAGATTTTAGATCCGTTTTCACCTACGCGCTCGTGGAAAGCAGATCTACACATCAAGTCAGTCCATAATGAAATTCCATATCAGTAAATTCTACAATGCACTTCAAGGAGTCAGATATGCGTGAAAATATGGATTATGGTATGCTATAAATAAAAATTATTTTCAGCAATTTCTTGATTTGAAACAAGAATAATTATTTATTCTTGAATATTTTGACCAATTTTCAAGGCTCCAAGATGCATGTGGAATGGAGGATGATGAAGAACATCATTTCATTCGTTTTGTAAGAGGCTTGAGACCGAACATAGTGGACAGAATGACTGACTGCACGAACATTCATGAGGCATATTGGGAAGCAATTCGTGTGGAGCAGATGCTTAAAAGGTCTCCTCTAGAAAAAGTTACACCTCAAGACAAAAGGTCGTCACCATTAACAGCAGATCATGTTGAAAAACCAGTGGCAGAAGATATTCATATTGTGAAGCCAGAGCAAAGACTCTTCTATCGATAATGGTGATGTACATGCAACTAGGGAAGAAGCATCAGTTGTTGTTGAAACTCCCCATAGTAATTCTCACATTGATTTTGTATTCGGGGATCAACAATGGAAGTTTGGAGATGAACAACAGCGGATGGTCAGAGATTGTGATTTCATGGTGCAGGTTCTACAAGGCAACGGTTCAATTGCACATCAACACAAATTTCAGCCATCAAAAGCAGTTATGCATGATGCTGTACATAGAAGCTGCAAATCAACCAATGAATCGAAAGTTCATCAGATTGATCTTTGATATAGGTGGACTTTTACCGAACTCAAGGTCGAGTTCTTTCCAAGCCAGGGCGAATGATGCAAATGGACCTCAAGCCACATGTGTAGGGCCCACATAGATTTAAGATTTTAATTATAGTTATTAGTTTTTAATTTTATGATTGTTA
Organism: Litsea cubeba; assembly: GCA_012931725.1. Taxonomy (NCBI): domain Eukaryota; kingdom Viridiplantae; phylum Streptophyta; class Magnoliopsida; order Laurales; family Lauraceae; genus Litsea; species Litsea cubeba. The sequence continues at coordinate 19,835,846 of CM022950.1, forward strand.
TTAGGGAAGTTTCCATTATTAGATTCTTGGGCATTAAGTTTGCTTTCTTATTTATATGGCATTGTAGTGAAGAATTATTCAGAGAGTTAATTAATTGATTTGGTTTTCCCCATTGAGGTGCGTCCTTGTTATCGTCTCTGCGGAGACTTTTGAAATGTCTTTGGACACGTGCTTCGGCGTAGATTGTGCTTCAGCACTTCCATGCAAGCCCTAACCCTAGGGCCCTGCATCACTTCTTGCAATACAATTTTTAATAGAAATATCACTTCAGTGATAAGCTCCATTTTGTTAATGTAAAACAAATTGCCAAGACTTTAGTTTTGCCAACCTAAGGGCATGTTTAGCACTTTACTTTGTTAAAGTGAAGTGAGGTGAATCCAGACAATAAAGTACAATGGGTCATATCAAACCCCATTTTTCCACAAAAAAGTCAATAAAGCAATCCCTTTTTCCACTAAAAGACAAAAAAAATCCACTTTTCTATATAAAAAGTAAAAAAGATTCCATACCAAACAACTAAAAATAAAACACCATCATAACACCTTATATTTTATTCTCTCTTGATTTGATGCTTCACCTCACCATACTTCAATTCACCACACATCCAAACAGGCCCTAAGCGTTCACACATAGAAAACATAGACAACAAATGGCCCCATGCTGTAGACAGTCCATTGTACAAACATCTACTCAATCCATGGGGCAAGTCAGGTACTTTTTGAAGTTAGATACCAATCTGAAGAGAACATTTTACAATACAGCGATTATACCAGCTATGACCTATGGAGCTGAATGTTGGCCGATCAAGAGACAACACGTGTACAAAATGAGTGTGGCAGAGATGAGAATGTCGAGGTTGATGTGTGGTAAAACTAGGACAGATAGAATAAAAAAATGACCGCTTTTGGAAGCATTTAGAGGTAGCATAAATAGGAGAAGAAATAAGAGAAACTCGTCTGAGATGATTTAGACATGTCCAACACAAGCCAAAACTGACACTGGAGAGGAAACGCATTTCTATGTAGGTTGATGATGTAAGGATCATAACCCAGAAAATATTCAGTTATATTTAATTGCTAGGGTTTCCTTAAATTCCGGTTTCAATTTGATAAATTAGGGCAATTAGATTAATTTCATGCATCATATTATGACATGCATTGCATATCTATATGCTATGGAATTGCTTGATAACAATGTATGAAGGGAGGACTTAATTGTAATTTCATAATAAATGCGAAATTATTAAAATATGTACTTTTCATCCCTCTAATTAGATGGACATATACTTAATGAGACTTAAAATAATGGAAAATAACACGCATGCATAGGGGACCAGCAATGAGGATAAGTGGTACAAGTAAATGGGGCCCAAGGTGGAGTGGTGGAGACCTCTATGGAACTTAATAATAGGAGTCAGCCAAGTCAAGGCTAAGGGTAGTACTAGAAGTCTCCAACTGTATTTCGGAGTGAAAGTTTCCTCAGTGGCGGCTCCAGAAATTCGAGTCAGTGGGGTCAACAAATCGAAAAAATTTATTTTCCCCTTTATCAACATCTGTCATCTACTTTTGATAATATTAGGGTATTCTCCTTCTAATACGGGGAGAATACCGTATATAGAGGTTAAGTTAGGGTAAATGAAGACTTGCCGATAAAATGACTAAAAAAGGGAATTTTTTAAAAAAAATAAAATTGGGCCCAATAGTTTTTTTTTTTTTTTTTTTGAAGACAAATGGCCCATTAACTTAGGCATTTAATGGGGTCAAAAGCTTCTCATAACTTCAATTCATTAAAGATTTTTTTTTTAATATTTTTCCAGATCTTAGTGGGGTCAATGGACCCCACTGGGATCCATGTAGCGCCGCCCATGAGTTTCCTGATGGAGAGAAATTAGGAATTCCAACTTTAACTCATAAAGAGTACTATTGAGGATAGGAAAGGGGGACCTAAGCTAATACAAGACAACACAGCACCTTGCTTCCAAACATATCACAAGACAAGCCATCTTGGCACAAAACACTCCAGGGCAGGAAGAATAAAGGGAAAAGAGAAAGGAGGAAAGGAGACAAGGAGAGGAAGAAAGGGAGGCTCAGCTAGAGGATTTTGGGATCTAAAGAAAGCATCATCTGCACTTTCACCATAATCATTACTTGCAGCCAGCATTATAGGTAGGTAACCAAGCACAGCTACAAGGTCCTTTGACTCCCTAAGTTTCTAGTAGAATACATCATGGAATTTTGTTGTTTTCAATCCAAACACTAGAGGCCTAGACTTACTCAACCGTGCCTGAAGATGATTTTATTGGAACCTTAAACCAATAGTTGTGGATGATATGAAGGGATTATGTGATTGAACTCATGGTGATGTAATTCACCATGGCCCCATAAGCCTTGGACTTTAAAAACCCATGGCCGCCAAATCCTTCCCAGTACATCGTGAGGCTGGGGTAAGATGGGTACGATGTAATGATGAACTCCCTGTTTTCTTAATTTCTTGTGTTGATAACTAATCTACTCATGTTCCAAGGAGGTTATACTGGACCATGGATGTTTGTCTCTCATATGGCTTGACCTATTCTGCACCGTCTCATCATAGTTGAGTGCTATGATGCCCATGAGAACCCTAGAATGAAATATAGGGCTGAAGTTTTTATTAATCCACAAACACAGTTTTTAAAATCAAATTTAGACCAAAAACTAAGAATATAATGAAAATCAAAGGCAACAAAATTCCTTTTAAAAAACACATATCTATAGTGTTTCAATGGGCACTCAAATTCGAAATATACCAAAAAGGAAAACAAAGAACCAATATTACATACACATGAAAGACAGGCACGCAGAATGCTTTCTTCCCAATTTTATAATGATCCTTTTAAGGCCTGAACTTAAATACACATTTGATGCAGAGCAGAAAAAATAGGAAACCCAAAAAACACTCATCCTAAGTAATCTAATTCCACTTTTCCAATATGTAATCCAATTCAGCCGAAACCCCAAATTTGAGATCATCCAAATGAACCACTACCAATAAACAATTCGCCCAACTTCCTTTCCAAAGAGTATTGGCAGCTACAATTAGGATTAGTTAGGTTTCATAACAATGCAAGAACATATGAAACACAAAACAATGTAGACATATCAATTCCATCAATTCCAAGGTTTTCGAAGAAAACCCACATCCACAAGAACAAGAACTAAGTTAGACAAAGAACAATGATTGGTCTTAAAAACGAACCCATAAATATACGGACTTCATCGATCTTTAAACTGTTAGGTAAGTAAGAGGGAATTACCTTCATTAATTCGAATTCTTCGAACTCATCGTCGTCTTCTAAGAGATCAATCTTAGCATCTTCGCTTGCTACCTTTGATTCGGTCGCCATCTCAACAGCAGAAGAAGAATCGATCGACTAAACAACAGCAGAAACAATATATTAAATTGAATGAAGAGATCTCTGACGTTTATCTCACAAGAAATCCTCAAACCCTATGGAGACTGGAGTGATTCTTTCTTTTCCTGTCCTAAATAGGTGCAAATTTGGGCCGGGCCGCCCAGGCCTGACACGGCCCAGCACAAAAAAATCCGGGCCGTAGGCACAGGCGCAGACTGTGTTTCGACCGGACCGGGCGGCCTGTTTCAACTCAAAGGATGGACCGTGCTTGGCCAGGAGCCCTGGGCAGTGGCACAGCACTGCCCAGGACTTGGTAGTGCTGTGTTGGGGCGGGTACTGTGTTGCCGCGGGTGCCTAGGCCAATGCATGACATTTATATAAAAAAATGCTGATCTTTTATATAAATGAAAAATATAACTTAAAATAATTAATTTTATTTTCATTTATAAATTAGCATCTTTGTGCATATATTGAGGATTTTACTAGAAAAATCTCGAAATACGGTCATTTATCCCGAAGGGTCCTGGCAAAATGTGCAGCACTGATAGTGTCCGTCAGTACTCATTTGCTTCTTTTTTTTTTTAATATGGGGTAAGTGACGCTAGCGTCACTGTATTTCTGACGACAGTGACGCTAGCGTCGTCATTCGCAAGGCATAAAACCCCAAACCCGTCTCATTCTTACCATTTTAATCCAAAACAACATTTTCATCTCGATCTCAATCTCGATCTCGAGTTTGCCGATTCATCTCGATCCACATCTTCAACTTCAGGCTCATCTCGTCCTTGGTCCTTTTCCGGATCTCTTCATTCTTATTTCTCTTCTTTCTCATCTTTCTTTACGGATTTTTTGGGGTTTTTTATGCTTGATTTTATGTTGAGTCTTGTTTTGACCGTCTAGATCTCCTTTGCTTTTGTCGAAATCGTTAGGTTTTCACATGTCATTGTTCCGTTTTGGGTTTTCGATCTTTTCTGCTTTTGTCATTGGAGATGTTAGGGTAATTGAAATGATGAAATGTTTCCGCAAATTTCGCTTTACGACATGTTGGAGGAGAAATCACATCTTTGATGTTTGTAAATAGTTCTATCATATGGACAAAATCATAAGGCTCTAAACGTTGCTTCTTTGGAAAATTTCTGCTTGTTAGGATGCGGAAATTTCGAATTTTTTGTGAAAGAAACCCTTTTTTCTGCACCTATTGGGTGTACTCAGCGTCCTTTTCTTTCTCTTTTTCCCCCTCTTGCTGTAGTGCGAATGATGGATGTGGGATGGGTGTTTTTTTCTTCAGTTGCAGGTAATGGCTGAGGATGCGAATGAGGGCCAAGTTGGTGCGCATAGAGACAATACGAAGTTATATAAGGTGTGCACAGAGACGATAGCGTCACTCAATATTTCTTTAGTGATACTATCGTCAGTAGGAATAAAAAATAAAAAAAAATAGAAATGTAGTGCGAAGACCCCGTTAGTGCTACATATTTTGTCAGGACCCTTCTGGATAAAAGGCTGTATTTCGGGATTTTACTAGTAAAATCCTCTTTATTTTAATAGTTTTAAATTTATTTCAAGTTGAAAATCCTAAAAGTCTATAAAATATCTTTCAATTTATATAAAAAAATTAAAAAAATTAGGAGAAGCATGTGGGCCGCCGGCCAGCCCATCTGGGGCACAACCCAGCATGGCATGACCTAAGTAGTGCTGGGCACGGCACGGCAAGACACAATTGGGCGGGCGTCAAAGCGGGCCATGCTACATCGCTAACCCAACCTCTAGGCCCCTCTTTACCACAAGAAAAAACCTCTAGCCTCTAGTTCCCTGTCCCGTGCAGAATGGTAGTTTCCACCCGCGGGCCCCACATGGATGGATGCAAGCAAATAGAGTCCGGATCTATGGGGGATTCCTCTCCGGTTTTTTCCTGAAATTCATATTTAGCAGTTGTAAATTCATATTTTTTAAAATTGTTCATTTTAGAAAATCTTTAGATCCATCCCCTTTCATTGGATTTTTGAAATTATTGCTAATTTATTGCACAATAGCTATACGCACTCATATCAATGTGAAATCATAAGCAAAATAGACCGAAGTGAGGAATTCCTCAAATCTGCAACAGTAGTAATGAGTTCTCAAATTTGTAAAATTTTTTATGGATTCCTCATGTTAACCAAAAGTGCCGTGAGGTTTTTAAAGTGGAAGAGAAATCTTGAGTTAAAAGGGGTGGGACTCCATAGTGAAGCTATTGAAGTTTGAGCGGTTCAAATACATGCCTTCTGGGTATTGGGAGAACCACAATTTTATGTCAAATGTTGAGGTTTTTCTGCTGTTGGATTCACTGTTTGATGAGAATATGTGATAAGGGGTATAATCGTTGTTTTATAAAATTGTTATCAATGGTGGAGCAAACTCAGACAAATGTAAATTTGAGTATAACCAATATACTTGATAACCAATATACTTGAAGGGCATTTATTTTGACTAATTCAAGATGTATTAAAAGCTTACTAAGTAGGCCCCACTGTAGAGTTCCCCGCACTTTAACTCATAATTTCTTTTAACTCATAATTTCTTTCACTGCCTCGGAAGATTCAACTGCTAGCCAATAAGGTTAGGGTCATCAGATCCGCAAGGTGTGGGGCCCATCTGGTAATCTATGGTGAGACCTATTGAAGGGCTAGCTTATGTGGTTACTCGGTCAGGTTTGGATTGGGTGCCGGACTACCAAATAGACTCTCCCTTCTGGTTGCCCCATTAGAGGTGTCAATGACCACCTACTGCCCAATTATCTATAGACATGATATAATATGTTTGGGTTTGAAGTATGGACCCATTTTGGATAGAGTAATGCTACCTGGACATACTTTTTGGCATTAATCTTGGACAAACCCTTATGTTAACCTCCAAGATTCATGCCAAAAAGTATGTCCAGTAGACTTTTTGTTTTGGATATGGTTGTTAAAACTTTTATTTCCTTTTTGGATATGGTTGTTAAAACTTTTATTTCATGGCCTTAATTTAGTTGGCCATCAATGACCATATCCTTTTCTTCTCCGATGAGAAAAGTAAGTTTATAAAGCTTGTCATATGTCTTATTTTAAAAATAATTAAAAGCTATACCAGTTCATACTCCAAGACCCCGTTTGTTTGATAGAATTTGAATACATGTGGTGGTTAAAAATAAAGATCAAATATAAATTTTTTACCATTAACCACTTCATAGGACCCACTTAGATGTCTACTAAGCAATGGACAGTGGGGGTATATGGAAAGGTGTCCTTATGGATAGGGTCAATAGACAAAAGTCAATCACATCATGTCATTCCAGCCTCCAAACGTTTGAGAATTTATCTTTGTTAGAGGGCTGCTAACGCCATGCCCAAAGTCTCTCCGAGCACACCCTTTAAGTTTAAGAATAATATACCCATGTGTGAAATTGCCAAGATGGACATCACTTACATTTTCATACCTCATCTAGTTTCTCTCTACACCCACCCACCCCCAGCCCAGCCACCACCGCCCCCTCCGGCAACACCGCCAGAGGAGGAGGGTGGGAGAGGGAGGTGGGCAGGGAGGGGGAGTGGGTGGAGAAGGATAGGGAGAGGGAGGGCAGCGGGTGGAGGCAACAGGGATAGGGACGGGGAAGGAGGGGAGTGAATTGAGAAAATGAGGGTTGAAGGATTTGGGTATTTTGGGAATAATGGGGTGTGTAGAGAGGAATTTTGGAGATTTTTTCACTTATTTGGAGTGTGTAGAGAGAAGGGGTGCGTGCAGAGAAGCTTGGGATGTGGCACTATGTGGCACTGTGGCATTATCAGCTCTCTTTTGTTATTCTCAACAACATTTTAGCACCATTCTGAATAATGAAGTGATGCAATGTTCTTGTACAACTCCCTTTCTTTCCTTTTTTTTTGTTTTTTTACAACAACTTCCTTTCTCAATTTTGCATGAATGAATTACAAATCTAATTTTCAAAAAACAGCAATACATTTTCTGAGTGCATTTTTCTTTGTTAACATTTCCCTGGAAAGGATGAAAGTTCTACAATTCAACGACGTTGAATTTTTATGGCGATGCAGATGCACATGTCTCATTTAAAGTGCGGTGGTCATGGGCTGGGCCAACCCTTATCGGACCTAGGTCAGCTCGCTTTGGGCTAAGTTTGGGCCTTAGATTTTAGTTCCTTTTTTGGGTCTAGATCTAAAATTTGCATCAGTTTAATATTTGGCGTTGGCTTAGATTAAGTGATAGAAAGCCCAAAAGGCCAGATTTCATTTGAATGTACGGTTGTTTATATTTGAATTTAGGGACATTTACCAAAAAAAGTTCACTAAACATGGTAACCACAACTAAGGACTCCAAATTCTTATAATATCAGCAAAGGTCCTCCCACCCAAATCTCAACTTTTCATTCCCGTTTTGCCCCTGTTTTGTTGATGTCAACAAAACCCTAAAACTTGAAATGGGCACTTGAAAGAAAAAAGGAAGGAAACAAAGAGAAGAAGAAGAAAACGTTGGGGAGCTTCATCCTTCTACATCTACCATCAAAACTTATGATTTTTCAGGTGCATTCAATGAACTCACGCCTCTATTCTCCTCTACCATGCCCGAATCATCTTCTCATGTACTTTCATCTTCTTCATTCATCTCCCTGTTATCATCTTCTCCATTTAACACCCGATTTTTTCACATATTTTCACGATCTCCATTTACATCCTTCCTTTTTGTCCTTTTCAGTGCTTAAGCTTTGATTGTGTGTTGTTTTGTGGTTTTGATTTTCTTCCTATTTAACAATTATGATGTGTTGGCAGTGTTGTTCTTGAAATAGATAAGCATGTCTTATTGAATTTTACATATTTTAATGGTGGATGTTTATTTTAATCGATCATGCGCCCAACCTGTTTGATGGTTTACCGCAACGAACTATGGCCCACAATGTCCTGACCAGGTTTAGCATCTCATGTTTCGATGATGCGCGCAACCTGTTTGATAGTTTGTTGCAACGAGTCATGTCCCACAATGTTCTAACCAGTAGATTATGTTTAAAGAAAGGCATGGTTCATGCTCTATCACAATGATCAGTTTGACACCCAAACTCACCCTATTGGAACAAACTAATCACTATGAATACTGTAGTGTTTTCCAAAGCCATCGTTTGTTGGTAATTAGTCAGTATGCTTTAACAATGTTTGCAAAGTTGAGCACGATTTAGCTCACCAAAACATGAACCCCAGATGCTAAAAGGCTACCTACAAGTGTCATTTATGGAAACTACTCCTACCCACTATTTTATTATACTGTTTGCGGGCCCGTCTTTCTGATATATATACAAATTAATTATTTCTATTCACATTGTTCCTACATATTAATTGTTTCTAATTTCTATACACATTGTTTCTACAGATTAATTGGTTGATTTTAGTCTTTTACTGCTTACAGTTGAGAAGGGCCAATGGGATGGAGAAGGCGAAATGTTGAGAAAGTCCTTTTACAAGAGAATTCACATGACTGCGGATTTTTTGTACTGACATCCATAGAACAAGTCATCCTCAATCTGAAGTTTGAATTCACTCAGCGTGACATTATGTATTACCGATGCAAACTAGTCATTAACCAGTACTACAGACTAGGTGAACTGTACAAGAAAAGGAATCAACAATCAATGTGATGGGGGATGATATATCTTCAATATGTAACCCATCTCAAAAGACCTGTGTTGTGACATCTGACTCTTCTTTGGCTGGGGTGTTTAACTCTTCTTTGTAATCTTAACCTTTTTTTATAATTATTGGCCTATGTATTTCAGATGCATGATATGTTAAAACTGAAAGCCATTGTTAAGTTGGTTTCTTTTTAGTCTTGTTTGGAATGCTTCTAATCTAATGTGAATGGTGACAGTTATTTGTCACAATGTAGTGGTATAGTTAGTTTCTTGAAACTTGATGATGACTGCTGCAAATGTTGTGGTATAGGTTGTCCATCTAGGTGATGTTAACATGTAATGGAGATGATGATAAATTTATATAGTTATTTCATCTGGTTGATGTGTATGGTTGTGTCATTAGAGTGGATGTTGATTTTAGTCTACCAATTGTATCCATCTTTGAGGGTTTAGGATTTGAGATCTCTAGATTGGCCCACTCAATAAATCAATCCACTAGTGTGGAAAAAATAATAATCTACGCAGTGGAAATAAAATCACAAGCACACACCACAAGATATTGAATTTGTTGATGTCAATATATTGTTAGTTGACATCAATGAACACTGTATTGAATTTCAGAACATAAATATGTGCTAACAGTACGTTTTCATTGACATCAACAAATTTATTTGTTGATGTTGACATACTTTTAGTTGACATCAACGAATACTGTGTTGAATTTCGGAATATAAATATGTGCTAACAGTACGTTTTCATTGACATCAACAAATTTATTTGATGATGTCGACAAATTTTTAATTGACATCAACGAAAACTGTGACACATTCTGAACCTCCTTGTTAAAAGATATCCATGCAGTGATCCATTAATAGAAAATACATCAATGATCATGAAAGAATGTTATCCAACCATTCTATCCACCCCATTATAAAAGATAAACATTGGTCTGCTATTAAATGAAAGAGGTAGATCCACCAACACCCTTTACAAAAAATGATAGGACATCCTTCCTCCTGCTACAAATGTAGGCACCAAATACAAAAGTGCAGCAAATAGATAGTTAGACCACTTCAAAAGATATGGTTCCATGGTTTCCACCTTTAAAAAAAAAAAAAAAAAAAAAAAAGTGCTACAAATGCTGGAACCACACGTAACCACATTTTCCATTAAAATACATGGTCCCACCTTTACAAAAAAAAAAAAAGGTACTTGCTTAGACCACTTCGAAAGACATGGCTCCATGGTTTCCCCATCATGGATCAACTTCCCATTAGTGGATTCTGGCATTTTTGTATCAATAATCTATCCACATTTGGAACCTTTTCCTCATTGAAAACTTAAAAATCATCTATATAACATCATCTTCCTCATTCAAATCAACATCCATTCACACTAAAACCTCTTCCTCACTCAAATCAACATCCATCCACATTAACAAATCGTTTCACTTTCAAAACAACAACCAACCACATTCAATGATAAATTTAAGCTCATCCAAAAAATCACATACATAACCACAAATCATCCATTCTCAAATAAATCACATGACCTTTACAAGTTTACAAATTATCCATTTTAAAAGTACAAATTGACCATTTAAGTATACAAAATGACCACTAAAAGGTCACAAAATGAGTGATACAAAATTATAAAATATTCCACTTGTCATACTAGCCATGCTCATATAGCTCCCATTAGTGCTCTTCCTTAGCATCTTTAGATCATTCATTCCATTATCAATACTCTATAGAGTCTTCACTCCCGCCCAGTTTATCTATCACAAGGTTAAGGATTAACTTCAGAAGAAAACTCAATTCATCTTCCCCCACCTCCACTCTAAGCATCAATGAGAAATGGTACTCACTACAGAAAACTATTCAAAAAAATATTACTTAGACATTCCAACAAGCACATGGAAAGCAAAACACTTCAACTCTAGACATCCATGGAAAAATGGCACTCTACAGAGAAAAAAATTCAAGGAAACATCACTTAGGCATTCTAATAAACACATGGAAGGCAACACGCCTTCACTTTCCATCATCTCAAGGACATCGCCTCCTTTATCTTTCTTCTTTCTCAAACAATCAATACAATCCCCTTTTCACCTTTCCTTATTTCAAAAAAAAACATAAAAACTCAGATTAAAAAACTAATAAAAGGAAAGAGACTCACACATGATGAGGGATTTGTGAAAAAAAATTATACTAGATGAAATCTATAAAAAAAAGATAGAACAAAAGGGTTGTTCTAATGAGTTCCAGGCAGCAACAGGTGTACAAGTTTTGAAAATGAGATCAAGATGAGATCATTCTCTGTGATGATGAAATGGGTGGACGGTGAAGAAAATGAGAAACGATGTGATGAAATGGGTGGACGGTGAAGAAAATGAGAAACGATGGATGAAGAGAATCAAAGATGGAGATGATGGGAGATAGAGCTGGTGGATCTCATTTGGATGGGAGGTTATAGACGATCTCCTCTAGGATTTTCTTTTTCTCCTATTCTCCTTATCTTCTTCTTCTTCTTTTTCTACGATTTGGGGATTATGGTCGAGTTTATTGACATCAACGAATGATGGGCAAAAAGGAAAGAAAAAAAGAGAATCTTGGTGGGAGGTCCTTTGCTGATATTTTAAAATTTTGGGGGCCTCAATTATAGTTACCCTGATTAGTGAGATTTTTTTAGTAAATGTCCCTTGAATTTAAGATCTTTATGTCATTTTCTATTGTTAGAGTTAATTGGGTTTTGACCGGACTCGGACCTGATTGACTAAATGAGAAGGCTTGGGATTGACATGTTTAAGGTAGGAGCCAAGCACTTATGGCCAGCATTGGACTTGGCCAAGCATGGGCCTTTGTTTACACCAATGTTGGGCCCGAATACTCCCCAACCTGGCCCAATGCAGCCATGAACGCCGTTAATCTTAAGCAAGGAGGTTTTTTTTTTTTTTTCCCTTGTTAAGAATCAAGCAAGGATTTGTTGCATATTTGTCATATCCTTCACTATCCTTGTGTTGGAGTCCTGTAAGTGAGATTTTTGGGAGGGTCATTTTCATTTGCCTTGCCGTTCTTTTTGAAATCCAACGTTCCACTTCTAAATATGTTTATTTTCAAAATTCATATTTGGTGAATTTGTGAGAAACTCAAGTCCTGGAGTTATGAAATGATGCCAAGTTCTCCCATTTCTAAGTTTCTTGAGTTTCATGCATCCTAAATTTGATAAATTCCTATTTCATAACTATTGATATATCTGACTGGAACTACACCTTGAATACGTAGGCCGATCAATAATTTCCAAGGGTTTATTTGATGGAAATTCATGTTTGCTGAATTCTAGGACTCTATTTGATGGAAAGAATTTGGGAGTTCGTGTATGTCCAAGATTATATACAAAATAGCTGAAACTATAATGAGAATTGAAGCCGAGGAGATACCAAGAAAAATTTATTCCCTTACCTTCACTTAATAATTAGTAAGGATAGGGATATTGATGAAGATGTCAAATATGGGATAAAAGTGAAATAGTTGAAATGGAAACTTCTTCTTGAGCTTTTTGTGACCGACTAATGCTAAAAACATTGACTGAAAAATTTTATAAGAGGGCAATGAGACCAGCTATGAACTATGGAGCAAAAAAAAAAAGAAGTTATTTTCTATTACCCAGGGTATTTCCCGCCCAAACTAGCACAGGAGCCTCTGCCCCTAAGCCCGAGGGACACTAGATTCTAGACAGCCGAAAACTAATCCCTAGGGGCACATCCAAACCCTCCCATCCACCGAGTAAAACTATGGAAGGTGGCCAACAAAGGTGTCGAACACAAGTACAAAACTATGGAGAAAAATATTGGTCATTTAAAAAGCAACAAATGTACAAACGGATGTAGCAGTGATGAGAGTGTTATAGTACATGTGTGTTAAAAATAGAAAAGTTAATAATATAAATAAACGCTTTCAAGAGCATTTAGGGGTACCATCAATATGTGATAAAACTAAATAAACATATTTGATATGGTTTACTCATATGCAAGCAACGTAAGCCTGCAATGGCGCCAATAAGGAAAAATTTAGCTAAGGGAAAAAGGTAAAGCCAAAGAGGACATAGTTGGAGATAGTAAAATTAAATTTAAGATGAACAACTTCCTGAGGATTTTTGTCGTGATAGATCAAAATGAAGCCAAACAAAGCATAAAGAGATCCAGCCAAGTGCCATCTGAATCTCTGCTCGGTCAGCCTTAGTCCTCCCCTTGCACGACTTCTAATTTCATTTTATGTTAAGAGGTTCGAGCTACTATGATGCCTAGATATGGACAAGGATACTGAGATAAATACAGAGATCTCTAGGACATGGATAAAGATATGGGTTTCATGGTTTTCTTAAGATAACATTTCCACTTTTAACGGAAATATCATTCTTTACATTTCTTCCTAATATTTTTTTAATATTAAAAAGTAAGAAAGCTGAAGTAACAGAGTTGGTAAGTAGGAAATTTGTACATATCAAGTACCAACATGAGTGTCATATTGGTCCCATATGGATACGCTCAGCATGTACAAGAATATTTTCTAAATTGGCCAAAACCTAGACAAGAACATTTTCTAAAATTGGGCTATCAGGTAATCGGAGACCTGTTTTTCATCCGAACTGGTAGATGTTTGCCGCTCTCCTACAATCAAGGGTAACCTTCCAAAGAGGTAAATCAGAGGCTCGCATGCTCAGATGAAGCCTCTACAATACACCACAGGCACTCATCATAAAAGTAAACCTGTCCCAGGGACTATCGCAACCAATAATTGGAACAAAAAATGCCCCTTGCAATATTATGAGTTCTCATCTTAAAACAGCAAGATTAAGCAAAACAAGAAGATTACCCACCAACAAATTCATTCTAGTTGACTCAAGCATTTCAGATATACCGTCCCATACTTATTTTGCAAGGTTATACAAAGTAACCGGTTTTTTATTCCATCACCGAAGAAAGAAAAGTCTGAGATCTAAAACAGAAAGTGCATCTCACCTGCATGATATATCCAACTGTACGTGAAATAACTCAGTGATGAGATCCCTCTTAAGAATTCAACTTCTACAGGCAACCACTGTCCTATTTATAAAACCTTGTGGCATTAATCAATCACAACCATGCTGGGTTCTTGAGTGGAGTAACAACGGCCTTCACTTGCAAGTAATTACTGAGGCTGTAAATACCCTTCTCTCTACCATTGCCACTCATCTTGAAGCCACCAAAAGGAATTGCAGCATCAAAAACATCGAAACAGTTAACCCACACTGTCCCAACTTTTAATGCACGAGTTAGAGTGTTGGCAGTATCAATATTGCTAGTGAAAATGCCAGCAGCCAGCCCATAGCGAGTGTTATTCGCCCTTCGTACCACATCTTCAAGGTCCCTGTTATCAACTAGAGAATCAGAAGAAAGGAAGAAAAGACTTTGATAAAAGATTATATACAATGCTTGGCCAAATTACACACCAATCATTTTCAGCCCAAGAGAGGCATATTTTTCCATGGTATAGATCATTATAGTACCAAAGATAGGCAATAGAACAAAAACCACCATTAAAATGCCCGACTTAAGATTGGCAGATTTTACCAATTCAACTCAAAATTTCCAGTCACATTTCATCTCAACTGTTCATTTGATAAGCCACCATCAGATGGCTGAGACAGGATGATGAGTTGCTTTTTATGCATCACCATCCACAGTTGCAACTGGAGTGACATGATGACATAAGGTGGACCACACCAGTACTTATGCCTTACCAAACGAACTGTTGATTTGCTTGGACAGAGTATTGTAAATTTCTATAACACAAGAATATGTATCGGACTCTCATAGCTTACTTGAATTTTAAGATGGACTGCACAGGGCCGAAAATCTCATCTGTTGCTATCCGCATGTCATCCTAATTAACATATGCATTATAACCTGGTTTAGTCATACCAAAGGTTTATCAATCCCAGAACATTATTAAAATTTGAGGTAAGCGATACCTTGACATCTGAGAAGACAGTAGGCTGAATAAAGTACCCTTTGCTGCCAAGTCTATCACCTCCTGCTTCAAGGGTGGCACCACATTCGATTCCAGATTTTATGTAGTTCATGACCTTTTTAAACTGCTCCGAGTCAATCTAGAATAGTAAAAGAAAAACAGTCACCATTCATACAAACTGGTAGGAAGAAGATACTACATGCAAATGAAAATAGACCGGAAGCAGTGTTATTATTATTAGCATAAACCATATTCCATAAAATTCTGGTAGCAGAGCACTAAAAAGTAGCACTCAGAACTTGTTTGGCAAGATATTGTTACAACCTACATGTCAAACAGGAAGCATATTAAATTCATCTTATTATATTAGAAAGGAAAAATACAACTGCAGGTCACAACTTTCTGAGCTTTACCCGCTCAGCATAATCTAGGGCGTCTGTTAGATGCAGTCCGTCCCAAGAATAGACTCGCTTTCTAATTTCTATTTTGATTAGGATTAGATATTTCCTTATTGATTATTTAGAAACAATGCCACTCTATATATATATATATATATACATATACATAGAGAAGCCTTTCATTGTAAGGTCATGCTTTATTCAATTAATTCCAGTTATTGTGAGTTCTCTCTCTTGCTTGTTATGGTTTCAGCTGTGCCCTAGGGCTGGAATCCTTTGGATTCGATCAATCTCCTGGAGATTGGTCTACACTTCCGATCAAGGATCCGGGGCTGCGCTAGATTGGTATCAGAGTCGAGATCCGGTAGCCAGGAAAACGACTATCTTCCCTAGATTTCCGTCCTTCTCATCATCCATCCCCACCATCAAAACCGAACCCCACCCTAAACCCTTCCAACCACAGCCCGATCAATCTTCCAGCCCAGCCAAACCCTCTTCATCCAAATCCCCCCTCCTTAACCACTACCAGAACCCCTGCAACCCACTGAAACCATCCCAGTGACACCCCTCTTCCAGTAAACCCGAAACACTAACAGCCCCAAATTGTCCCCTCCAAAACCCTAAACCCACACTCCCCATATCTCAGGCTTGCCGAACCCACTCACACCCAAACCGAGATCCTCCATCCAAATCCATCTCTGACCCAACCTAACCCACCTTTCACTCAGCCCTCTCTCCGTCCTAATCCCCCCAAAACCATCTCCCACCCCAGCTCAGACAAACCACATCCCTCAAACGAAGCCAACCTCACCATCCTGCACCCTAATACATCAAAACCCAGACGCCCCAGATACTCCATCCCCATCATCGACACACAAAACCCTTCTCCCAACCAACTCTAGACCCGCATTCAAACCCCACCCAGCAGAGGAAAAAAAAAAAAAAAAAACAAGCAGAAGAGGAAGAACAGAGGAGGAGATCTGAGTTTCAGAAGAAGCAGACTTGGTTCTCGACTTTAATCTGACCAACGGCGACGTGTCTCCACTTTGTCACACCGCCACGCAAGACGACCTTCATCATCTGGCCCTATCGGGAAGCTTCACCTCCACCTCTGCATCATCGACCAGCACCAGGGCCTCTCCCATTTTCTCCAACTCCCATCTCAGTAAGAAAACAAAATCCTCTCCCTCTTTTATTTCTTCCTGCACAATTCTCGAGGCGAAAGGCAAAACCTTCCTTATCCATGTCCACCCGCACCGGACAAATTTTTCGTGGCAAATTCACTGATATTCAGCGTGACAACTACATTAAAGATCTATATGAGCGGGTCAAAGCCTTACAAAACACACTAGATGAACTCAGTAAGGCCACCTCAAACCTTAATGGTGAATCTTCCAACACTTTTATCCCACAACCTCACCAACAACAGTTGGATAATATCCCCCGTTGGATAATATTCCCCATGAATCAGTCCAAGAATTCATTCAACGTCTCTTTGATGCAAGGGACGCTGAAGACATACCACAGGGCCCACGCCAAGATGATCTCTCGAAGAAAATCAAATTAGAAGTTGCTGATTTTTCTGAGCACGGTGATGCTCGTGCCTTCCTTGACTGGCTTACTTCAATTGAGGATTATTTCACTTGGCATCACATTGAAGATCCTCAACGAGTAACTTCCGTCAAGATGAAGTTAAAAGGTCTTGCTAGAATTTTGTTGAAAAATATTGATGACCACAATGTACAAATGGGTCGTCGCCCTCTTATCATCCGTTGGTTAGTTATGAAAGAAAGATTGGAAGATAATTTTTTGCCATTTGACTACATTGACCACTATTGCAAAAATCGGCCTAGTCGGCCGCCTAGGCGCTAGTCGGCGGTCACTGCCTAGGCGCTAGGCGGAGATTAATCGGACTAGGAGGGGATTAATCGGGCTAGGCAGTGATTAATCGGAAATTAATCCCTAGTCCATGCCCACCGCCTAGCGTCCGCCTAGCGATTTTTACAACATTGACATTGACTCATTTCAAAGAGAGCTCATCAATCTTCAACAAGGCTCCATGACCATAGATGACTACATTCATAAGTTCCATGAGCTTTGTATTCAATGCAAAGCTATTGAAGATGATCTCATGGTCACCTGCAATTGGGAAAGACTGCGCCCAGAAATACAGGATAAATTGGCAGTATTTGACTTCACCACTATTGATGCAATCTCTAGCAAGGCGCAACGCGTTGAGCAACCGTTGCGTCAAAAACCTGCGTGACGCTTCGGCAACCAAGCCGAGGAGTCTTTCTTTTAAAAAAAAAGGTACATATTCTACTTTCAATCGAGCCCCACAGTAAGGGTTCCGACCAACTCCAGACCAACCACAGAACCAACTCCAAAGGCAGCAAAAAGCTCCACCACATGGGCAACAAAATCCTCAGCACAATCAGAAATGGCAAACAAATTAGAATAATGCTACAGTAACTGGGATAGCAGGTAAGCGAGATATTATATGTCATTCTTGCAAACAGCGAGGTCATTATGCTAAAGAATGTCCACACAGAAATCTGCATTGTGAAGGTGAACCTTATGATGATGAACGGTATGATGAGGAAATAGAAGCAGAGCCGTTCAATGCAGAGCCTCAATATGAAACCACAAAAGATCGATTACATGATACATAAGCTTATGACGGTACCCCACTGCTTTGTCTTGAGCGTCGTCTGCTAGTAGCTGATTCAAGAGAAGAAAATGAAGACTAGAATCATGCCTCTATTTTCCGATCACAAGTCAATTACAAAGGCAAGTCATGTAATATGATTATTAATGGTGGCAGGGTGATAAATATTATCTCCCAAGAAGCTGTAGAGAAACTCGAGATACCAACCAAGAAGCATCCAAGACCTTATAAAGTTGCATGGGTCAACAATTATTCCATTCATGTCCGTAAGCAATGTGTAGTTCCTTTCAGGATTGGCAAATATGAAGATACAATTTGATGTGACGTCATTCCTATGAACGTTACACACATTCCCTTTGGGCGACCATGGCTACAGAAACTTAAGGTCATTACTGACCATGAGCACAACACTTGTGCTTTCGACTGGAAAGGATGCAAAATCAGGTTACTTTTGTTGCCCACTAAGCCTTCTTCAACCATATCTGATGTAGCTCTTGCACTTCCTATCTTGACTATGCGGAAGTTTGAAGAAGAAAGCAAAGAGCAGGGCGTCATGTATGCCTTGATTGCTAAGCAGGTTACAAAAGACACTCCTAACACATCCATCTCACAAGTAGTAGAGTCACTTCAGAAGAAATTTGCTGATTTAGTTTATGATGAGCTGCCAAAGGAACTACCTCCATTACGGGACATACAACATGCATCGATCTTGTCCTGGGAGCTTCATTACCAAATATGCCTGCATACCGGATGAGTCCTATGGAGCATGCAGAGTTAAGAAGACAAGTTGATGACCTTTTACAGAAAGGATACATCAGGGAAAGCCTCAGTCCCTGTGGAGTACCTGCACTTCTCATTCCAAAGAAAGACGAAAGCGTGCGTATGTGCATCGACAACCATGCAATCAGTAAAATCAGGGTAAAGTACCACTTTCCAATTCGCAGATTAGATGATATGCTAGATGTGATGACTGGTGCATGCATTTTTACTAAAATTGATCTGCAAAGTAGTTATCATCAGATCCGTATAAGGCCAGGTGATGAATGGAAGACTGCTTTTAAAATCAAAGATGGTCTTTATGAATGGTTGGCCATGCCCTTTGGGTTAACCAATGCACCCATTACTTTCATGCGTGTCATGACACAATTGTTGCAGCCTTATATTGGAAAATTTGTCGTCGTTTACTTCAACAATATCTTAATCTACAATGGGACATAAGAAGATCATCTTCAACATTTGGATAAAATCTGTCAACTCCTTCGTCGAGAGCGTTTCTATATTTTAATCTCAAGAAGTGCACCTTTATAAGTGATTCTGTTATTTTCTTGGGCAAAAGGAATTAAAATGGACCCTGATAAGGTCAAGGCGATTCTTGATTGGCCCACAATCACTGAAGTTTGAAGTTTTCATGGTCTTGCAAACTTCTATATGAGATTCATTCAAAACTTCACCAGTATCATGGCTCTTATCACAGAATGCATGAAGAAAGCTGAATTTAGGTTGAACTAGTTCAGCCACCAAAGCTTTTTGAGGAAATAAAGCGTAAAATCACAGAGACACCAGTTTTGCAAATTCCAAATTTTGACACGGTCTTTGAAATTGCTTGTGATGCATCAGATGTAGGCATTGGAGGTGTTCTTAGTCAAGAGAGACATCCGATTGCATTTTTCAGCGAGAAACTTTCTGATGCCAAACGAAAGTATTCTTCTTAGATCTGGAATTCTATGTCGTGGTTCAAACGCTTCGTCATTGGAGACATTATTTGATTGGCAAAGAATTTGTACTTTATTCTGATAATGATGCTCTGCGACATTTACATTCATGAAAAAAGATTAGTGCCAATCGTGCTAAATGGACTTCTTATATACAGGAGTTCAGTTTTAGCATTCGTCACATGGGAGTAAAAGATAACTTGATAGCTGATGCACTTAGTTGACGAAAGCATTTGTTGACAACCATGTCTGTTAGTGTACCGGGTTTTGAAAAGATCAAGCAAGATTATGCTGACAACCAAGACTTTGGCTCCATCTATGCAGAGCACAACAATGGTGATCTTGGTAAGCATCCTCAGTACAACATTCATGATGGTTTCTTATTCAAAGGTACACAAATCTGCCTTCCTGCTACATCCTTTTGTGAATATGAGGTCCGAGAATTGCATTCTGGAGGATGCAGTGGCCATTTGGGACGCGACAAAACTCTTGCTCTTGTCAACGACAGATATTATTGGCCCCGCATGAATACCACTATTATTCGCATTTGCAAGAGATGTTGGACACGCCAGCTAGCAAAAGGCAACAAGAAGAATACTGGACTTTATCAACATTTACATGTTCGTCATACTCCATGGGAAGATATTAGCATGGATTTTGTGCTAGGTTTCCCAAGACTCAAAGAAAGGTTGATTATATTTTTGTTGTCGTTGATCGCTTCTCAAAAATGGCACGTTTTATTCCTTGTAATTATATTGGTGATGCCTACACGGTTGCGAAGCTCTTTTTCAAAGAAGTTGTTCGTTTATATCGCCTTCCAAAGACTATTGTTTCTGATCGAGATACAAAGTTCGTGAGTTATTTTTGGAAGACCTTATGGAAGATGTCCAATATCAAACTCAAATTATCTACAGCTTACCACCCTCAAACTGATGGCCAAACAAAATCTTGGACAGTTGTTATGATGCCTTGTTCATGAACATGATAAGAACCGTCCAACCCAAGCTCACACGAGCCCGAGTCTTCACGTGTTGGACTATGGGGCTGGCATGTGGCCCACGAACAAGCTTGGTGTGCAAGTTAAGTAATGGATGGATTGCTAGCCTGACATGTCATAGATTTCTTACCATATTAAGTAGATAGGATTGCTTTCTTACTTTAGTTCTTTTTCTGATTTGAGAGATCTTTTTTTAATTTTACTTCTATCTATGTAAACCATCATTAGTTATTTATGAAGAGAGGAATAGTAAGAAGAGGAGAATTTACCCCCAATTGTGGGTGCACAAGGAGGCAGACCACCTCGAATTGGTCAACTATCTTTCTTTTTGCTTCTTGTTCCTATCAATTGGTATCAGAGCACCCTTCCTGGCATGGCTACTTTAGCTACCAACACGCGAAACGAAGTTCTAACCACAAAGGTTGACAAGCTTGATGAAGAAGTCAGACAGTGCTCCGAATCGTTGCAAGATATCAAGGTGACGTTGGCTGCTATGAACGCCAAATACGACCACATACTCTCCATACTTCCTGATAAGTCGGAGAAGGACATGTTGCGCAATGGTAATGCCATTAATAACAATGGGCAACTCCAGACTCGCATTGCAAGACTGGACTTCCCAAAATTCTCTGGCGACGACCCCACATCATGGATTTATCGAGCAGATCAATTCTTTCAGTATCAAAAAACAGCAGAGGATCAAAAGGTCCTCTTGGCCTCCCTTCATCTCAAAGGAGAAGCAGTGCAGTGGTTCCAGTGGTATGAGAGAACCCAGAAAGAATTGACATGGGCTATGTTGCAGAAAGCCATCAGTGTCCGTTTTGGGTCAACCGACTATGAAAATTTTGACGAGGCTCTCTCTCGAATCCGTCAGACAAGTACTATACGAGAATATCAAACCCAATTTGAGCGCTTGGCAAATAGGGTTACAGGGTGGCCAGAGAAAGCATTAGTTGGATGTTTTCTTGGAGGGCTTAAGGATGAAATAGTTGCTGAAATTAAAATGTTTAAACCGGAGAACATTTGTGCGGCAATTGGACTGGCTCGCATGCAAGAAGAGAAATTACAGCGAATACGGCGAACAGTGCGGCCCCCCAGGCCCGACCGAATCCCCTTCCACCACCAGGGCAGATGGCGCCACGGACCATCCCACCTATTCGACGACTCTCGTGGCCTGAGATGCAGGCATGGAGAGAAGGGTCATTGCTATAATTGTGATGAAAAGTTTGCGCCCTGTCACAAATGCAAAAGTCAACAACTTTTCATCTTAGAGGCGGAAGATGGAACAGAAGATCATGTGGATGATGAAATATTGGAGGAGGAAGACCCTCCAGGTATATCACTCCATGCTTTATCCGGTTATTCATCACCTCAAACTATGCGCCTACAAGGTTGGGTCAAGCGCCAGTTGGTTTCCGTGTTAATTGACAGTGGTAGTACCCATAATTTCATTAATGGAAAGTTAGCCAGATTGCTTGATTGGCCCACACAACAATCTGCATCATTTGAAGTTTTAGTGGCTGATGGCAACAAGCTAGAGTGTTCGGCCAAGTGCATTGATCTAGAGATTCACATTCAGGGTCACAAATTCAGTGCTGACATGTACTTACTCCCTCTAAAAGGATCAGATGTCGTTCTTGGTGTCCAATGGTTGCAAAAATTGGGGCCAGTCATATGGGACTTCAAGAACCTTACAATGGATTTTACAGTGGACGATCAACACTACCACATTCAGGGTCAACCTCGAGTTGTGATAACACTGGCCTCAACTCAATCAATAGAGCGCATATTGCGGCAATAGCCGCATGGGCTACTAATGCAACTCACGGCTTCAGCACAAGGTACACCTGAACCTATTCCCAATGGTTTACTTCCTCTCATTCATGAGTTTTCCGTCATTTTTGAGGAACCCAAAGGCTTGCCCCCTATGCGATCTCAAGACCACCCAATACCTCTGGTACCTGGTGCTCCACCGGCCAATGTACGGCCTTATAGGTACCCCCACGTCCAAAAGGATGAAATTGAAAGGATTGTCAAAGAAATGTTAGCAAGTGGAATTGTTCAACCCAGTTCCAGCCCGTTTTCATCACCCGTTTTACTTGTGCAAAAAAAAGATGGAACATGGCGGTTTTGTGTGGACTATCGGGCTCTTAATCAGATTACTGTTAAGGATAAATATCCCATTCCGGTGATTGATGAATTGTTCGATGAACTACATGGGGCCCGATATTTTTCAAAACTTGATTTACGGTCCTGTTATCACCAGATTCGTGTCCGGAAAGAAGATGTACCCAAAACTGCGTTTCGAATGCATGATGGCCATTACGAATTTTTGGTCATGCCCTTTGGGTTGACTAATGCCCCAGCCACATTCCAAAGTGTGATGAACGATGTATTTCGGCCTTACTTGAGACGATTTGTGCTGGTTTTTTTTTATGATATCCTCATATATGGCCCATCATGGAATCTACATATGAATCATTTAAAAATGGTGTTCCAAGTGATACAACAACATCACTTCTCTGTCAAGCAATCAAAGTGTTCCTTTGGGAGGCAAAAGATTAAATACTTGGGCAACATCATCTCCCACGATGGGGTGTCCACAGACCCAAGTAAAGTTCAATGTATGCTTGAATGGCCTGCACCAAAATCAATAAAAATGCTTCGCGGGTTTTTGGGACTCACTGGCTATTACCGTCGATTTGTTAAAGACTATGGGAAAATAGCATCAACCCTTACTAATTTATTGAAAAAAGACCAATTCCATTAGAGTGACGATGCTCACCAGGCCTTTCAAAAGCTCAAAATAGCCATGTCAAGCACTCCAGTCCTTGCCTTACCTGATTTCACTAAGGAGTTTGTGATTGAATGTGATGCCTCCGGAACGGGCATTGGGGCAGTCTTAATGCAAAATGGGCGACCCCTCGCATTTTTTAGCAAGGCTTTGTCTGGGCGTACACTAGCCCTCTCTACTTATGAAAAAGAGATGCTCGCTCTTTTAAAGGCGGTTACGAAATGGCAGCCTTATTTAGTGGGCCGCAAATTCCGCATTCTAACTGACCATAAGAGCCTCAAGCATTTCTTGGAGCAAAGGGTGGCTACTCCGGCACAACAAAAATGGGTTTCAAAATTGATGGGGTGTGATTATGAAGTGGTTTATAGGGCAAGCCATGAAAATAGGGTGGCTGATGCTTTATCAAGACAGCATGAAGAGGTCTCCTTAAATGCACTTTTTGTTCCAAAATCCACTATATTGGACGACTTTCACAAACTATATGGCCAAGATGACAAAATTCAACAGTTGATCAAGAAGTATGCAGCTTACCCAGGCTCCATGATAGGTTATACAGTGCGCAATTCCATGTTATTTCACAAAGGGCGTTTGGTGGTACCTTCCATGCCTGAGATAAGATCTAACATTTTGTGGGAATTTCATGCCTCTCCTACAGCTGGCCACCCGGGTTTTCTTCGCATGTACAAGAGCCTTACACATCATTTTTATTGGCAAGGATTGAAGCGAGATCTCAAACAATATATTGCAGAGTGTTCTACTTGTCAGCAAAATAAATATGATACATCTAAACCAGGCGGATTACTTCAGCCTTTGCCCATTCCCAATAAGATTTGGGAGGATGTATCCATGCATTTCATTGAGGGGCTACCACTCTCATTTGGAAAAAATGCAATTTTGGTAGTAGTGGACCGCTTGACTAAATATGGCCATTTTTGCGGCCTATCCCATCCCTTTTCTGCCAAGATAGTCGCTGAAATATTCATCAAAGAAATTTCCAAGTTGCATGGTATGCCACGATCCATTGTCTTAGATCGCGATCCGATTTTTATCAGTGGATTTTGGAAGGAGTTCTTTGCCCAACAAGGGACTCAACTAAAGTTAAGCAGGGCCTACCATCCTCAAACAGATGGCCAAACTGAGGTGGTAAATCGCTGCTTGGAGACCTATTTGCGATGTTTTACTTCTGCTAGGCCCAAACAATGGTACAAATGGCTTCCTTGGGCCGAATGGAGCTGCAACACATCATACCACACTGCAATTAAAATGACTCCGTTTGAAGCTGTGTATGGCCGTGAACCTCCCTCTGTTTCCACTCATATGCCTGGCTCCACAACCAATGCTCTCGTTGATCGGGAATTATTGGACCGAGATGCAGTCTTACGAGATCTCAAGCTTAATCTCACTGCCGCCCAGAGTCGAATGCGGGTACAACATGATCGCCACCGTTCCGAACATCAGTTTGAGGTTGGTGATATGGTATACTTGCGCTTGCAGCCTTATCGACACGCCACAATCGCCAAGCGAACAAATCAGAAGCTAGCCGCGTGATTTTTTGGGCCCTACAAAGTCCTTGAACGCATTGGGCCTGTTGCATACAAGTTGGACCTTCCAGCGGACTCACGCCTACATCCAGTCTTTCATGTGTCTCTCCTTAAAAAAAGTGTCGGCCCTGGCGTTCCTACTCAAACCCATCTTCCAGCAATTTCCGAGGCGGGAACAATTGACCCTATTTCTTCGGAAATTCTTGACCATCGATGGATCAAGAGAGGGAAGAAAATCATGCATGAAGTACTAGTATGATGGGCTAATCTACCAATTGATGATGCCACTTGGGAGGACCCACTCCATCTTCACCAACGATTTCCAACTCTTGACCTTGAGAGCAAGGTCGGTTTTGAAGGAGTGGGGAATGATAAGAACCGTCCAACCCAAGCTCACACGAGCCCGAGTCTTCACGTGTTGGACTATGGGGCTGGCATGTGGCCCACGGACAAGCTTGGTGTGCAAGTTAAGAAATGGATGGATTGCTAGCCTGACATGTCATAGATTTCTTACCATATTAAGTAGATAGGATTGCCTTCTTACTTTAGTTCTTTTTCTGATTTGAGAGATCTTTTTTTTTTAATTTTACTTTTATCTATGTAAGCCATCATTAGCTATTTATGAAGAGAGGAATAGTAAGAAGAGGAGAATTTACCCCCAACTGTGCGTGCACAAGGAGGCAGACCACCTCGAATTGGTCAACTATCTTTCTTTTTGCTTCTTGTTCCTATCAGAACACATCACAACTTGGGATCAAGTGTTACCTATGGGTGAGTTTGCGTACAATAACTAGGTCAATCGGTCTACTGGTACTTCTCCATTTGAAGCTGTGATAGGAGTTCGCCCAAGACTTCGCGTTGATCTTGTTCCTTTGCCTGTAGATCCAAGAATAAGTGCCGATGCGGAAAGCTTCTTTCACCATATGCAACAAGTGCACAATGAGGTCTGCCGACATATATCTGCCAGTAATGACACCTATAAGCAGCAAGCTGACAAGCATCACAGATTTGTTGAATTTGCTGAAGGGGATATGGTCATGGTTCGTATCCGTCCAGAACGTTTGCCCCCAAGCGCTTAAAAGAAGTTGCATCCACGGAATACAGGTCCATACAAAATTCTCAAAAAGATTGGCTCCAACGCCTATGTGCTAGATGTACCATCAGATTCGAGCGTCGGTTCTACTTTCAACGTAGAGAATCTCACACTCTACCGTGGTTATGACAATGATGGAGATACAGAAGAACATAACATTTCCCTACCTGTTAATCTTCCGCCGGTGAGATAGTTGATGTGCTAGATGACAAGATTGTTTCTACTCGTCAAGGAGGTTTTCAGAAGTTTTATTTTCACCGGCGGAATTGTGTTATCTCTGATGCTACATAGATCACCGCAGCTGATTTCCAACGACTAAATCCAGATCTTTATGAGCGTTATCAAGCCATTAACTCGCCGGAGTCGAGTTCTTTCAAGCCGGGGAGAGTTGATGCAGTCCGGCCCAAGATTAGGACCCGCGGGTCTTGACGGGCCCACATAATCTCTGATTTTGCAGAGATCCCTATCCTTAATTTAGATAGTCTCTAACTTAGTAATGTAGCTTAGTTTGCTTAATAGACTTGCTTTCTAATTTCAGTTTTAATTAGGATTAGATATTTGATTATTGATTATTTAGAAACAATGCTACTCTATATATATATAGAGAAGCCTTTCATTATAAGGTCATGCTTTAGTCAATTAATTCTAGTTATTGTGAGTTTTCTCTCTTGCCTGTTATGGTTTCTGTTGTGCCCTATGGCTGGAATCCTTTGGATTCGATCAATCTCCTAGAGATTGGTCTACACTTTCGATCAAGGATCCGGGGCTGCGCCACTGTTACATGTAGATTTGTACTTCTAAATATGGTTAAAATTGAAGAAACAACAGTGAATATAAAAAATGGCCATAAAATAATCTCTCCTTTCATGGAAAATGAATCAAGGGGAGATGAGAAATGAATATCCAGCTAGCACACTAGTAGTTCAAATCCCAGGAAAGTCATGGTCCCATATGCTTCTCCCCTTATATCCTGCACTACTCACCAGTCACCACTTTAATAATCCTTTACTGGAGCCCCTTTGATCCTGAGTTCCGATGTATTCAATTCCATGCAAACAAACGGACCCTTTAGAATCAATACCATAATTCCAGGTAACTCAAAGAACCCATACTATGAAGAGAAAACTAGACAGTTTTTAGGGAGACAATGAACAAATTTTATAATGACGCATTAGTTTTCAGTGGAAATTACAATGATTGGTTTCAATGGGATATATGATGAAGGTCCAATATTTAAATGCAATGGTGAGTATTTTTCCCTAACAATTTTTTAGGGATTGCTGTTGCACTGCAAGGCTAAAGCCCAAAAGGCTACAGTGAACAGAGCAAGTCGAACAATCTTGATAGCAGACTTGCATGAACATCGAAATTATAAAATTTATTTTATAAAAAGGGTCTACAAAATTTTGTTGTATGGTTTTTTAAGACATAACAGTGCCCTACTATTGGATCACAGGCCATAAAGGAGTGTATGCTGACATCTTAATAGAAATATGAAACTGCCAACATGTTGGAGTCTTATCATATAAACATATAATTTAGTTCACTGAACATAAAAATAGTACTAGAGGTTGATATGTAAATAATATTATATAAATGTTTAAATTAATCTTCACAGACATGTCAACACATAGTTGAAGCAGTTGCCCAGTATTATTGATGAAACTAATCAATTTAGAAAAGAAGATGACTCATAAAGCCCATAGCCTTTCACACGTTAACAACAAGAAGGAATATGATGCGTCAACTTTCTCAACTAAATGGAAAGAGAAAAGAACTATCAAGTGTTAAGAGCAATTTACCTGAGGACCTTGTTCAACACCCTTTCTGAAGGGATCACCAACAACACGTTTCAAAGCACGAGCTTTTGATTTCTCGACAAACTCATCATATACACGTTCATGCACGAATGTACGAGAACCAGCACAGCAACATTGGCCCTGTCAGCCACTCAACCTCAGTCACTTAATTCGAAACTGTACAGATCTAGGTAAGTTGTAATGTGAATTTGATGAATGCACCTGATTGAAAAACAAAGCAAAGTGTGCTAGTTCTACTGCCTGATCTACATCAGCATCCTCACATATAATGAAAGGAGATTTCCCTCCAAGCTCTAATGTCACCGGCTTGAGATTGCTTTTTGCACCCAATTCAAGTACAACCTTTCCTGTATCTGTCGATCCTGTGAAAGCAAGCTGTGACGAAAGAGAAGGGTTACTTCTTACAGAGAGGAGATAGATTAATTTTAGCATATATACAAAGTGTCAACATGGAAAAAACTGATTGGGATTGATTAGTTAGTAATATTTCCACCATCGCTTTTGCCAGAATTTTTTCTTGTATTACTAGAGAAAAGGATAAAGGGATTTGACAATTCCTGAGTAAATGAGAATAATTTTATGGTCAAGCCTGCCACCATTTGGCCGTGTCACAATAGACTACGATTTTTTGCTCATGACCCAACTAGCTCATGTGCCTTGGATTCACCTTGCACTTGATTACCATGTTATATAAAATCCTACATTTGTCTGTTGAATGATGATATTCCAACTGAATCTAATGAAAGAAAATTGATTTTATGTTGGAATTTGCATTTTTCAATTTATAAATCTTAAGATTTATGAAAAATTATACTATGCCCAACCTCATGATTCCTTAAAAGAAGGCAAGGATTTCTCATTTTCTTCAAGACCATTTCTAATGGAATGTTCATTTTGTCTTTTCTTTCTTAGATTATGTTTTTCTCTTTTATAGTTTTGGGCCTTTAAAGAACAAATAAAATGTTCACCTCTTTCTGATAAAAGATCGTGAAATGGCTTACTTTCTCAAAATTTTAGATACAAGTCAACAATTAGAAGGTAGATAGAGCCCTCTTCCAGGTAAAGACAATATATCACTGTGATGTGTTAAAAGAAAAGGAAAAAAGATCTTGTGAATGTCTGTTACACAACCAAAACTAGAAGAATGCATGCTTCTATACCCCAAAAAAAAAGTGCATATATGAAACTTAAAAAATTCCAATATTGTGAAATATGATATATATAATTTGTGACTTCATCCACCTCATAATTCTACTATCAGATCTATCTAACTCTAAGAGTATCCATCTAGACCATCATTAATCTGATGTCAACACCAATGTAGTTAAAGGCGCCCCTCAAGGTGCCTAGGCCCGCACCAGGTCAGGTGGGTTTGATCAATTTCAGCGAGTCTTTAAGATGTATTTCATATTTACCTCTTTCATATACAATAGAGAAGAAAAGGTTTCGCAGAGGAAAAAATGGAGAGAGAGAGAGAGAGAGAGAGAGCTACTACAGCTACACATGTATCTTCCCTTCTCCTTTCTAATGGATAGCTGTTACAATCAACTGCAACAGTGATTGTTACTATTGACAATTTATTCTCCTTCCTTTTCTGTGTGCAGTTGGTTGGTTGTCAGTAACAATCGACTGTCAATTAACTGTTTACCTAAGTATGATGCAGTCAAGGAATTTCAAGGTTTACCTATGTCATCATGGTTAATCTATATACCATACCTAAGATACACATGGTAGTTGACTGGAAGATACATTTAGTCAACCTATTGACTAGATGGGCTTGGAATACATAAAATAATAACTTCAAAAAAATACTTCTATGATGACAATGTTTGGGTAGCCAGTATTGTATGTAAGAAACCGTAAGTTCACCTAGCTGCTTGGACATGCACCAAATATGTACTCAGCAGATTAGGCAATACAATCGCAATAGAGCATACATATAGGCGTGGGGGTGTGTAGATGTGATTCATGTAGAATGGATAAGGCCCAGTCCAATAGGATCCATCAGAACAGGGCCCGGCTCATGAACATAAATATCTCACGTGTGGGATTTGGCTAGATTGGGTCAACAATGTATATTATTTTATTCCTTTCTTAGCTAGATTATAATCTCCTTATTTAGTCAGATTGTTTAATTAAATCTGTAATGATCTCAATTAGGCCCTGACTGTAGCCATTCATATGGCAAGCCAATGTGTACATATAGAGGTCGATCCTCTCGATGGAATAGACGAATAGTGTGGAGAATTCTCCCTTTTCATATGATCTAAGTCTTCTCCTTCCTCAGATCACCTTAACATGGTATCAGAGCTGCTGTAGATCTCAAGAATAATCAATACAGATACAGATCTGTATTCTGAAGTTCTTTTTAGTCATCTAGAACAAAGGATAACCTGCTAATCAGCCCATATCAACAGTGGCCCACCTGCGATGATCAAGATACCCTAAGCTATCCTATATGTGATGGTCGACTACTTATTCTGATAATTCTGGTGATTTTTCAAGAATTTTTTACTGCCTCGAAGAAGGATTTCTGAACGATTTCATGGATCTCTTGGTTTTCACAACAGTTTTCATCTTAGCCGTCCAAAAATATTGGATTTTCATCCGAATTGGATAAGGCCCAGTCCAATAGGATCCATCAGAACAAGGCCCGGCCCATGAACATAAATATCACACGTGTGGGATTTGTCTAGATTGGGTCAACAATGTATATTATTTTATTCCTTTCTTAGCTAGATTATAATCTCCTTATTTAGGGGGTGTTTGGAAATCAAATATTTCTAAAGATTTTGCTATATAATCTCCTACTTTAGAATGTAATCTACACACCTAAAAAATAAGTGTTCGGATAACTTAGAATGTATCCTAGTACAATATCTCACTTTCTTATAAAAACCTTCATATTGTAATATTCAATTATATGCTGTATAAAACAATCTTTCGTTAAGAAAACTAACCAAAATAAGGATCAAGAGTATTTACAAACAAGAGTGGAAATTTATGAGAAACTCCTACCATGGCCCACTACATTTTTTTTAATATTGATGGTTTCTATAGAAATCCTACTATGACTCTAAATCTTAGATGGGGACTTTAGTGTTTATAAATTTTACGTGGGTCCCATAGCCCTATCATAGTTACATAGTTTCTTTATTGATTACTAATATTAGATGGGTCCTACAAACATCACATTAGACAATTTCTACCAGGATTACCAACATTAATTGCCCCTAGTGATTACTATAAATAGCTTGGTTAATATGACTTTTAACATCAAATGGGTCCCACATTGACTTTTCATAAATGGATTCTTCAGTGATGTTTAACACTCGATAGGGCACTCTGCTATAATCACCATCGGATGCATTACATTTGGTTATTAATATCTGGTGGACCCACATTGATCAAGATACATTACTCATGGGTTTTAACATTCAGTCTAATGATTTCTTAATTAGATAGGCCCTACCATGGTTATCAATATTATTAAATCACTCTAGTATGACTACTAGTTAGTGGGTTTCCATTAGGTCAATCATCCCAGTTTCTCTATTCATTTCTTATTTCGGTACATCATTGTGAAAATTTTATACATTGCCAAACACTTCAAGGTATATTGAAATTTATAGAAATTTCCAAAAACCATAAGTGACACAATATTATAATATGACACTATTTTATTTCGTGATAATAAAATCTTACAATATTTAAATTTCGTGATATTATGGTTTTCTTTTATCCAAACAACCCCTTAGTTAGATTGTTTAATTAAATCTGTAATGGCCTCAATTAGGCCCCGACTACCATTCATATTCATATGGCAAGCCAATGTGTACATGTAGAGGTCGATCCTCTCAATGGAATAGACGAACAGTGTGGAGAATTCTCCCTTTTCATATGTTCTAAGTATTCTCCTTCCTCTGATCACCTTAACAAAATAATTTCTTCCTTACAGTTCACCAAGTTCTCAATGAAAAACAGTAACACCTACAAAATACCTTGTCCACATCCATGTGACTGGCGAGAGCTGCACCAGCAGTTGGCCCAAATCCAGAAACAATATTCAAAACACCTGAAGGAAGCCCAGCCTGTAATATAGAAATACATATGAGAAATGAAAACTTGCCGGAACTACACTATATCAATATGCTAAATCTAACATGTGTAACCATGTTAGTATTTGATGCAATGCTGCTTCACCTGAATGAGGTGATTTGCACAAATTCCCATATGATTAAGGAAAATTTATGGCTAAATCAAATTTGCACGTGCATTAGTTGGTTAGATGCCGTTTTAACACCATCATTTTTTATTTTTTTTTGCTACACTAGAGATTCGAACTCACACACCCATGTCCCTGGCCAGCTGAGCTACAGCAAAGGGAAATCATCAATCTGAGAATCAACCACAACAAACTAATGCTAAAACTTTCTTTCTTATGTGCAACTAGCTCACTACTTTTTCTTCTATTCTTATTAAAAAGATAACATTGAAAACTTGTAAAAATAGGGGAAGGGAAATACACATAAGAAACTGGAATCATTCAAAACTAACATTTTGGACTAAGAGAAAAGACAACACTCTAAATAGGGTGTGTAGTGTAGGAAAAGCCAGAGACAAAATTAATGGCAACAAGTTGTAGACGATCATGATCTTGAACACTGAAAACTTTATGAAAGATGGATACTATGAGTTCAAAACCAGAGGCCAAGCATAGAGAGCAACGGTCGGAAAGATCTGCAACTAGTGCCTTTCCCACAGATCATTCGCTAAAACATCAGCTACAATACGAGCACTTGATAGATTAGAAAACAGATTGAGATTAAAAAACAGAAAGACTTCAAATTATAAAACTCACGAATAACAGATCATGGAACTCTGTGCCAGACATCCATTGCCAAGCAATCACATAAAAATTGATTTCATCTCTTTAGTTTCGCTTTAGTACAATTGTAACCATTCTAGAAGTAGTATAGCAAGGTTTATTTCATTTCTTCTATCTGATTAAATTTTTAGTATCTTTCTAAGTATGTTAGCTATGATACAACCTCAATAACCAATATAACTGTACTGACATGTTAAAATATCAAGTTCATTTTAAATGGCTGCTTCAGAAACTTTATGTCAATGTCCATGTGAATTGTAAATATTTAATCCATGTTAAATTGTGGAGAGATTTTCCCATTATATCCTAAAATGATGCAAGTGACCAGATATATGTTTTAATTTGTTTCAAAGTTCAAAACAGTTCCTTCTCTATGAAGCATATCAAATCAAAGATAACAAGGATACCATTTGATAGGAGTTAATTTTGCTAAGAAATCGATAGGAAAGAAAATCGTAATAATATTCAATTTCCAGGAAATTCTATCTAATCAAATGATGCACTTCATTATGACCTCTGCAATATGATTGAGCAACGCATTTATGGTAAATACCAAAGATTAAAGACATCAAACAAATGCATACAATTAGGCAAGCAGAATATAATCACTAAGAGTCATTTAAAAAAAATGGTTTAAAAGATGTATTAAGAAACACATAAAATTAGTTTCTGAGCTTTATTGCCAGAAGGCTATAATCATTAGAGTCATTTAAAAAGGTAAACAATAGGGAAGAAAAAATCAATAAAGTATGCTCATAGAAACGTAGTAAATCCCAATGTCCTCACACCAACCTCATACAGTAGTTTTGTCACGAAGAGAGCAGATAAAGGTGTCTGCTCTGCAGTCTTTAGTACAACTGCATTTCCACATGCCAATGCAGGACCGACCTTCCATGCATACATAAGAAGTGGGAAATTCCATGGAATGATCTGTCCAGCAACTCCAATCGGTTCGTGCAGAGTATGCACATGGTGTGGCCCATCAGCTGGAACAGTGAGACCATGAATCTTATCTGCCCAACCTGAGAATTTAAAAGGAAGCTTTAGAGTTACATCTGTTTCTACCTTACTGCTGAAACATTTTGAGCACATCTAAACCAAGTGCATTCAGCGTCATATGCTTGTTTTATTTCTCCTACCAGCATAATACCGGATCAAACGGGTCAGCATTGGAACTTCAACCAAGGCTGCTTGCTCAAATGGCTTCCCATTATCCCATGTCTCAAGTGCTGCAATTTCATCATTGTGCTTTTCAATCAAATCTGCAAAGCGCAAGAGAATGCGCGACCTTTCCTGGACAAAGTAGAAAATAAACATTAAATCCCCAGTAAAATGTGTGAAAAAGATTATGCATGTTTGGAAATATTACATATGCAGCCATCCTTGGCCATGGCCCCTCATCAAATGCCTTGCGAGCCGCAGCAACCGCCCGATTCACATCCTCTGCATCACCTTCAGCAACATGAGCAATGACCTCCCCAGTCCGAGGATCTAAGGTTGGAAAGGTTTTCCCTGAGGCCAATGAAAATTTCATCAGTTTCGCTACATTTTTTTTATAGGCATCTGTATTCACTCCAAAACGTTTTGGATCTAAAGCACACATGACCGGTGTCCATGAGAACAATCCTCAGTAAATTCCAAAGCACTCAGTATATGAAAAATCTTCAGGGGGGCAAAAAAGCTATTTCTATTATTAATTTAAATTTGTTAATAATTTTAATATAAGTAGAATTCATATCATCAAAAGGAAATTCTTTGGCTCAAAAAAGAGCAAGGAGCCATCAAGCTCTGCATCGAGTGATAGTTAATCTTCTAAAAATAAGAAGATGTAAACTGAGTTATAATATCACAACTACTCTTAAGGAAATAAAAGGTCATAGTCAAGTTTATAAGAAAATAGCTCACCTGATGCAGCATCAACAAACTGCCCATTAATTAGCAACTGGGTATGGTTGACTTGAACAGGTGGTGTGATTGGCTCTTCAGCTGCAGCAGCGGTTCCATACCTACAAATCCCTCTTGTCCAACTAGAGTTCCTGCCTGAATTATATTTTGTAAGAAAATCAGTATAAAACTACCCAAATAATTAATTAATTAACTCATGCAAAACAAAATCTAATTAACTCATGCAAAAAGAATCAGAACATTGTGATGGAAAAATAAAACACATATGTATAGAAAAGAAAGAAACAGAACAGTCATGAAATAGTGAAATAAAATTAACTACCCTATAATCCATTTCTACTTTTCCTCTCATGACAGCAACTGAAGATTATTATAATATCTTGACCAACCTAACATTTGAAAACATGACCAACTTAACCAAAATCCTTAAAACCACTAAGACAATAAACAATATAAAAAACAACTAAAGCCCATGATTCTTATATTACTAATCTAATCAACCCACTATCAAAGCAATATCCAAGAATATGATGAAACCATAAATAAAAAAGTTTAAAATTTTTTAAAAAAAAAAGCTAGAGAGGCTAAAATACTTGTAAGATCTAACCAGCATTGTTCTTTTCTTTTGACCTAACCAATTAACAAATCATCCAAAAATATAAATCCCTAAAAATACCACAAATCTGTGCAGTGACAGTGACAACAGAGACTGCAAAATTCACCTGTATTCTTGTAAGTAGATCGTACCTAACGCTGGAAAATCCAAAAAAGATAATCCTAAGATAATCCAAACAACCCAAATTTCAGGAAAGACAACAAGGACAGCAAAATACAATTGAAAGCCTTTGATACTGGGACTAGAACCAAAATCCAAAACCACACAGAAAACAATAAAACACAGTAAATTTCAATGGAAAAATCAGTTTTCTTATTTCATCAACCATAAATTACAGAAGTAAAACTTCCAAAACAACACAAAGACATCCTCCGATTGTAAGATCGGAATGAGATGATTCCTGATACAGTAGCGATTGGACCACTGATCGATATAAAAACCAAGTGTTCAAATCTCAGCCTCGACACATTCAAAGATGGAAATTTTCAAACTGCAATCGTACTCGGAAAAAGGCTCGAACTTTCACAAGCAGCTAAAAGAAACGTAAAATCCCCACTCTATCTAAGATCAAGAGCTCTTCATAAAGATTCGAACTTTTCAAAAGCATTCAAAACAGAGACGAAGAAAATGAATACCACCCAAAAGATCGGAATGAGATGATTCCTGATACAGTAGCGATTGGACCACTGATCGATATAGAAACCAAGTGTTCAAATCTCAGCCTCGACACATTCAAAGATGGAAATTTTCAAACTGCAATCATACTCGGAAAAAGGCTCCAACTTTCACAAGCAGCTAAAAGAAAAGTAAAATCCCCACTCTATCTAAAGATCAAGAGCTCTTCATAAAGATTCGAACTTTTCAAAAGCATTCAAAAGTCAAAACAGAGACGAAGAAAATGAATACCACCCAAACAGAGATCGCACTTCATAAAGATTCGAACTTTCAATCGTTCCTCACTTCCAAATAGAAATCCCACTTCGGATTATCAATCTTCTACCAAAGGCAATCAAAGGAAACGACAAAAAAAAACCCAGAGAAGGTGAGAAAGCAGAGATCAACAGCCCTTCATAAAGATTCCAACTTTTCAAAGGCATTCCAAAGAAACAACAAAGAAAATGGCAATCATCACTCAAAAAGCA
This sequence comes from Litsea cubeba, assembly GCA_012931725.1. Classification (NCBI taxonomy): domain Eukaryota; kingdom Viridiplantae; phylum Streptophyta; class Magnoliopsida; order Laurales; family Lauraceae; genus Litsea; species Litsea cubeba. Next base: position 19,872,472 of record CM022950.1, read on the forward strand.
ATCGAAAGAAACATAGAAAACGAAGATGGAGGTTTTACCATGAAGGAATCGAGAAGATGGAGAGGAGGAAAGGAAGGTACGAGAGAGAAGAGACGAGATTCTTCTAGCCGCCATGGCTGTGAAATCTTGAGCTTTAAATGAAGTTGCAGAAACTAGAAAGAGAAGACTCAGAGAAGAAGGGACTTGTGTCACTCTGCTCTCTCTCTCTCTCTCTCTAGATTAGATTTCTCTTTCTGAGTAGGCTTTTATTATTAGGGTTACAATGAAAGAGAAGGAATTTGCAGAGAACGGATTTATCAAAGGATGGAGATGTGACAGACAAATCGAAGAAGAAGCGCATGAAAGAGATATCTATATATAAAATATTAAGAGAGGTTCGTCGCGTTGAAGTTTGATCCGCTGTTTCGCACCTTTTTATCGGGAGAAACGATCCGGGTCCTACCAAAATGCTGCACGACGCCTTCCTAATTTTACTTTACCCCTTTTTTTACTATAATAAAACACGATGGAAGAGATTGCGAGGTATTATTGGTCCTACTCCTACTACGTATATGTAGATTGGGTTTTGATTTTTGAGATTTGCTAATTTTTTTATTTTCACGGAGGATTTTTAACTTTTTAAACTAGACTAATCCCCCAGGTTAGAAAAAAGCCGGATAAAATCCCTGTGACCCTAAGTGTTAGCACAAGTGAATTTAATATTAAATATTCAAATAAAAATCATTCTCATTTCTAAAAAGTAATTTTCTCCCATGGACATTCTCACGAATAAAGTATGACAATGTCATGGTCGGCGTCTTTAAATTCATGGAAATTTTGCTCATTTGAAAAGCCTCACACTTCTTTGACCCATAAGAGTATCCGCATTTGAACATTCTTGGTGGTGAAGAATTCCTTCATGCTCAAGACGGCTTAACCATAAAGTCAACAAAGTCATTGCTTTAGGCCGAGAAAAAAAGGCAACATAATAGCAATCATAATAGCAGTTGTCATATTTTTTAAATTCCAAAAAAGCAAACTTGTCAACTGTTCATTTTTTTTTTTTTTTTTTTGCCTCCCAAAATATAAGGCCCCATAATAACTCTCTCTTTGAGAACTTATCAAGACTAGCAACAAACGCCCGTGCTAAGTCGGGACCCCAAATAAAATTTATTTAGAATACTTCATTTTTTTCTAATACATTGTATATAACTTATATTTAAAAGTTAAATTAAAATCTAGAATACATTATAAAATTAATAGTATTTTATTATATTTACATTAAATATCTAGCACTTTTGAAAATAACAAAAATTCGATAAAAACAATATCAATGCATTTTAAAAGACATAGTTTTAGATTATTTACTTGAACAACCCTTTGATTTTCTAACTTTGTTAAGGACATGAAATTAAACATCCATCTAAGAAGGCATAGTCTTAAATTTATTTTTTAATTAATCACCTTACTAACCCTTAATTTTCTAACATTCTTCAAAACTTGATAGGAAAGTACATTAGATGAAAAATACGACCTATAAAGCATAATCTTAAAATCCAAATTGAAAGATATTTTGGTGCTTGAAAAACTAATTAATAGAAAAAATGAAAAACTAATTAATAGAAAAGGTATAAATCTAGGAAAAAACAGAGTTGCAATTTATTAAAAAAATAATAGTACGTTCCTATTGCACGTTGTGAAAATAAACCAAAAACAATATTTATGGAAAAAAATAATATAATAATTTTGAAATCATGATGTAAATATAAAAAACAAATCTAGAATTTCCATAATATACAATACCAAAATATAAGTTTCCTAATTTGTTAACGTGATCAAATTACTTGCATTGAAGCCATATACACCTTTGTACTCCACGCCCCACTTGAGTTAGTGGAAAGGATTTTCCCAATCATCATCATTTTTTATTTATAGTGTGGAAGGAAAAAGGGTCATTGGGGTTTCTGTAGATAATATCACTACATTTGCCTCTACTTCTCTTGGTATGGTACTAAATATATCTTGATATAATAATAATCTATAAAAAGGATAATGAGAGAGAGAGGGGGAGAGTACTAACCATCATCTGAGCCTGATGATAAGTCTTAGCTCATTAAAGATTAGATTAGAAAGTTAAATTGTCCACCATTATAGAAAATTTAAATGAAGAGATTTAGGGAGGAGATTTGGAGAGGTGTGGTGCGTAGGCTCAATAAATAAAAATACAATGAAATTATGATTTTTTCTCTGAGATGATATTGGAAAAGAATAGATTTTACATAAATGAATAAATTATTTATATTTATTATATATATAACTTTAATAATAAAAAAACCAACTTGGTGGGGTCACATGATGTAATATCTAAAGGTGGGCCTCGTATCCTAATTCCTTTAAGGTGTGTCCAATTGGATAGTGAGACCTTGTTTATGTAGCATTCCGAGGATCCTTAGTGGGGTCACATGATATAACACCTAAAGGTAGGCCCCATATCAAAGTCTCTAAATGTGTGTCCAATTGGACATTTGGCCAGTAGGCTCTTATTGATGTGGTGTTCCAAGGAGCCTTGGTGGGGCACATGACGTAATATTTAAAAGTGGGCCGCTTATCTTAATTCATAAAGGTGCATCATGTTGTGTTTAAAGACGGCCTCGTCTACAACAATTATTAAAGGCAAGTCATGGATGGTATTTCGTACACAGCTAGATGTCCCAGATCAATTGACAGGCATTAACAACCAATGGAAGATAAAGCCAAGATGGGCATGCATTAATGGGCCCACATGAATAATTAGGCACACCCATGTAGCAACTGAATGGTCCATATTGCCTTGCACTCTTTTTATGGACAGATGAGATCACTATAAGACCATCTATATATCTAAATCTTTGACAACTATTTGAAATTTATTAAATTTCCTAAAACTTTTGTGGGGTAACACATAAGTCAAAGAGATTGATATTACATAGTGGGCCCCCTTAGAAGGGTCTTTTGTGTTATTTTTGCAAGATTAACTTTAAGGGGGTGTTTGGATAAAAGAAGAACATAATATCACCAAATTTAGATATTATAAGATTTCATTATCACATAATAAAATAGTGTCATATTATAATATTGTGTCACTTATGGTGTTTGGCAATTACTATAAATTTCAATATACCTTGAAGTGTTTGGCAATATATAAAATTTTCACTAAATGATGCACCAAAATAAGAAATGAATAGAGAAACTAGATGATTGACTAAATGGGAACCCACCAACTAGTAGTCATACTAGATTGATTTAATATTGGTAACCATGGAAGGGCCCATCTAATTAGAAAATCATTCAACGGAATGTAAAAACCCACGAGTAATGTATTTTAATCAATGTGGGTCCACCAAATGTTAATAATTATAATGTAATACATCCAATGGTGATTATAGCAAAGACCCCGGCGAGTGTTAAACATCATTGAAGAATCCATTTATGAAAAATCAACGTGGGACCTATTTGATGTTAACAATCATATTAACCAAGTTAATTATAGTAATCACTAGGGGGGCATTAATATTGGTAATCATGGTAGAAATTGCCTAATGTGATATTTGTAGGACCCACCTAATGTTAGTAATCAATAAAGAAACTATGTAATTATGATAGGTCTATGGGACCCACATAAAATTTATAAATAATAGCGGGCCCATCTAAGATTGAGAGTCATAGTAGAATTCCTATAGAAACAATCAATATTAAAAAAATATAGTTGGCCACCATGGTAGGAGTTTCTCATAAATTTCCACTCTTGACCCATGTTTTGGTTAGTTTTCATAACGAAAGATTAAGATTATTTTATACAACATATACTTGAATATTAGAATATGAAGTTTTTTATAAGAAAGTGAGATATTGTAGGATACTTTCTAAGTTATCCAAACACCTAATTTTTAGGTGTGTAGATTACATTCTAAAGTATAAGATAATATAGCAAAATCTTTAGAAATATTTGCTTTCCAAACACCCCCTAAGTTTAGGGGATATTGATTGAGAGACTTTAGGAGATAGAATATATGGATGGATACTTTTGGAGAAAAAATAGTGGAATGTGATGACATGGCTCCTTAAATCACTCTTAAGTTTTTTATGTATATTTATTTAAAAGGAGAACTCCTTCGATGATGACATGGCACCCCTCAGAGCCCTCCTCTCCGTTTGCTTTAATATATATAATTTTAATGGGCCTTAAATTGTCATTTATGGCCTATTATATTTCCAAGTCTGTCCCTCATTTTTCTATTCCTAGGAGTCTAATTGATTTTAGCACACCATTAATTTTCTAGCCGTCCATGTGTATTAAATCTCAACCATACATTCAGTCATGAACTTGCTTCACAAGCCTTTCTCATTATTTTTATGTTTCATATTTCAATAGGGGCGGGCCCATTCAGATTTGATCCATGATGTGGTTGTAATAGATTCATAGCTTGAAATTCTAGTCCTAATAATATATCTTAAAATTTAAGATAAACAATGGGCCCCCGCCAGAATTTATTCACTTGCCCACAGTGCATCTAGAACACCCAATACATGTGGTACACCTTTAAGTCCATCTTGGATGGTCCTGACTCATAATGCATATGCGCTCCATGTGCATGTGAAAATGCTCCGAGCCCTACCAGTGGTAGACTCAAGATTTTTATTTTTATTTATTTATTTATATTATTATTATTATTATTTTTTTTTTTTTGGGGGGGGGGGGGGGGGGGGTAAGAGCCAAATAGGTAGTTGGATTTTGTGGCACAAGATTTTCATGTGAGTTTTGGGGATGAGTCCAGAATTCTCATAAGGATTTTGGAGGTGGACTTAAGATAAGTTAACAGAGCTTGAAAATAAAAAATTAATTAGCAATTTTGCATCACAAAAAAGCAAGAAAAATAAATTTTAAATAAAAAATTTATATACAATATTAAAATATAGAAAATACTTCATTTAGGATTGTCACTTTAGACCCCAATTGTCTCAAGCCGGCCCTCTACTCTTGTGTGAGTTACTTTTTTTTCATGCACACTACCTCTATTAATTATTATTATTGCTCAAATTTAACACACAACAAATATTGATATTTTGATAAAATAACGCAATTCAAAATTATTAGTCGTGGGGTGTAAATTAAAAGCTTGGATTGGCATTATTTGATTGATACTTTGCGAAACTTAAGTATTTTGATATGAACTCATCACCACCTCTCTCATGACTGAGATGGTCCGGAGCAGTCTTTATAAGTGAGTTTGAAAAGTTCTCGCTAAAGTAAAACTCAAATAAGATGTGTTGGACATTTATGTGATCTATTTATGTTTATAGAAGGAGCAATGAAAGATAAATCTTACATATCTCTCAACCTTCATATGTAGCTCAATTGGTTAGCGGGTATGAGTCTTAATGTGGTGAGACTATATTAAGTTCCAATTCCCTAAAAAAATAAAATGAATGGTTTAAACCATAAGTGTTGCTGGCTGTTTGTTCACCTCTTTAGATCAAACCTTAGAAAACATTTACAAGGGGCCTATTTCTTTACAAGAATCCCTGGAATTCATGTTTGCTGGAATTTGCAAAATCTGAGATGCCGGAATTCTAAAATACTACTGAAATTCTAATATTCTTGAATCTCATGTTTCTTTCATACCAAAATTCATGTCTGATAATCTCATGCAACCTGAATTCCAATATGATAGATTTGCTCTACCAAGGCCTTCGGTGATTCCTTCTTATGTATGAGTGAGAGGAGAAAGGTGGGTCATTCTCTATTCCATCGAAGCCCTAAAAAATTATTTTCTTCCCTTTCCATCAAAACAATCTAAAAAAGAAAAAAAAAACATGCAACTAGATGGAAGAAAAACAGAGAAAAAAATCAGGTGGGTGAAAGGAGTGCAGAGGAAGAAGATGATGGGACTTGATTTTTATGCAATTGGGTAGAAAAGAATATGACATTCAACCGTTAGGGAGAGCTGGAGTTGGAACAAATTTCTCACCTAATCTTGAAGTTGCAACGAAGTCTCCCCAGAACAACTAGATTTCTAAAGGCTAGAGTAAATGCTAGCATTTGGGAATTCCACATTTTTAGAATTTTAAGATGTTACTTGCCTCAAATATTGGGAGTTCCTATAAATAAATATAAAATTTCTTACTAGAATTCAAGAATTTAGAAATTCTCGGACAGCCTAAATTCATGTCAGAAATACTTATAAAGAAAAAAGGCCCTAAAAATACATTTGACAAAAATAAAAGTGGATTCCATTCCCATATGGAGTAAAACTCCGCCACTGCTGAGAGGACTTGAACTCCACATATATTACCTATCCAACCTAGTGGAGCTTGCTGTCAATTTCTTGCAAGGCCATAAAATGGTTGACACACTAAGATCTTGCATTTAGACAATTTATTTTATACATTAAATCAGACGGGTAACATTATCCACTGAGTTTAGTCTTTTATTTACAACTAATTTTATACAATTTAAATCATATAAGGACAGAAATTAATACTATCCATTTCTGATTGTATAAATCCATTGATAGAGCTAATATACAAAATCCACACCCTCCGAAATTACCATCTCTGCCTGTAATGATAGTAGGCCCAATTAATCCTCAATTAGAATTACGCCCACAATCAAAATAACTATGTTTATAAATATAATATTAATTTGACATATACATTTATTTTAATGGCACATCTTGAAATGCAAATTAACCTTTCTTTTCTTTTTGAAAGAATTTTCTTTTTTAAAGAATAATCTTAACCGGGCGTATTTGTTTACATGAGGAAAGGATTAAAATATGAGTAGAGTCAACTTATGAATAAAGTTAAATAAGAAGTAGTTATATAAAATGTACTTTACGACAAAAATATACTTCCCCAAATTATTGCACAAAGTGAAGATAAGTTCCAATATGTGAGGCCCACTTAGGCCCACCTTTGATTAATACAAGCCTTTTTATTCTATCATCCCTATGTGATCAGGTACCAAGCCCAATTTCACTGTAATTAAACCTTTTTTCCGACTTGGATATCTCAAAGAAATCCATTGTAAAAGACTACTAATTAAATAATGAAGCTATTAAATCAAGGGCTAGCTAGGATTATCTGAATGGCTTTTTTTTAATTTTTTGGATATACTTCATTTGTAGGATTTGTAAATAGGCCATTAAGGTTTTAGTATTTACAAATAGGCCCCTTCATTTTTATTTTAATACTTTTTGTGTTTCCAAAATCAATAGTCTTTTAAGGACCATAGGTTTTTAGAGCGAAATAATACTTTTGTTCATCTCTTTTATCCTTACACGCATAATTTCAAAAGCTTGGACTCATTTTTTTTATAAAACATGTAACATTAACAATTACACTCAGTGAGAGAGAATAATCCTACATAAATTCATTTTTTTAATCAATACATGACTTATTTCATTAAATCCAGATTGATCATAACGACAATTAGCACTTGTACTTATTATTGGTTATGATTTATCCAATCCATACATGACCCACCATTGAATTGATTAAAGTTTCAAAATATATGATTATGCTTAATATGTATGGGTGTAAAAGAAATATTGGGGAAACAGAAAAATGCAAATTTTACTCCATACCTCGCTATTATCTTTTTGCAATAAAATTTGGAAAATCCTGTAAAAAGTCGGGGATTAATTGACATTAAATGGATCCGGAGTCAAGTTGGATATGTCCAGCTGGGCCAGCAACGGACTCAGATGACTGAATGAGTCATCGCCACAGAGGACCGTACTTATCTTCAGTAACTTTTTTTCGGGGTTATCTCCATCTTTGGGGGAATGCATGTAGACCACGAGACTCTCGGGACTATTCTTGGCGTTCCGCTTCTTTATGATCAAATTCAAACCACATGTTTGAAATTGCTTGCTTCAAAAAAACCACATGTTTGAAATTGCTTGCGACTTGAAGCGGGTATTTCCAATTAGGTACCGTTGCAAAATAATGCTTCCAGGGATAATAATATTGTAGAGAGATGATAAATGGATGAGCCGGAGTGCTTCTCTTATACTGAGCACCCACATGGGCAAGAATTTAGTGGGGCCCACTTATAATCCATATGAATCGGCCATAAAATAAGGGCTCTTTGGTAGTTGTTGATCTTGATTTTGGCACCTCTTCAAATGGACTAGACAGTTGCGTTAATTTTGGACAGTGAAAACATGATGATGAGGAACCCACTGACTCTCCTTCCTGTTGATCATTAGTAAAATTTCGATTCGAAGTCAGGATCTCCGGACTTCCTAACCACACGGACAATTTAAGTGTGGGTGAATTTAATTGTGGGTGGAATATATTAATTAAGTGGGTAGAATGATGATCCAAGCCTCCATCACCATACATAGATAAATGGAAGAAGCTCTTTCCATCTCCCAGTCCCATCCCCTGGTGGGCCCCACAAGTGCAAAGGGGCCCTGTTAAGAAATAGAAAGAAAGTTCTTATTTCGTAAAAGTTATCATCTTGGTTTTTCTTTCATTGTGCTCGTAAATAAATGAATTTTGCTGTGATAGTTATATACTAAGATTTTCTGATATTATTACCATGATAAGTTTTAATATATAGCTATATTCTGTGACTCTGCTGATTGATATCTGGGTTCTTTTTCCTCTTTGTTTTTTCAATATAGTGGTGAATCTTGACCGTCGGATGCATCTGCAGCATCAGATTCTGTTGGTGAAATGATGTTGATTGTGGAGCCCACCAAGTGGGTGGTCATTTAGTAAGGTTTCGGGGATTACGAGGAATCGTGTGGTCCTCAGCCTCTCCACAAAAGCCTAGGGCATTGGTTAGGCCTACCATGTCGGATGTGAGTGGATTCTGCTTTCAAAAAGTTCCCCACACATGATAATGATATTATGGATAGAAATCCTTTAAAAAAATGTGGCAAATCAGTGGAGACTGGAGAGGAAGGACATCATGAGGCCATATTTTAATGATTTTAAAATGTGGCAAATCACTGAACTTGATCTGCCTCTCATTTAACTATTACTCATATATTTAACTATAATAAACTTGGGATTCTTTTAAAATAATTCAATTCTGAGACTTTTCTTAACATGTGAAGATCATTTCCAAGCTTACAGGTGAGCCTCACATGAAGTAATTAATTATTAAGATGATTTTCTTTTATTTAGAATTAAATTTTAATGGTCCATATTGCTCCTCCTGGATTAAGATTTAGCTCACTAACTTCTCTATGGAGGGTTGTATGATGTGAACATGTGAATTATTTATACAAGCAAAGCTAGAGCCCAGTGAATTAAAAACAATGCTTGTGTGAACAAAAGTGAAGAAAATAAGTGGAAAAACAAGTAGAGAAATTCATCATTATATGTAAATTTGGAATGTGGATGGTTTTCAATTACCACTATTTTCTCCACCATTCCCCTTTATTTGCATAAATCCAAGTTTTTATCACTCCTTACATTTTGTGACTAATTATTAAGGTGCAGTACATTACCCAAAAAAAAAAAAAAGGAAAATTATTCAGGGAATTAGGGTTTAGGTTGTGTTTGGCAAGTTAGTTTGTTTCCTCTTATTGTCCTAGAACTATTTGAAAAGGCATTTAGATTATTTGGTAATACATCTGTCAATATCTATTTAAAATGAACTTTAGAATTACTGCCTATATTTCGTAAAGTGAAGAAAATGCCTATATTTCGTAAAGTGAAGAAAATGGGCTGATTTTAAATAGACATCAACCTCTGAAGTGGAAAGAGGTTAGAGCTCCAATGACTTGGACGTCGTCATAGGGCAATCCGTTTTTTATTTTATATATATATATATATTTGGGATTGTAAATCACAACCCAAACTGTTATACATATTTAGAAGGTCAAACACGATTATGGCCAAAATTTCAGTCATTAAATCATTTTAGACTCTTATGATATTTGAAAGAAAAAAAATTGTGAACCACTGAATTTGAATTTCTAGAGTTTGTGGGCCTAATATAAAGATCCGAAACATACATCCTATTCAAAAGACCAATAATGGCTATGGGCTCATATAATAGACCTTGGTTCCTTGTAGATCGTAAGAAATTGACAAGAATATTTCGACCGTTGATGTATTAAGCTCTAAAAATGATTGGGTTTTCACGTTATTCAACCCAGTTAGTTTTTTCCCATTTTCTAAAATTTGGGTCTACAAAAATAAACTTGAACCATTGGACAACTTATATAAGGAACTTAAAGATGACCATCATATCAATTTTGAACCGTTGATGTTTCATGAATCTTACTATATTTGCAAAAATCAGTTACCATTGGATCTGAATTTTTGGATTTTATGTCACTTTATCAAGATCCGAACTGTTGACCCTATTTAGAAAATCAAGAACAACTATGAGATCACATATCGGCCCTTGATTCCATGTGCACTGTGAGAAGTTGATAAAAAACCGTTCAACCATTTATTTTTTAAAGCTTAAACTAGTTGGGTTTTCACGTCACTGATCAGCCTAGTCTGGTTTTCGTTTTTACTTTATTGTGGGGCCCTAAATGTCAATTCGAACCGTTGGCTTTCTTCACAAGATCAAGGTTGGCTACCACCAAATTTTAACCATTAATTTAATTTTTTTTTACAGATATTGAGATATTTGAGAAATACCGCAAACCCTCAAAATATGGATATCTGGATTGCCAAGGGCCACCTAATCAAGATCGGAAATGTTAATTCTCTTTGAAATCTTAAAAGGCGGATCAAGTTTTAATCCTTGATTCTGTGACTCTTCAGAAATTTATGAAAAAACGTGAATTGTTGGATTCATAAAACGTTTATTTCAAATAGCTAGGATAATTATTTTACATCTATTATATATAGATCTTTGGGCTCGTTTGGCGAATCTTATATGTACGAAGTAGAACTTCATGAAATAGATCTATATGACATAGATTTTTTCCAAATATACCATTTGGTAAGTCAAAAAGACTATGAAATAGACATTTCTTAATTCAATGGTTCACAGTTTTTCACAACTTTTTCAGGATCCACGAGGAATCATGGCATCAAATTCAATAACCTACTTGTTTTCAACCTTCGAAAGAGGATTAATGGTGCGGATTGTGATTTTGGGGCCCACAAAAAAAATCCAAAAATGCATATCTAAGGTTATGCCATTTTCACAAATATCTTGAGATCCATGCTAGATCAACAGTTCATATTTGACTTCGTTTCTGCATTTGAGGCTCACAAGATATCCAACAATTTATTATGGAGAATGATTCATTTTGCTATTTTATGGTATATTTGGAAGGAAAGAAATGAGAGGATATTTAAAGGCTCTTCATCTTCGATGGTTGATTTGATAGATAAAGTTGATTTTAGGATTGCAAAATGAGCTTCAATTCAAATGGAGTTCACAACTATTAACTTGAACGATATTATCTATAATTGTGAAGCTTGTATGGGATGTCTCCCTTTTAAGGAGAGAAGATTTGTCTCTGGGTCTCCCCCTCCTTTTGACGTTTTAAAGTTCAATGTGGATGGAGATTCCAGGGGTAAGTCAGGGCCTGTAGGAATTGAAGGCATGTTGCGTAATTGTAAGGGTGGGATGCTCCTTATGTTATCTACGAATGTGGCCATTTGTGACTCGAACGAAACCGAGGTGTTAGCTATTTTGGAGGGTCTTAGGTTGTTTGCAAGGAGATATATTGGTGCTCTTGTGGTGGAAAGTTATTCCTCAAATGCGATCACTTGGGTATCCAACCAAAAAGATTTTACTTGAAAATTTCAATTCCATTTTAATGAGATTAGGGAGCTTTCGGCCACTCTAACTGTCTTTTTTCGTCAAGATGTTAGATCAGCCAACTCGATCGCGGATGCACTAGCCAAGCAAGGGGTTGAGAGGTTGTCTCTATGGGTGGGTGTGATTATGTAATTGGGTTGAGGTTGGTATAATACTCTTGTACCTTCTCTTTTAACTTTTCTCTCTTTATTTTTTTCAGCTTTGTATTTATATTCTCTTTTCAATAAAGTTTTTGTTAATGTTTAAAAAAAAATGATATCCGCCGGTCCATATCTTATTTCAAGGGCCTATAATTAGAAAAATAAAGAAAAAAGAAAAAAAAACATACTACTGTTTATCAATTAAATTAACATGTAACATTTCTTCATAAACTTTTCTAAATCTGCGACGAATCAAGGGATGACAATTCGCCCCATAGTCATTTTGAGGCTTCCAAAGAGAATCATTGGTTATGATCTTCATCTATGGGCCTACAAAAGTCCATGAGGAAGATCTAAGTCTTCAACTTTTTTCCAAGTATCTCGAGATCCGTGACAGATCAATGGTTCAAAATTGGTTTCATAGTCTTTGGTTTAGATTTCAATTTAACTTCCCACAATTAAAAATATAAGAAAAACATGGGTGATGGGACTGGTGGTGTATCATGTGAGACCCAGCCAATATAAATAATACATCAACGGTCCATAGTATTTCAAGAATTTTTTGAGATCCACAACTATTGAAAGGCTGCAACTTGACTCAGTAGTCGTTTTTGGCATTTAAAAGAGAACCAACGGTTCTGATCATGATATAGGGGCCCACAAAAGTAAAAAAAAATGCTTATCTAAGGGTCTATGAGTTTTCATAAATATCTCGAGATCCGTAAAGAGTTAACGGTTCAAATTTAATATTGTGGCCTTATTTGACGTGATTAAGACATCCAATGGTTTAAATATTAACTGAATATAACATAATTCAAGTAAAATCGCACCAACAACAATCTACCGCTTATATTATCGTACATGCGTCCCATCTGTATGCTTTAGATGAAACGTCTACTTGGAGTTGTATACTTTCAACAGTCTATTTTCAAAAAGAGAGGGTCTACATGGACCGAAAATCATGGCACGAAAAGTGCCATGAACCCAAGTGGCCCCTTGGATCTGATCTTGGATCTGATCGGATCAGATCTAAGATCAGATCCAAGGGGCCACTTGGGTTCATGGCACTTTTCGTGCCATGATTTTCGGTGCAAATAGAGTTTTTGTTTCAAAAAAGTGACTCTATCAAATAGGTTTGAGACATTTAGACGTGAGAAATAGAGATGCCAAAAGATAAGACCTGCCTAATTCATCTTGCAAATTAAAGAGTCCACTGTATCCAAAAGGACCAAAACACCCAATCATCCGGGGACCCAAGAAGTTTTTCTTGGGAACAATATGTAAAATAAGAAATTTTGAAGGGACCACATGTAAGAAGTATTCAGAAAACATATGGCCACCCACTCCCCTATCCAACCCTGCCTTCAATCAAAAACTGTTTTCATGTGACAACGTTGACAGGCTTTCATTCCTATTTCAGGAAATCATGCTTTCATGTCACAAATTGGAGAAAACTCCAAAACTATAAACCCATCAGTGTGGCCCACTGAGCAAATACAGCCCACCACTGAATTAAATGTCCTCTTGTGTATTATTTTTATAGGCAAATTCACTGCAATGGTTAAACCTTGAGAACGGTTGATTGAACAAAGGTCAAACATCAAATTGCTAAAATTGTTTTTTTTTTTTGTTTTTGTTTTTAGAAGAATAATGTGTACTTTATTTTTTTTAAAGATTATTCTTTTTTCTTTATGAAATTTGACTTTTATTAAATAGACTTCTTTTTCTGACAGTTCTTTGTGAGCTTGACTGGGCAATAGGGGTAGTTGAGTACGGGCCACTCTCCCTCTATGAGCATAGAAAAATCAGGTCTTTGTCTGTACTTGCACCATCACTTATCCGAGCATTGAAAGATCATGTCCTCGTCTCACTGCTAATTTACCTGGATGCAAAGAAGATATTTACACGTCAATGTCCATTCTAACTATTTTGGGGAAGAGGATCTTGTTGCACAAGTCATTGCAACGTGGTGGTGAAGCCTAACACTGCAACGTGTACAATCTTTTTAAAATGAGATTGCTTATGAATACGTACTTCTAGGCCCTCCCAAAATGGCTACTAGAGGTCTGCACTCACATGGGCATTGGAGGGCGCATTTGGGAGCCATCCCGGCTAGGCATGTCAAACGGGAGCGCCGGCCGCCCAATTCCGGCCCACCCGTGTCATGGCCCGGGCGGTGCCGACCCGCCAGATGGAATGAGCCGTGCCGTGCCGGCCCATCAGATGGAGCGGGCTGGGCTGTGTCGGCTCTTCGTGCATGCCGTGCTCGGCGTGTCTCTTTTAAATTTTTTTTTTTTTTATTATTATTTTTCTCCTTTTCAATATTAAAATAAAAAATTAGAGCACAAGCACGGATAATGATAAAGATATTTAAGTGGTTCGGTTAAACTTGACCTACTTCATTGTGAAAAATGTGAGGGTTCGAGTATTTATAGACTTGAAATTTATGAAACTCAGGGTGCCAGGGTTTTTTAATAAGAATCTCCCGCATGATTTAGACAATTCAAAAATCCAATATTTGAAATTCATAGACGCCCACCAGAAATGAATCCTGTAAATTTGTAACTAAAGGAGTCTGTACATTGAAATGAGGATCTATATTAGGTTTGCCCTTGCCTGATCCCCATTTACATCCCACCAGAGTGGCTAGTGACTTGGGTGGGTTTTTCAAATCTTCTGCTCCTTCCTGGATTCACCCCTACATGAGGATAATGTGGAAAAAGGTGACATTTGTTAACCTTGTTTTAGCAGAGGAACCTAGTAATAATGTTCTTAGAAAGTTGCACCATGTTATGAGATTATGCAGTGCAATCCACAAATTGGAGACTAGGTCTAGGAATTGAGATATGAATGACCCCTAAAGTCCACACAGGTTTGCCTACCATGGTTAATCCATTAATAACACTTTGAACAAGAGCACCACAATTCTGAAATATGCACATGCAAAGTCATGAAGAATCTTGACCAGTAAAGCATATAAATATAACCCACTCTAAGTTAAGATATTTAAGTGGTTCGGTCAAACTCGACTTACTCCACTAAGAAGAATGGGATGGTTCGAGTATTTATTGATTTTGTAAAATTAAAAATGACACAAAATACCCTTTATATGACTATTTTATGGCTGTTGGGGGGTAAAATGGATAATTTAAAAAAAAATAGTCATTTTTGGGCGGGCCAGGCCTGTCATGCCTGGCGTGTGGCAGGGACCATGCTAAACGGGCTCGGGGGCTGTGCCGTTGACTGGTTTGGCCCGGCCCGGCCCATTTGACATGCCTAGTCTCAGCAGAGGATTCTTGGCTGGTTTTTATTGATATGGAAAATCTACGTTCGATCGAATCTGAAGCCAAGAGGTTTTCCTCTTTCCTTGGCACATTCGGGTAATGTCATTAGAGACGAATCTTCTATGATTTTCCTTGATTGCGAGGAAATTCTAGATTTGGGTGAATAGAGAAAAAATGAGAAAAGGTTTTCTAAATCCCCAAAATCTATAAAAAAAAATCCACACTCTTTGATTGATTCCTCGGTCTTAACGTCCCCATCGAATTTTGCAAATCCACGGAGGAAAAGAAGCACCGAAGTCACAAGGAGTGATCCTCCTAGGTGCTTCCCAAACCTAGAATGCGGCGACTCCTTTCTCAAAAATCCTCAAAGGGGATAGCATGGTTCTAGGGGAATGAAGGAATTCTTTGGATAGAGGATTCCTCTCCATGTACTCCCCGTTACTGCACTGAAAACCGACCACGACTCCTCTCCGACTCATCTTCGATCGAATCCCCCTCCCCCCAATCTTTCTCACTGCTCATGTGATTGGAGCCTACATTATCGGAGGCTGCTGCATGATCAAAGATTGGAGATCCCTCTGGTTTCCCCTCCTACAAACTCCCCGTCTCATAGGGATGACAATTGGTCGGGTGTAAATGGGAACTAGCCCTGAGGACCCACTCCTATTAGGGGTGGGTTTGGTAGTGTGTTGTTAAGGTTCGAGTTGGGTATAGTTTTCCATGCACTAACTCGAGTCGGGTTCGGGACGGATTTGGGTTTTCAGTGTGTTTAGCTTACCCTGGCCCATATGTCTTTACTTTATATATAATTTAGCAAAGCTCTTTATATAAGCAGTGACATTTTTGTAGATGTCATGAACTTAATCCTTCTCTATTACATGCAGTTTTTTATATCCTCATCATGACCAGTAGCCAATTTTCATTTTTTTCCGGCAAAATTAGCGAAAGGTCCCTATAAGTCGATGTTTCCAGCCTCCAGTCCAAAGAAATACTTTTTAAGGCCTATGGTCCATTCAGCTAGACTGTTTGCAGCCATAGGTCCCTGCGCCCACATGTTCTCATTTTTCAAGACTAAATTGCCCTTTCAACCATTTTAGGCATAAAATTTAGAAATTTAAAATTTAAAATTTTATATTATCTCTCTTCTGCAATGAGTTTGTAGGGTTGGATTGTGCTACTCTCTCCTTCTTCTCTCCCTGCTCCTCTCTCGTTTTCTTTCTCCTCCCCGCTTCCCGTCTCTCTGGTCCCTCTTCCTCTCCTTCTCCGCCATCTCTCGCTCCCCTCTCTTTCCTCTCTTGGGTAGAGTGACTTGTAGGAACTGACGGCTCGCAAATAGGACTCTCGGTTAGAGAATTACGAGCGAAAACGTCGGACTTTCCAATACTTAGGCTCGAAAACGGCCCGCGGGGGGTCCGGAACGTGAAATGGCCCCTGAAAAAATTCAAAACTAGCACGAGCACATCATTCGAGGGTAGAGTGACTTGTAGGAACTGACGGCTCGCAAATAGGACTCTCGGTTAGAGAATTACGAGCGAAAACATCGGATTTTCCAACAATTAGGATCGAAAACAGCCCACGAGGGGTCTGGAATGTGAAACGGCCCCCGAAAAAATTCAAAACCGGCACGAGCACATCGCTCAAGGGTAGATTGACTTGTAGGAACTGATGGCTCGCAAATAGGACTCCCGGTTAGAGAATTACGAGCAAAAACATCGGATTTCCAACACTTAAGCTTGAAAACGGCCCGTGGGGGGTCTGGAATGTGATACGGCCTCGGAAAAATTCAAAACCGGCACGAGCACATCGCTCGAGGGTAGAGTGACTTGTAGGAATTGACGGCTCACAAATAGGACTCTCGGTTAGAGAATCACTAGCAAAAACATCGGATTTTCCAACACTTAGGCTCGAAAACGGCCCGCGGGGGGGGGGGGGGGGGGGGGGACGGGTCGTGAAATAGCCCCCGAAAAATTTGAAACCGGCAAGAGCAAATCGCTCGAGGGTAGAGTGACTTGTAGGAACTGACGGCTCGCAAATGGGACTATCGGTTAGAGAATTACGAGCAAAAACATCGGATTTTCTAACACTTAGGCTCGAAAACGGCCCGTGTGGGGTCCGGAACGTGATACGGCCCTTAGAAAAATCCAAAGCCGGCACGAGCACATCGCTCGAGGGTAGAGTGACTTATAGGAACTGACAGCTCGCAAATAGGACTCTCGGTTAGAGAATTACGAGGGAAAACATCGGACTTTCTAACACTTAGGCTCGAAAACGGCCCACGGGGGGGGGGGGGGGGGGGGACGTGAAACGGCCCCCAAAAAAATTTGAAACCGGCAAATGCACATCGTTTGAGGGTAGAGTGACTTGTAGAAACTGACGGCTCGCAAATTGGACTCTCGGTTAGAGAATTACGAGCGAAAATATCGGATTTTCCAACACTTAGGCTCGAAAACGGCCCGCGGGGGGTCCGGACCGTGATACGGCCTCCGAAAAAATTTCGAAACCGGCACGAGCACATCGCTCGAGGGTAGATTGACTTGTAGGAACTGACGGCTCGAGATTCTGACTCCCAGATTGCTCATATAGTTGAAATGTAGGTTTAACTTAAAACATTAACTTAAAACTTAGGAAATCAGATTCTGAGTGCCCAAACTGAGAAAATGGGCTCCGGTGTCCGTGAAAACTGGATGGGCACGAGCCCATGGTCATTCATGACTTGCCGGAACTGACGGCTAGAGATTCCGACTCCCGGATTGCTCGTATAGTTAAAACGTAGGTTTAACTTAAAACTTAGAAAATTAGCCTACGAGCGCCCAAACCGAGAAAATGGGCTCTGGTGGCCGTGAAACTGGACTGGCACGAGCCCATAATCATTCCTGAGTTGCCGGAACTGACAGCTCGAGATTCCGACTCTCAAATTGCTTATATAGTTGAAACTTAGGTTTAACTTTCAAAATTTTGCTCTTAATACTTAATTTTATTTATATTTACTATAGATTCATAATTTTTATAATTAACTATTAATATTTGTTTTCCTTTTTTGTCTTCAGGTTTGAGAGCATTGGATCGATCACGGCACCCCGCCCAGCAAATATATTTGTTTTTGTTTTTTTTTTTAAGTGTATTTGTAATGATTATAATTTGTTCAAACATTTGTACTGTTTTAAATATTTTTAATATAAGACTTTGTTTTGTTATTAGTATTTTTAATTGGTTGTTATAGTTGCAGATATATAATATATTCAGGTATAAATACCAGTATAAAAAAGCAGGATAAAAATTGTGAAATTTGAAAAGAATTTAAAAAACAATTTATTAGCATTAGCAACCGCCATTGTGGTTGCAAATGGCGGTCGCAAAAAGAAAAAAAAATTAAAAAAAATTAAAAATTTAAAAAAGAGCATTAGCGACCGCCAAAGGGTTGTATTGGCGGTCGCAAAAAAGTTAAAAATTAAAAATAAATTATTTAAAAAATTAAACAAAAAGTATTAGCGACCGTCGTTTTTACCTTTTGCGATCGCCATTGGTGGTGGCTAAAAGTGATTATCAGAATTTAGAAAATAAAAAAAGAACATTAGCGACCGCCATTTATACCTTTAGCGACCGCTAATAGCGGCCGCTAAAAGGGGTTGCGCGGTCGTTAATACATTTTTGTGACGAAGTTTCCGCAGCCGATACTTGGTGGTCGCTAGGCGGTCGCTAAAGAGTATTAGCGACCGCCAGGTGACTTTTAGCGACGGCTAATGGCGGTCGCTAAATTTTGTTTTCTAGTAGTAAGTTAAACCAACTCTAAAAGAATCTATTAACAAAAAGCTTCTCATTCTTCCTCCCATAACTCAATAAATGAAAGAACTTTTGAAGAAGTTGCAAAGTTAAATCTCAAATTCAGAAGTCAATAAATGGAGGAAATAAGAAGAAAAGAAAAGGAAACCAATCCCCTAAAAAACAAACTCACCAACCTCAAAAGACTAATTACCAATCTAAGCTAAATTTAGTCAAATCTAAATATCATGGTGATTAGTCCAAATTAAAAATTTATCAAGTCAAATCTCCTATAGTTGGTGAGACTTTTACTTAAGGCCTTGGACCTCATTGACCAACCTATCCTTTTTAGTTAAATCTTTTTGTTGGTCATGATGTTGCATTTGCATTTTATACTTTCTTAGTTTCATTTATTAAAATGCTATGTCTATTTGTAATCAATTGATTTTGTCATCATGCACCATTCTAGTTAAATATCATGGTTTTCAAAATCACTTTGATTATAAGTTTCTCATGTTAGATTTGCTTTTTACTCACATATAGTTATATATCTTGCAATGCATTTCTACATGTTCAATTGATTATGGTTTCAAAAGCTTTCATAGCTAGATCCTACATAATCAATTGATTTTGCAAAATCATTTGTTTGAATGTTATAGTTTGATTTTTCTTTAAAAACAAATTATTTGAATCAATTTAGATTTTCCATTAACTTTCTAAGTTATAACTTTTGGTATGGAAAATATGTTTTAAATTTGTATGAACCCTTGTAGTTATATTCTTTGGACTACAAATTGATTATTGATAATGTGTTATCTTCAATTTCATGCTCATTTTGTCCATTGTTGGATTTTGCTTATGATTTGAAGATTGTATGAATTGAAAATGTTTTCAAGCATTGTTAGTTATATTCATTCAAACATTTTCTTTTGAGTTTATTTCCTTGTGCTAATGGTTATAAGTTTTAAAAGGAAATAATTTTTATATGCCATTTTGCATCTTTGCATCGTATGTCTCAACTCCATCTGTCCACAATTCCTTCAACTCCTCTATCAACGGTTGCATATAAACATC
Source organism: Litsea cubeba (assembly GCA_012931725.1). Taxonomy (NCBI): domain Eukaryota; kingdom Viridiplantae; phylum Streptophyta; class Magnoliopsida; order Laurales; family Lauraceae; genus Litsea; species Litsea cubeba. The sequence continues at coordinate 19,892,502 of CM022950.1, forward strand.
GATGTCGTTCCCAGGAGACTTAGGGCCAGGAATAAGCAATGACAACATGAAAAATGATTGTTTCATACACATCCATGGCGGCAAGTTGTATGGAATGAGAATGACCGGCCATGTGCTGTGAGCAATACTCATGGTAATAAAAGGACTGAAACCATCGCTCGCTAAACCAAGTCTAACATTGCGAGGCTCCAAACCGAACATCGGGAATTCATCGTCTAAAGTTGACCATGCCTTAGAGTCTGCAGGATGCCTCAACACCTCATCCTTTATGCGGCCCTGTTCATGCCATCTCATGTACTCGGCTGTTTTTGAAGACATAAATAACTTCTGAAGCCTCGGTTTCAATGGAAAATAACGCTAAATCTTTGCAGCTATCTTCTTATCTTTTGTAGACGAAGTTACAGCTTATTTAGTAGCAGACGATTTCCACCTAGACATACCACATATGGTACATTCATTCATCTTCTCATATTCCTTCCAATACAGCATACAATCATTTGGGCAAGCATCTATTTTTTTTGTAGTGGAGGCCAAGATCCCGAAGTATCTTTTTTGATTCATAATGGTTCTTGGGCAACATTTCACCAACAGGAAGTGCCTCTTTTAATAACTCAAGTAACATGTTGAACGATTTGTTACTCCATCCGTTAAGACACTTCAAGTGAAATAACCGTACAATGAAAGAAAGCTTTGAGAATTTAGTGCAACCCGGGTATAGTTCATTCTCAGCATCCTTCAAAAGTTTGTAAAATTTTTGTGCTTCCATGTTGGGCACATCCAGAATGCTTTCTTCCGGTGATTCATTATCTTCCCCACCATCTAAGTTTGGTATTCCGAATGCATCATTTAACGTTTCATGCATTTCATCGCCCTCCTCGGACTCATCACTAATATATTCACCTCCATATATATCCTCCCCATGGCTCGTCCAGTTGATGTATCTCTGCATTATCCCATTCCATAATAAGTCACCATGCACATCTTCTCTATTCTTATAGTACTTGTTACAACATTTAATGCATGGACACGGGATCTTGTCATCATCTGTTGCATGGTCAAACGCAAAATTTAGGAATTCTATAACAACATTTAGATACTCAGGGCTCGATCTTGACTTATGCATCCAACTTTTATCCATCTTAATATCCGGTTGAAGCTGTAACCTACCGATGAAAAACAGACGATCACAAAAGGCATGTGATGTGAGTTTAGAGTAGGATTTTACATTCACACTACAAGAGAATATTTTATGAAAATTTGATCGCCTACAATAACACTACAATAACACTCAACAATTTTTCTTAGCTAAAATCCACTAAAAATCTGATCACTATACCTTAATTCAAATAACAAATAATAGAAAGTATAGCTGTGCATTTTATATATGCCCTTACATTTTCCAATTCTTATTCTACTGTTCAGCTGTAACAACAGGAACAATACAGTGTTAAAAGGCCACCATGAAACCAGCCTCATCCATATATTACAGAAATTTTTTTCAACAAATGAGTTTTTACTTATTGATTTGGAAAACATTTTGCACCCTCTGGCCAGGTCTTTCAAGAAATGACAAAATGATCAAACATATTTATTGCATCATATGAAGAGGATCATCACCATTAACTGAATAAAACAAAACCCAAACAAGCAATTGCAGAAAAAGAAAACAATAGGGATTGAATCGACCAAAACAGACATCATACCCAAAGAATAAATAGCAATGATAGAAAGAAATCAGAAGGAATTCGTAGAAAACATAACAGAAATAAACAAATATGAAAAGATCAAGAGGAGATAAGATCAGATTAAAAATAAAAAAGATGGAACCAGATGATGAATCACACAACTTGTGCCATCAGTATGTCTAAAATTCAATACCACTCCCAGCCCATTAGATCACACATGCACCACACCCCATCTATCTCCACCATTTGTTCCAAACTGCTCCTTCAAATAAATATCAGCACCCATTCATTCATTCATTCAAGTAAAAACAAGTCAGGCATGTCCACATAACACATTCCAGATATATATATATATATATTAAAAAAAAAACCACATTCTTAAGTATCACATATATTCAATTCATTCATAAAATAGTCCCCAAGTCCACTATAAAAAGACAAACCATATAACAGGCAACAGTTGCAGGCTACATGTTCCTTACTTTTGCAGCCACTTCAACTGCTACTCTTCTTTTACATTACCAGACACAAAACTAGGCCCAAATGAGTCTCTTGGAATTTTTTCATGACTGATGCCCAAGTGGGGGTTGTGATGTGATACCAACCAAACACCAGAGTATACTTTGAATACATACAGAGCTTGAATCAATTTTAAGACAAAATCCTCAAACTAGACACACAAGGATCCTATACTAGATCTGGATCCGATTTCAAAGTTTAAATAAAAAAGGCACCACCATACCTGATTCATCTATCAATCAAACACTATTTGTATTTGGAGGATGAAAATAGGTCCAAAAGCACAAAACCCCAAATTGAGAATACTTAGTATGGGTCTAGTATTTAAACCTGTTTTTAATTTAGGCCTAGGTCTAATTCCAGCTAGTCCATGAATATTTCATACTCAAGGACCCAAAACCTTATTGTGTTTATTTGGTTTCACTCAAATTTAATTTCCTACACATGGGTTTAAAATTTCAGTAATCCATAACCACTCATCTGTGAATAAAATGTTGGATCAGACAACAAACATAACTAGGCCCTACTGAAAAGTAATCTTGGTTTGAGTTCATGAGGGTGGCAGCATATCAGGTTTTACAAACGTCATAGTAAAACTCATACCAACCCAAAAATAACTAGACCTTCTTCTTCTTCCTTTTTGATAAAATAACTAGACCCTATTGAGAAATAATCTTTGTTTGAGTTCATGAGGGTGGTATAAGTAGATCCTATTGAAAAATAATCTTGGTTTCAATTCATGAGGGTGGGAGTTGCTGTACAGGAATTGGTCCGTTCCAAGTCCAGCATCTAAAAGAAAAGGTCCAAAGCATATATCCATTTAGCTTACCATTGCATGATACAACTTTCCTAAAGGACTAAAAACAGACAGAAACAGAGAGTTAAAAAGCCTACGCGCGAACGACCTAAACCACCATCCAGCATCATAAAGAGGAGATAGGATTTATGTTACAAGCCAAAAAAATATCCACTAGGGTCGTCTCTATATCCACATTCATCAAGTTCTTCTAAAGATGGCATTTGTCACTCCTTTCAAGTTATCCCTAATAATGTCTAGTCTACTTGAGGGGAAGACTAGATAGAAAAGAAATCATCAGTACTGAAAAAAAACTAATAGATAAAAGGAATATTGATAACCTAGACTAGATACATGTAAGTTACCACCCATACAGTTAGTAGGTGGAATCCTCAAAAAGATACAACCCATACAGTTAGTAGATGGGATTGCTCCAATGAAAAGGGTTGCACCATGACCAAACCCTTAGGACAACACACACACACAACCTACAGAAAGACACAACATATGTTAAACTCATACCCACCTGACTCATACCACGCTGGATGCCATACTAAACCTTACATAGGACATGTAGAGGTTGTGGCTGATCTTCCTCATTTCAACTTCAAACCATAAAAACTCCATTGGATTTAGAAGAACAATACAACAAGTTTGAACAAACACAACATTTTAGTTAAACTCAGAACAACAGAACAAAAAAAAAAAAAAAAGGTAACAAAACCTAAACCCTAACTCACTGCCACAGATCTTTTCCTACTATTCTCATGCACACAAATCTGGATTCTACCCTGCATTCCCACATTTCAAAAATGTAGAAAAACGGATTCCAAGCAAGAAGTAGAAAAAAGACAAAATCTGAAAGAAAACGATGATAAGATCAGAGAAAAAGAAAAACACACACACACAAACACACCTGGATTCAAAGATTATGAAATGACTAGTATAAAAAACCTCATTCAATTTCCCTAAATTCTTTATTCCAGAATCATGAACCATGTATAAAAAAAGGGGGAAATCCCTGAATTTTCTCCTCTTATTTGTTCCCTTCCTCTTCGGTCAAGGCACGACGGCAGCGTCAGCGACCCTCCTTCTCCGGCGATGTGCAGAGGCAACTCTATTCTTCTTATCTGGATTCTGCAACAACAAACTCCGTCTTTTCTCCAAGATCAAAAAACCTCGTCTCTCTGCCTGGAAACCAAGAGAGAGTCGAGATGGGATGGAGATTTTGGGGCTTTCGAATGGATAGGAATTTCAGTCGGATCGGCTGTAAAGGACTGCGTGAGAGAGGAATGAGATCGAGAGAGTGGGAGTGATGGTGAGAGAGGAGGTGGGTTGCTGAGAGGGGTTGATGGAGGTGGCGGGAGAGATGAATGGTTGCAGGGGAGAGATGGGTGAGAGAATGATAGACTGAGAGAGATGGAGGGCGTGCGCAGGGGAGAGAGATGAGATGGGGATGGCTTGCACAGGGGAGAAACGGTGAGAGAAGATGGGTTGTAGGGGAGAGAGTGAGAGGCTGACAGAGATGGAGAGCCCGCGAGAGAATAAAAGAACAAGAGAGGGATCGATGAAGAGTGAGAGACAATGAGGGATATGATGAGAGAGAGGTGGATAACTTTCGCGTTCGGGATATGAACGCACACGAGACCTAAAACTTTTACCATCGGGGGCCACTTATGGTCACCATAATAAATAATTTTTAGCGGCGGCCGGAACAGGACTGACGCTAAAAATACCTTTTACCCTCGAATATAATTGCTGCCGCTATACTTGTTACGGTATAAAACACGAAAAAATTCCAGCGAGCCCTTGGCGCCATTGGAATGGTGTTTTTTAGCACGGACATGGCTACGGCCGCCGGTATAAGTATCTTATGCGACGAATTTTACCGGCCCGCCGTTATAAGTTCGATGCTAAAAATGCATTTTCTTGTAGTGTTAGGACCAGCCTGTTGGGCTCCACAAAGACTAGCATGAACTTCTTTGAGTGTCATTGAATCCATCATTTGGGCTCATAACAAATTAAAAGTTGCTCCTGCTACTCAGCCTAGAGCCTTGAGCATTGTACAAGGACGCGCTGTAGGAGTAACCCATTACCTTCTGGGTGGAATTGCCACAACATGGGCATTCTTCTTAGCAAGAATTATTGCAGTAGGATAATGGCTAGGAGGATTTGAAAGGCATTATGGCATTAAGATTTCCAAAGTTTAGCCAAGGCTTAGCTCAGGACCCCACTACTCGTCGTATTTGGTTTGGTATTGCTACCGCACATGATTTTGAGAGTCATGATGATATTACTGAGGAACGTCTTTATCAGAACATTTTTGCTTCTTCAGCCTCTTGTTGTGACAAGCAGCGTAGAAGTACTCCGTTGAAGGATTTCCTGTAAAAGATTTTTGAAGGAATATCCAAATGAAAGTTTGGGGCTCGCCTTTGGATGCTTACCCGTTCTTTAATTTGGATCTTCAAGTAGGATTCCGAACATAGTGTAATTAATGAACAGATCCATCCAGTCGCCGATTGAAGGTTGAAGGATAGAGATCCAACTTCCAACCACTCGGTGGCATTCAGCAACTGCTTGGTATGTGTTAAAAGGAGGGAGGATCCTACTCTCGCACACTGTAATTTGCATGTTTTCCCCTTCCTTGATTGCCATAGATGCGGCAAGTCCAACCAGGGCATCTGCATAGATGTTTTCACCTCTACAAATGTGGGTGATGTAATAGATGTCAAACTTCTGTAGAAGTGATTGTGCCTTATTGTAGTAAGGCAGCAGATCAGGCTTCCTTACTTCAAATTTCTGATTCATCTGGTTGACGATCAGTTGAGAATCTCCAATCTTTCAGCTGGCTTTTGGTCAAGGTGAGCCCCAATGGTGTGAGAATACTGCGGCCTTCTCCCAAACCGACTGGGTTTTGGGCATTGTAGCCCATTTTCTCCATAATATTTTGTGCCACAGGACTATATAAGGATAGTTGAGGCATACCTTTGTTTTGGGAAGGTTCAAGCATGGAGTTTGATGAAGAAGCATCTGATCTATGGAAGAAGATCAACTTTTCCTTTGCTGAAGTTGCAGAACAACGAAGGAAGCAGACATAGGATCTTCTACGTCAAAAGGTATCTCCATTGGAGTAAAACATGCTGAACTTGATGAGTATCAGCTTGGCTTGACGATGTGTCGTCTTCTGGCTCTGAATCTGAATCCGTGTCTTGCATAATAGACACGAAAGAGACAATAAATTTGCCCCCAGACTTTTGTTTCGCCTTTTTCACTTTAATTGTGATGACCAAAGGCTTTGAAGTCTTAAGGGAGATGATGAATGGAGGTTGACTACTATCTTCGGATTTGCCAGAGGGTTTGTTTTCTTCCAATGATTGTTGAGGACCTTGCCTTTATCTTTCTGGAGATTTTCCGACAAAGGGTATTATTTCCTTCTCATCCTTTTCTTTTTCACCTTCATACATCTACGAGTCTGCAAAGTGAACTTCTTTACCTTTGAAGGGTTTTCTGTCCGCAAACACCTCGATGTATCATGCCGTCATCGCCAACAAACTTGATGCATTGATGTAGAGTTGAAGGAATAACACCAATCTCGTGTATCCAGGGGCGTCCGAGAAGGATGTTGTAACATGAAGGGGTTTTAAATGCATACACAGTGACCTCAGAGATAGATTACTGATTTGTAACTTGAGCATGATTTTGCTAATAGGCCTTTGAGTGCTCCCATCGTATCTAAAGATAGATACAGATATGTGGCTCAGCTTGTTGGGTGGATGCCTAACTCTTCGAGAGCCGAAGTGGAGAGAAGGTTGAGTGCAGAACCTAGGTCGATCTGGATTCTGTGCATAGGCATTTCTTTGATGTACCATGTGAAGTACAGGGGTCGGTTGTGCCTTGTTTCAACAAGTAGGAGGTCATCCTTAGTAAAGGCGATGGTTGCACTGGTTGCATTGGTTGCTTTTTGAATCGTGAGGCATTCGATGCATGATCCCTCGGTTTTCTTATTTTCTCCCTTTGAGGAAGTTTCTGAGTTTTTGACTCGGTAGTCTATTTCAATTTGGAGGACTTGCGGGGCATGTTTGTTGACATCCTCATTCAACTTTTGTAATTATGAAATGAGATTATCACGAGTGCGCGGAGACATTCGCAATAAGTCTAGGATGTGCAGACGTGCAAGTATGTGTTTGAAGTGTTCGATCAAGTCATACTTGAAAGCCTCCTTGGGCATGCATGTTCATCATGGTTGCCATTGGGGGCACTTACAATATCTTTTCCCGAAGGATTTACATAAGTAAAGGAAGATTGGTTGTAATTTTTGTGGTAGTCCCGGCTAGAGCGGTGCCTCTACCAACTTCGAGGGTTTCTTGAGAAGGGTCTTCTTTTAGAAGATTGTCTTCAAGATCAAGAGGCCGTCGTTTTTCATTTACTGGGGATGTATCTTCAGCAGAGTTGCCATCCTTAGTGATGAGTTACACGGAGCATTTTACGGGAATAAGTCATGAACAGCATCCAGCAACTTTTCTTCTTCGTTGACTAATTCATCGTCCCAAGCATCAATAGCTGGGGTTTCTTCATGATGATCAGTCTGGAAGAGTGTGAGTTCTGAAGTCACAGTCTTAGGAGAAGAAACCTAAGAGGTTGCCATCTTTGTGAAAGTCACATGAGACGAGGTAGCCCCAGAGGATATGATGCTAGGCGTCGCCGGAGTATAAGTGATCTCATCAGACGAGGCTTTAAAAGAGTTATAATCCCGAATTATCATATTACAGGCAGTTCTGATAGGAGACGTCGCCAGAATGGACTCTTGGGAGTTAGACTTATACTCAGATGTAAGAGGATCATCGATCCAACAATTTTCTCCATTTTCAGGAGTTAAGGGAGGAGGTACCTGGTGGTCTTTAGGGACTTCCGGCTCTGGATTACGAGGAAGCTCGTTGACGTGGTCTTTCTATTGTTCTAGAGCGAGATGCTGCAAGATCCTCGTATGTTCCTCAAGATCAAGCATGGAAGCCAAATCTTCTTTTTCATCTGCTCTTTGTGGTTCAACATGGTTGATTTTCACTAGAGCAACTATGGGTGTTGGGTCAATAACATTTTTTATACAGCCTCTTGGTCTTCTTCATCATCAGCCCAGGATCCTTGTGGCTGTAATGGGTCATACCAGATTACTGGCATAAGGTGAGTTTCAGGAACCCATTCTTCATCGGAGAGGTATTCTCCTATTTCAAAGGATTCTTCCCACTCGTCGGTGTCGTTGGACTCGTATCCATCGTTGGTGTCGCTGGACTCGTATCTATCAATGGAAAATCCAACTACCGAATTGCAAGAGTATGATGCCCCTTGCGTGACTTCTTTTTTGAATTGAGGTTGCATGAAATCACTGAGAGTGAATTTTCCTACCCCCTTTGAAGTTGCTGGAAGGGACGTTTCTGTTGCCCCAAGTGAAGCGATAGAGGAGGCCTCTGCCTTTTCATTGACTTCCTGTTTTGTCTGGGTCTTCTCATGCCGTTTGAGCTTGAAGAGATGTTTCTTAGCCTGCCTTCGCTGTTGAGCTGTTGGCTTTGTCTTCACGATCTCTTAGTTTTCATCTTCTAGGAGATCGGGATGTACCCATATTGGTTGTCTGTTTGGTGTCGGGTAAGGAACCGGTGCTTCGGACGCTTGAATTCTTTTTATCACCTTGAAGGAAGTAGTGATCTTCTTCTTTGGTGATTTTGATGTTTGTCCACATGACACCATGTTGACAGAGGCAGACCCATAGTTTTCGTCAAAGGTGATGACTCCGTTTTTTCCACATGTCATTTATTTTCTCCCTCACAACGCAAGCATTGATTGAGAGCATTTGAGATCATCTGGTGGTATGGACAGTACTGAGGATCATTGGTTTTGCCAATGTCTCCCGGTCTTTTGGGTTCAGGCAAGGTGAGCTTGCCGTTTGCCACGAGAGCCCCGAAGATTTCATCAACATCTTCATCGAACGGGTATTTCTTAGCAGCGGAGCTTTGAATTTTTCAAGTTCGGCCCCTATAGAGATAGAGGGTCGAACTGCAAGATTGTAGGCATTAACAGGTGCTTGTAGATCCCTAGCGATGTATGACTTGATTTTGGGCTTGTAGAAACAAGCCGGCTCAAGTTGGGTTGACTTAGTTGTTAGGTTGGAGATGGGTCTCTCCTCTTTCATGTAGGCAAGAGGGTAGAACTAGTTCTCCTTGAGTGGGGCCAGGTATGCTGGCTTTGTTGATGTTTGAGACCTTTTTTTGTTTTGGTGAAGGTTTTGGGGACCAAGTCTTGGGATAGACCTGGTTGTTTGTGGGATGAGGCTTCGCGGGGGTGCCGCGGGCTTCGAGCTTCTTGGCGCTCGCCTTTGGTGTCACAGTAGTGACATGTTGAGAGGCGACCTTCTGCTTTTTGGCAGGCGCAGTTTCTTCTTTTGGAAGTGGGAATGGTCCCAGCGTCCCAAAGACAATAGTCTATGGAGTCGAGGTCGACCCGGAGTTCAGAGTGCTGCCGGGGGAAGTCGATGCTTTGGCAGCTGACAGTGCGCTTGTGAGTGCACATGTTTTACTTCTGTTGAATCATGAGTTGGTGCTTGTTCTCATCGAAAGTAATGGTCAAGGAAGCTGCCATTGTTAGTTTTTGAGAAATTTCAGAAACAAGACCACATTCATTAGTAATCACAAGAATATAATGATCATAAATGAGAAATTCTATTGTTGTCTTTTCAAATCGCTTGAGGGATATAACCCAAGCAATATGAAGAAGGTAAAAAGTCATAGATGGTACAATTGTTCTGATCGCAAGTATGGTGAGCCCAGAATGAGCGTTCCAGTGACTGCTAGAAGCAATTGTAAACCTAAATTCGACTTATCGAGAAGTAGAGCTTGCTTGAGGTAAGGAGAATATAAGGTTGGAGTTATAAATGTGCTGGTCGCAAATATAGTAGACCCTGAAAGGGCATACCAGTACCGTTAGGCACAAATGTTGGAGATCGCATCTATGAGATGGGATTCTCTTTTTTTGAAAGACCAAGATTGGTTTCATCAAAGAGAGCAAATGGTATTCCAATCCGAACATGAGCTCAACAATTTCTGCGTGCACCGGTGCCCAGAATGAAATGAACCATAATTTTTCGAATCTGAACCCCAAAACGACAAGAGTTTTTTTTTTTGAAAGGTGAATATCGGATTCATCAAAGAGAGCGAAAGACATTCCAATATGAACACGGGTTCAACATTTCTGCGAGCACCAGTGCTTAGAAGGGAAGATACCAAAATCCTCTCAGATCTGAACCCAAAGATGATGGAATTTTTTTTTTGGAAGATTTTTTTTAAATTTTTTTTTATTTTTTTCTAAAAAACTTTTTTTTAAAGATTTTTTCTAAAATTATTTTTTTTAAGAATTTTTTTTTTAAGATTTAAAGACGAGAGAGTACACATAGGCCTCCTAACCCGGTCTTATGAAACCTCAATTGATAGAATTGCCCTCAGGTAAGGGTAGGATTACTTAATGAAACCGTTTGGAGATCCCTTGCCTTAAACAGTCAAGCTGGCTCCACACTCTGGACAAGGCTTTTCTTGAATCCATCATGATCAAAGAACGCAATTGGTTTAACCTTAGTGGAACGATGGCCCATTCCCCGATCTGAATACGGGCTCAAGAATTTCTATGAGCACCAGTGCTCAAAAGGGAAAGGATCAAAGTTTCTCAATTTTGAATCCAAAATGAGAAATCTAATTTTCTTTTTTCTTTTTTTTTTGTTTTTTTAGATCTCTAATGAACTCATCGAAGAGAAACGATGACACAAATCCCAATTCGAACAGGCTCAACATTTCTGCAAGCACAAGAACGATAGGAGAGGATCAAAGTTTCTCAATTTTGAATCCAAACTGAGAAATCTGATTTTTTTTAGATCTCTAATGAACTCATCGAAGAGAAACGATGGCCCAAATCCCAATTCGAATAGGCTCAACATTTCTACATGCACATGAACGTTAGGAGGGGATCAAAGTTTCTCAATTTTGAATCCAAACTGAGAAATCTGATTTTTTTTTCTTTTAGATTTCTAATGAACTCATCAAAGAGAAACGATGACCCAAATCCCAATTCGAATAGCCTTAATATTTCTGCAAGCACATGAACGATAGGTAGGATCAAAGTTTCTCAATTTTGAATCCAAACTGTGAAATCTGATATATATATATATATTAAATCTCTAATGAACTCATCGAAGAGAAACGATGGCCCAAATCCCGATTCGAACAGGGTCAACATTTCTGTAAGCACATGAACGATAGGAGAGGATCAAAGTTTCTCAATTTTGAATCCAAACTAAGAAATCTGATTTTTTGTTTGAAAGAGAAAGAGTGGAAATAAATTCAAAAATAGAATTAGAAATTTCCAAAAAATCTCATCTCATTTGTTTTTAGATGCGAAATCCAACATAGGCCATCAACTAGAAAGTAACCAAGAAATCCAGAAAGGAAGTATAAGCATAGAGCAAAAATATGGTATGCAAATATTTCATTTCCAAGCATCGTATTCTCAAATGAACGAGTCCCACCAGGTGGAGCCAGCTTGATGGACCGCACTTTTTTCATGCTCGGCGTTTACCGAGGTCGGCGGACGTGGGAGTCCGTTTTGGTCCCACCCTTTCATGCCCGGAGGGCGGAATGCGGGTATCAACATTTTTCTTGGGTGAGTGTGTCAGATTTTCTATTTTACTTGAAATTGTAAGTGGTGATCCCGAGATCGACCTTCGCAAGTAAAAAGGAAATAAACTTCTTTCAAGTTTTCATTGCACATATATTTAAGAAAAGAGACAAGTTTTTGAAATGCCGTAAAAGATGATTTCATTTGTTTTGTCGTGAAAGGCGATTTTTGGTATTTATAGCCGATTTTGGCGTTTATAGCCGATTTAGAATTCTTATCAATAATGAAAGACAAGAGTTGTGAGTTTTGTCTCTTTTAAAAAAAAAATCCAAACTATAATGAAAAGCAAGAAAAGGAAGATCTAACTTCTCAGGAGATTGTGGGGGACTCGTCCAGATTGACGGTCGCAAGCCATGTGTAGACTTCGCCATCATCCATGCAGATGAGAACATATGATGCTCTTGATTCGCTTGGCTTGGCTATAACCTCAGATTTTTAGAGGACAAAGACCAAGAGAATGTCCCATGTCCAATAAAAAGCTAGGTAGTTGGGTTGAAAAGCCACGTCTGAGCCATTGGAGGCAGAAGGAGAAGACAAGGACCTTGGGGGGTACCCCCCAAGGGACTTTTTTCAGCTTGTAGCGGTGGTCGGTGCAGAACTTCAGCGGAGTTTTCTCTTTTCTTTCTCTCGAATTTTCTGTGTCTTTTCCTGATCTATGCTTGGATTTTTCTGGATTTTGATTTCTTTGGAATGCTCTCCTATTTATAGGCATTTAGTAGCCATTTAGGAGAGTTTATGGGCTTTTATTGTCATTAAGCCGCATAATGGGAGGAGTTACAAGATTTATTTCTTTATTTTGTAACTCCTTTTTCTTGGCTTTTGATTGGCCGGTGGAGTTTAAGGGCATTTAATCGCCTTTAATCACCATGATGGGAGGAGTTTCATGGTTTAAATGCCATGAAACCTTTGACGTGTAACTCCCGAATGCTTGCTTCTGATTAGGCCGTCCAAAATATTGAATTAATGACTGCAATAAACCTAGTCAATTAACTGCATTAAGTGGTCGCCGAGGAGTTGAAGAGTCGTGGGCTATGCGGCGTCTTTTGAAATTCTTTTGGCGATGATCATTGATGGATCTTCATGCTGATCGATATCGGATAACCATGTAATTTCAGAAATTGATTGCTAACAGTGGGCCGGTGACATGTCCTATTGATTTCTCGATCGATCGGGTGGAAAGTGCACTTTTTGGTCGACCGGTTGGCGATCAATGATGATTTTGATACTCTTAAAGATGGACCCGTGATTTTGACGGATGTCGACGAATTTGGTGCCTCAAAAGTCTGAATTTTGGAAAATCACAGGAGTCGGAAGCTTCGAAACATGAAAAGGGACCGAAAAACGGCCTTTCGGCGGAAATCCCGCGACCCGGATATCCAGGGTCGCCGGCAACCATGGGCCAAGGTCGCCGACGACCATGGGCCAAGGTCGCGGGCTACGACCCTGGGGGGTTTTCCCCCTTCGGTCGTCATTTTTCGGCCATTTCGTGGTGTAATCTGATTTTTTTTCTTCTGTATTTTCCTTGACATTTTTGCACATTTGTTGGCTTGATTTCCATGCAGAAGACTTAACGAGAATCCCTGCATTTTGAAGTGCAAAGTTTTCAATTTTCCGGGAAAGCCGAAGACTTTGTCGCGTAGAGTTGCCGATTTTCCGTAAAAAATCGAAACTGGGTCAAACAATGTTAGAATGACCTGAAATTTTGAATTGAAGCATCCTGAGCAATAAATAAGACCAACCACATGCTTTGGTTTGAGTTTTGAAACCGTATGGAGTCCTGTCGCTAGTAGACTTGATTCTGTCGCTAGGAAGATGTCGCGCTTTGGTGTGCGGTCAACCGATGTCCGATTGACCTGAAATTTGACAAGGAACCTATTGGAGTCATTTTGAAATGATCCACAAGCTCTGTCTTGGAAACCATGGTCTCGGGGAGCTTCGCCACTAAGAGGCCTGATTTGGCTTCCGAGAGTCAAAGTTTGGTCAAATGTTGTCGAAATGACCTGAAACTTGACGTGTAGCCCTTTGTAAGCATCTTGAAGCCGCCTATGTGCTCTATTTGATGAGTGATGACCTCGGTGGTTCTCGCCATTGAGAGGCTTGATTTAACTGTTCGAGGGTTGATGTAGGGTTAAACGTTGTCGGTTTGACTTAGAACTTGATGTGGAGCCTTTTGGATGTATTTTGGGACCATCCATAGGCTTTGATCGAAGATTTGGTGTCTTCGATGTTGTCGTCGCCAGTAACTCCTGTTCAGCTGTCGGATGAGCGAAGTTAGGCCAAATGATTTTGAAATGGCTCGAAACTTTTTGTGTACTCCTCTCTTGACCTTCTTGAAGGATCTTGCAGTTTTTGTTTAATTCTGACAAGATTTGATTTTTTGAGAAGTAGCATCGTCCATTTGTGGTAAGCTGCGACTTCATGTAGCTTTGTTGATGTTGAAGAGCCAAAGTAATATTTTTAGTGTAACACATATTCATTATCAATTGACTATTTTCCCTACTAGAAAATCTTAGCAAACTTTGATTTTGATGCATCCTCCCATTTTCACGTAATCATGTATGAGCTTTGCTATATTATCTCTCCCCTTAAACTATTTCGAGTTTTCAAATTGGATATGCGTTACGTATGGAGGTTGGACCTTGAAATCGACGTTTTTGAACGTTTCCCTTGCAAATTATTGAATTTGTGAATAACTCCGTGACACGACCAGCAACTTGTCCATTGGCAGGCGCGACTTTATCCGAATGCTCCAAAGTACTAAAAAGAGGGAGACGTGGATCGCTAGGTTTTGGCATTTCGCTTCATGATGGTGGGGCCCACCACTGCTTATCCAACCCAATCGCCGTTGAACATCCAAGCAAGTATTTGGGGTTCAATTTAATTTCTTGAGTTAATGACCTTTTGAATGCGTTTCATTCAATGGTGAGGATTTCTCGGATCAAGGAGATATCACAAAAGCAAAATATTCCAGAGGGCTTGGATTTAGGTTATGGGTTTGGTTGGATTAAGTGGAAGGCCCTGCATTAGGACATGAGAGAGACGCTGTGAAAAGTGAAAATGAAAGGTGGTTAGTTGATAAAGATGTTCAAATATCAGTTTAGGATTTTCTGTGATGTATATGCAACGAAAATGTCCAGTCAACAACGGCCCAACGAAAGCCAGCTCTGCAAGTTCTAGATAGGTGGATAAGTTGGAGAGGAGGGGATTTGATATTTCAATGCCCCTTAAATATAAAATTTCTAATTTGGTGACTAAAAAAGTATCTAAATGTCACCAGAGTCGATTGACTGGTGTACACTTTTTCCTTTTTTTTTTATTTGTCCTTAATCCCATGATATCATGGGATCCAGGGCAAGAAAGAAGAAAAAAGTATACTATAGTTAAACGACTCTAGTGACATTTTATGAATTTTAGTCATGAAATTGAAAATTGAGTGTTTAAGGGGCATTGAAATGTCAAATCCCCTATATAGATTTGTTTTAAGAGTCAGGAAGCTAGGATCCCCTGTGGCACCACACCTATTACACCGAGAAGATGTAACAAAATTCATGAAACTCCATCTTGTAGCCCTAAGAATGATACTCCAGGCCGTTCACAATGGTATCATCAGGTTTCAGTTCAAATGGAGTGGGTCCCACCATTCAATTCTGCACAAGATGAAAATGTAACTCACTGCTGACGTGACCTCGCTTCTGATGTCGTGTTAATCACAGTTCTCATCACATGATCAATCATCTGGTGGGATCCACTTTATTTTAAATGAAAAGTGAGGATATTTCACTATCGGAGATGACATTCATCTTGAAAAAATCCAAATAAATTAGCTCTGCAGGGCCCATGACCGAGTTCGAAGAATTTGTTACATAGTTCACTGTAGCTGGTACAGAGGATTCGGGCTCTTGATTTAGACGTTTATTGGGCCCTCCAGACGATCATATAAGAATCTGGATGCTATGAGGCATTGTTTCATACAATTGCATAGGGTCCTAAGGCCTAAGCCCTAAGCCCATCCCTACAATTCATTCCGTAGGCCCATATCTAAAATTCAATCAGGTTAACATTACTATCCATGTTATTTGACTCAATTTTTCTTTTATGATTTTTTCTTTTAAAATAGTCCCCTATAATTTTATTATTTATATATATCTCTCGCTTTTTCATTTTAATACCTTCCCTAACATCAAAATCAGTAATCTTAGTGAGAACTCTAAGCTGAGCTAAGCTCAAGGTGGCTTCTGTGATGCCGAACCTGTCCTCAAGTAAACATCAAGGTTTTTAAATGACATTAAATGAGAATGTACATTTTCCTCTCTTCTATCATTACTCGCCTTAATAAATCCTACAATATCTCTCATTAATCAATTAGTTTAGGCTTTTAAATGAGATTAAATGAGAATGTACATTTTCCCTCTACCCTATCATAACTCTCCTTAATAAATCCTAAGATATCTCTCCTTAATCAATTAATCAAATCTATCTTTAATTAGTTCGATGGTTTCTAATCCTTATCTCCTCTTATCTTATTACTAATTAAATATCCCTAAATTATCTTTCTTCATATCCTTATACTGCATATTTCTAAAGAAAGATAACATCGGCTTCTCCTTGAGCTAAATCAACTGCTTGGCCCATTTACATATTAAATATTTAAAACTTATTCTTCTTTGATTATCTTTTCTTATTGAATAAAATCACTTTGATAAAATATGGCTACAAAATAATAAAAAAAACTATCATTATGATTTTTAGCGAAAACTTTGATTCATGAAAGTCTTTTTTTAAGTCCATTTAACTAAAAATCGAGTTTAAGAATAATGTATGTCTTAATGGGCAGGGGCCTACATATATAGGACAACTCTTATCATTTGGTAGGGCCTTAGATTGGGACATTCCTATTATCTGAGATTTCTAATAACTCCTTTTTATTACCATTCCTTATTAAATAAAATTTCTTTGACAAAGAAAGTTAAAAATAAGGAAGGATGCTCTAGCATTCTAATTTTTAGTGAAATATGATTTTTTCTTATTTTTAAAGTCTATTTAACATAAAATTGGATTTAAGAAGAACAATGCAAGCCTCAGTCGGCAGGGACAATTCTTATCATTTGAGATTTTGAAAAAAAAAATCTCTTTTTCTTTAGAAAGTTAAAAATAAGAAAAGAAATTCTAACATTCTAATTCTTAGTGAAACGTAAAAGTCTTCTATTTTTAAAGTCTATTTAACCAAAAGCTGAATTTAAGAAGAATGATGCATATCTTAATTGGTAGGGACCTACATGGGACGATTCATATCCTTTGAGATTTCTGACAAATTCTTTTTCTTTGATCATCATGTGTATTAAATAAGTTATATTTGATAAAGATAGTTTAAAAAAGGAAATAATCCACAATTATTATTTTTAGTGAAGATTGTTTATTCATGAATAAAGGTTTTTTACTTTTGAAGTATAATTCTTTCAAAAATGTAATTTTCTAAACTTACTATATTACTCTTTGTCCTTTTGTAATCATGGGCACATTTTTCTTTATAGCTTGATCTTTTTAAATCTCATTATATTTAGTGCTTTATCGTTGTTTCTAAAATGTAATTTTTTTAACTTACTATAATACTCTGTCTTTTTATAATTACAGTCACAGTTTTCTTTATAACTTGATCTTTTTTAAATTTCATTATATTTAGTGCTTTATTGTTTTCTCATTATTGGATTCTTTTTATTTACACTACGATATGATTGATACATTGATATGTTTGTCCATTTATAAGTAATGGAGGTTCTTGCCAACATCTCAAAAATTGTATTAAAAGTTAGGTTATCTTTCATGGTTCAATTGTCACTTTAGATTACAATTGATCATGTTATATCTTGTGAGTATGGATAAGACCAAAGAAAGAAATAATAATTTCCACTTTAAATTAATTATCTTTGTGATATATTTTAAACAAATCCTCAATTTTAAACATTCTTTAATATTTTTAAACCGGGCCTTTGTTGCTAGTTGCTAATGATGATAATCCAACTTCATGATTGGCTAATCTGGACCATCCATGTGGTAATTGGTTAATATTTTCTTTGGTAGTTAACATGCTGTTAACTGTGGTAGATTGTGACTGTAATACGCCAAAGAGTACGTTCCCATAATTCAGAGGTTTTAATCACATGAGTTACGCCTACCAACATTGGTAATTTCAAATTGAAATTGTACCAAACAACACGTGAACCCTCAAAAACCATCTACTAAAATGGGCCTGAAATTGAGAAGTGAGATCATAATGTTATCATAACATTGATTGGTCCTTTCGTAAGGAATCCAGGATCAGCCCTATCAATCCTATTGTAAGGGCCACCCTAAAATGGATGTTGCTCTTGCTCATAACCACAGTTCATTTTGATGGCACCTAGCAAAATTTATTTGAATTAAAGTTGAGCCCAACATCACATGTGAAACAACACTTGAGTTTTGCTTGATGTTTATGTTTTTGTTTGTTCGTTTATTTTTTTTTTTCAAACATCTAGTCCATCAACAATTTGGCTGGAGTTTTAATTTTTTCTGCATGTAAGTGAAAATAGATTTTGATTTTTTTTTCTACTATAAGAGGATTAATCTCTCCGGACTCAGAGAAAAGCCGGGTAAATACTTCTATAATCCCAATATGTTAGTACAATTTCGAACCTACAACCTTTGGGTGCAAACCATAATCCTAGACTAAGTGTGCTACCCCTTAAAATTTTAAGAAGTGAAAGAAGATTTTGATTCGATCATGAGATTTGCATATATCCTTGCAATCTTGTCTAGTTGTCTTTTGCCCTTTGTAAAAAACATATCATTGCACAATCTTAGCCCATTGAGTGGGCCCTTAAGCCAGTTTGCAGGGTCCATTTTTGAACTATGGTCCCCTGCATCGGTAAAGTATGACAGTGATACATGAAAATATAAGATGGCAGCTGTTTCAATCACGTTAGTTTTAAATGAGAGGTGAGGACTCTATTCTCACTCTTTCGTGGGGCAAGCAGGTTCATACAAAGTACAAAGGTCAAAGCGGATCAGATGTCGACATGCTCCGAAATATGAAAGTGCAATTCGTCGGGCGTGTTCTTTTCCTTAACAATACGTCCACACTCTTTTCAAAGCCCACTTGATGATGTGTACATATTAGGGGAGAAGCATGGAAGTGGTAGGTTTTGATGGCTTTCCTGCTTTTATATATGAATCTGGATGGAGCTTTCCCACTTGTATGAATCAGGGATTATAATTGGCAAAGTGGGACTCCTCTCATATCTCAACTATTCGGCTTTCTCTTTTGATTATATTTTTGAGAGGCTTTCAAATTAAATGATACCTACTTAAAAATTAAAGAAACTCCGAAATGGGAATCCCCTAGGTTTGAGTCATGAGTGAGGCCAATTAAGATAAGTATTGATTATGTGCAATCATTAAATAAAATACCATTCATGGCATGAATAAAGCATGAAATTATAAATCAATTAAGATAATAAATGAATTTATCTACATCATTCAATGAATTGAGGACATACAATCTAACATCTACATCACTATGAATATATGGCAATTCTAAAGGAAATTGGTGTAGTAAGGAACACATGGCGATTTCTCCCTTTCAGATGGCCCGTTACCTCTCACTAGTCAAGTCAAAGACCTGTCCGCAGTAACCAATTGTCCTCATTTCTCTTGTATTTGTGTTGTATTTTACCTTCTTTGGTGTTTGATCTCCGAAGCTAAATGAGGAAGTCATGTGAAAATATTTATAAATAACTTGCATTTAGGAGGTGAGAAATGTATAACCCACGTAAAAATAAAAGAAAAAATGAAATAATAAATGCATTTTCGAATGTCTATGTGCAATTCGTTTTCGTGTCTTCATTTTTGTTGAATTTGAGCTTTTGTTATTTCGAAATACGGCTTTCAAAAAGTTCTAGCAGACACCCATGTATTAAATGTCCCAAATATGAATCCAATAGGAGTTAGTTGTGTCATAAGATTGAGCACATATATAACTAATATCAAGATGGTAATTGATATTGACACTCATTTTTTTTTATAGAGGCACTCCAATTCAAGCCAATTTCCTTCTCACCATTTACCTTGAAAAGGAGTGCCTCCATAAAAAAAAGGAGTGCAAATATCAATTACCATCAAGATTAATAATGCATAAGATTACATTAATTGCATTATTAATTGCATATTTGATCTTAAGGAGACCAACTTCCGTGGAAGTAAAATTTAAAGACATCTCATATGGCATTGAATATTTATTTTGAGCTGCTTGAATTCTCATTAGGTGAGTCTTACTCTTGGAAATTCTTTCGTGATTAGAGTAAACCTCGTAAAGAGAGGATTGGACTCCTGTAAATATAATATAATGCAGTTCTTCAATGTGACTCTAGCATTTGCATAAAACTACACTATCGTGGCTATATGGATGGCATCGGGCTTTGAAAGTTGAAACTTGAAAACAAAGAGACCCATGTGCCTTCACGAACCACGATCACGTAGTACACCTGGAGATGAAATCTGGGCCCGGACCAAGTCTGGTACAGGCTGGGCTCGGCCTAGGTTGCTGGGCACCTGGCATGGCCCGTGGCCCAGCAATGTCGAGCCCAACTAGGCCCACTTTTCATCTTTCCAGCATATTGCCTGGCCGTATTATATATACACGTACTTATCTGGTTAATCCCCTACTACTTTTCAACTGTGGTGTAGAGATGATTAGTGGGCCTTGCCAGTTTTATATGATTTAAGATAAATTTCCTGAGTCCTATTTCGACGTATCCCCGAACGTCACTTATATAAAATGCCAGAGTTTTGCACATACCTAGCAAGTCTATCCATTTAAGTGTCCATATGTCGTAAGAAACCATATATGAGTACATATATACAGTCACCCATTCAACTCCCCGACACATGCAAGGAAATCTGTAAAAGTTAATGGAATGCTATTCAAGAATCCGTCAGCCTCTTGATACAAGGAATTCCGTCTCTTTGAAATCAACAAATGATATGTTACAATAAGGATAGCATTGTCTAAAAATTCATACAGCTATAAATTCAACCTATTAATAGTCAAATCAACTATGAGCCTATGACCAAAATATATATATATATATATTTTGATAATGCAGGTTTCAGTCCTTTGGGTTAGAATAATTTCTACGGTTCAGGAGAGAAAGCCAGATAAAATCTTCTTGTGGCCCCGTGTAGTAGTGCAGTTACGAACCCATAACCTCCGGGTGCAAACCGTGGTCCTATGCTCTGAACTACCCCTCGAAATTTAAATAAATATATACGAAGATAGAAGAAAGTAAGATTTGTACGTGTGAAATCTTAAAAATATATATATATATATATATTAGAAGGCCCGTGGGCCAGGCCAGCCCCACCGGCCCAATACTACATGATTGAGGGACGTGCTGGGTCGACCCTGAGACAACCTGGGGATGGCACAGCACGGCTCAGCCCAGCCCAAGCATGGATAGACCCGGTAAAAACTGCGCCCTATTAGGCATTTTCATCTCCAATACATCACGTTTGGTTATTCTAATGAAACCCACCTGGATGACATTTTTATTTATTTATTTATGAAGGTGCCAACACCCGTGTGTGTGTGCATGTGAACATTTTGAACATTTAGTGTTTGGAAAATACCATTGTTTCTCAAAAACGAAAATAAAATTGACCATAAGTAAAAAGTGATTGGTGTTAATCACTACAAGGAGATGCATTTTTTGTGACGAAAATTTTCGTCGCCAAAAGTTACCATTTCGTCGGTAAAAGTCTTTACCGACGAAATTTTTTTCGTCGCCTAGAAGTCGGTAAAACTCCGTCAGCAAAACATTTTACCGACGAAATTATTTTTTGTCGGCAAAAATTAAATTTTTACCGACGATTATCTTAATTTTACCAACGTTTTTTTTCGTTGGCAAAATAATTTAATTTTTTTTATTTTTAATTTTTACTTTTGCCGACGTTTTTGTTTCGTCGGCCAAAATAATTTCAATTTTTTTATTTTTTATTTTTTATATTGCCGACGTTTATATTTCGTCGGCAAAAATAATTTCATTTTTTTTAATTTTATTTTTTATATTGCCGACGTTTTTATTTCGTCGGCAAAAATAATTTCATTTTTTTTAATTTTTATTTTTTATATTGCCGACGTTTTTATTTCGTCGGCAAAAATAATTTCATTTTTTTTTAATTTTTATTTTTCTTTTGCCGACGTTTCTGTTCCGTCGCCAAAATAATTTATTTTTTTTTATTTTTCTTTTTAATTTTTGCCGACGTTCTAATTTCGTCGCCAAAAGTATGTTTAAATCTTTTTATTTTTTGCCGACGTTTTAATTTCGTCGCCAAATATTTTTTATTTTTTTAAAGATTTATTTTTAATTATTCCCGACGTTTTTTTTCGTCGCAAAAAGTAGTCTAATTTTTTCTTTTTACTTTTTGCCGACGTTTTTCTTTCGTCGCAAAAATCATTTTATTTTTTTAAATTTTCTTTTATATTTTTCCCGACGTTCTTATTTCGTCGGCAAAAGGTCCTTTTAATTTTAAAATATTACTTTTGCCGACGTTTTTTTTTTTAATAATATATTTATTTTTACATTAATATTTTCCAGTAAAACCTGTAAACCTGTTTATACACCTGTATAAAAAAATAAACCTATTCATACACCTATATTCAACATAATAAAATACAATGAAACAAAAGTTACTAAATAAACAAACAACCATCTCCATTTTTTCACTAAATCATTCGTCTCATTAAAGAAATATTACAATCATTAATGATACAGTCTAATATAAAAGTCCAATATACAAATAAACCGAAAAAAAGTCCAACACCCCCAGAAGTCTGCAACCGACCCCAAAGCGTCTATCAATCTGCAATGACAAAAACAACATTAAACTCTTTGCAATGAATTAAGTTATAATTACAATGTTTCGGTCTTAATTCTCTAACCGGGAGCCCTATTTGCGAACCGTCAGTTCCTACAAGTCACTCTGCCCTCGAGCGAAGTGCTCGTGTCGGTTTCGGAATTTTCCGGCGGCCGTTTCCCGTTCCGGACCCCCGGCGGGCCGTTTTCGAGACTAAGTGTTGGAAATTAGCGTGTTTCGGTCGTAATTCTCTAACCGGGAGCCCTATTTGAGAACCGTCAGTTCCTACAGGTCTGTCTACCCTCGAGCGAAGTGCTCGTGCCGGTTTTGGAATTTTTTCCGCGGCCGTTTCCCGTTTCGGACCCCCGGCGGGCCGTTTTCGAGCCTTAAGTGTTGGAAATTACAATGTTTCGGCCTTAATTCTCTAACCGGGAGCCCTATTTGCGAACCGTCCGCTCCTACAAGTCACTCTGCCCACGAGCGAAGTGCTCGTGCCGGTTTTCGGAATTTTCCCGTGGCCGTTTCCCGTTCCGGACCCCCGGCGGGCCGTTTTCGAGCCTAAGTGTTGGAAATTACAATGTTTTGGTCTTAATTCTCTAACCGGGAGCCCTATTTGCGAACCGTCACTCCTACAAGTCACTCTGCCCACGAGCGAAGTGCTCATGCCGGTTTCGGAATTTTCCCGCGGCCGTTTCCCGTTCCGGACCCCCGGCGGGCCGTTTTCGAGCCTAAGTGTTGGAAATTACTATGTTTCGGTCTTAATTCTCTAACCGACAGCCCTATTTAAGAACCGACGGTTCCTACAAGTTACTCTTCCCTCGAGCAAAGTTCTCGTGCTGGTTTCGGAATTTTCCCGTGGCCGTTTCCCGTTCCGGACCCCCGGCGGGCCGTTTTCGAGCCTTAAGTGTTGGAAATTAGCGTGTTTCGGCCGTAATTCTCTAACCGGGAGCCCTATTTGAGAACCCTCGGTTCCTACAAGTCACTCTGCCCACGAGCGAAGTGCTCGTGCCGGTTTCGGAATTTTCCCGCAGCCGTTTCCCCGTTCCGGACCCCCGGCGGGCCGTTTTCGAGCCTAAGTGTTGGAAAACTAGCGTGTTTCGGTCGTAATTCTCTAACCGGGAGCCCTATTTGAGAACCGTCAGTTCCTACAGGTCTGTCTACCCTCGAGCGAAGTGCCCGTACCGGTTTCGGAATTCTCCCGCGCCCGTTTCCCATTCCGGACCCCCGGCGGGCCGTTTTCGAGCCTAAGCGTTGGAAATTAGCGTGTTTCGGTCGTAATTCTCTAACCGGGAGCCCTATTTGAGAACCGTCAGTTCCTACAAGTTACTCTACCCTCGAGCGAAGTGCTCGTGCCGGTTTCGGAATTCTCCCGCACCCGTTTCCCGTTCCGGACCCCCGGCGGGCCGTTTTCGAGCCTTAAGTGTTGGAAATTAGCGTGTTTCGGTCGTATTCTCTAACCGGGAGCCCTATTTGAGAACCGTCGGTTCCTACAAGTCACTATGCCCTCGAGCGAAGTGCTCGTGCCGGTTTCGGAATTTTCTCGCGGCCGTTTCCCGTTCCGGACCCCCGGCGGGCCGTTTTCGATCCTAAGCGTTGGAAATTAGCGTGTTTCGGTCGTAATTCTCTAATCGGGAGCCCTATTTGAGAACCGTCAGTTCCTACAAGTTACTCTACCCTCGAGCGAAGTGCCCGTGCCGGTTTTCGGAATTCTCCCGCGCCCGTTTCCCATTCCGGACCCCCGGCGGGCCGTTTTCGAGTTTAAGCGTTGGAAATTAGCGTGTTTCGGTCGTAATTCTCTAACCGGGAGCCCTATTTGAGAACCGTCAGTTCCTACAAGTTACTCTACCCTCGAGCGAAGTGCTCGTGCCGGTTTTGGAATTTTCCCGCGGCCGTTTCCCGTTCCGGACCCCCCGGCGGGCCGTTTTCCCGAGCCTAAGTGTTGGAAATTAGCGTGTTTCGGTCGTAATTCTCTAACCGGGAGCTCTATTTGAGAACCGTCGGCTCCTACAAGTCACTCTGCCCTCGAGCGAAGTGCTCGTGCCGGTTTCGGAATTTCCCCTTGGCCGTTTCCAGTTCCGGACCCCCGGCGGGCCGTTTTCGAGCCTTAAGTGTTGGAAATTACAATGTTTCGGCCTTAATTCTCTAACCGGGAGCCCTATTTGCGAACCGTCCGCTCCTACAAGTCACTCTGCCCACGAGCGAAGTGCTCGTGCCGGTTTCGGAATTTTCCCGTGGCCGTTTCCCGTTCCGGACCCCTGGCGGGCCGTTTTCGAGCCTAAGTGTTGGAAATTACAATGTTTTGGTCTTAATTCTCTAACCGGGAGCCCTATTTGCGAACCGTCAGTTCCTACAAGTCACTCTGCCCACGAGCGAAGTGCTCGTGCCGGTTTCGGAATTTTCCCCGCGGCCGTTTCCCGTTCCGGACCCCCGGCGGGCCGTTTTCGAGCCTAAGTGTTGGAAATTACTATGTTTCGGTCTTAATTCTCTAACCGACAGCCCTATTTGAGAACCGTCGGTTCCTACAAGTTACTCTTCCCTCGAGCGAAGTTCTCGTGCTGGTTTCGGAATTTTCCCGTGGCCGTTTCCCGTTCCGGACCCCCGGCGGGCCGTTTTCGAGCCTTAAGTGTTGGAAATTAGCGTGTTTCGGCCGTAATTCTCTAACCGGGAGCCCTATTTGAGAACCGTCGGTTCCTACAAGTCACTCTGCCCACGAGCGAAGTGCTCGTGCCGGTTTCGGAATTTTCCCGCAGCCGTTTCCCGTTCCGGACCCCCGGCGGGCCGTTTTCGAGCCTAAGTGTTGGAAATTAGCGTGTTTCGGTCGTAATTCTCTAACCGGGAGCCCTATTTGAGAACCGTCAGTTCCTACAGGTCTGTCTACCCTCGAGCGAAGTGCCCGTGCCGGTTTCGGAATTCTCCCGCGCCCGTTTCCCATTCCGGACCCCCGGCGGGCCGTTTTCGAGCCTAAGCGTTGGAAATTAGCGTGTTTCGGTCGTAATTCTCTAACCGGGAGCCCTATTTGAGAACCGTCAGTTCCTACAAGTTACTCTACCCTCGAGCGAAGTGCTCGTGCCGGTTTCGGAATTCTCCCGCACCCGTTTCCCGTTCCGGACCCCCGGCGGGCCGTTTTCGAGCCTTAAGTGTTGGAAATTAGCGTGTTTCGGTCGTAATTCTCTAACCGGGAGCCCTATTTGAGAACCGTCGGTTCCTACAAGTCACTATGCCCTCGAGCGAAGTGCTCGTGCCGGTTTCGGAATTTTCTCGCGGCCGTTTCCCGTTCCGGACCCCCGGCGGGCCGTTTTCGATCCTAAGCGTTGGAAATTAGCGTGTTTCGGTCGTAATTCTCTAATCGGGAGCCCTATTTGAGAACCGTCAGTTCCTACAAGTTACTCTACCCTCGAGCGAAGTGCCCGTGCCGGTTTCGGAATTCTCCCGCGCCCGTTTCCCATTCCGGACCCCCGGCGGGCCGTTTTCGAGTTTAAAGCGTTGGAAATTAGCGTGTTTCGGTCGTAATTCTCTAACCGGGAGCCCTATTTGAGAACCGTCAGTTCCTACAAGTTACTCTACCCTCGAGCGAAGTGCTCGTGCCGGTTTTGGAATTTTCCCGCGGCCGTTTCCCGTTCCGGACCCCCCGGCGGGCCGTTTTCGAGCCTAAGTGTTGGAAATTAGCGTGTTTCGGTCGTAATTCTCTAACCGGGAGCTCTATTTGAGAACCGTCGGCTCCTACAAGTCACTCTGCCCTCGAGCGAAGTGCTCGTGCCGGTTTCGGAATTTCCCCTTGGCCGTTTCCCGTTCCGGACCCCCGGCGGGCCGTTTTCGAGCCTTAAGTGTTGGAAATTACAATGTTTCGGCCTTAATTCTCTAACCGGGAGCCCTATTTGCGAACCGTCCGCTCCTACAAGTCACTCTGCCCACGAGCGAAGTGCTCGTGCCGGTTTCGGAATTTTCCCGTGGCCGTTTCCCGTTACGGACCCCTGGCGGGCCGTTTCCGAGCCTAAGTGTTGGAAATTACAATGTTTTGGTCTTAATTCTCTAACCGGGAGCCCTATTTGCGAACCGTCAGTTCCTACAAGTCACTCTGCCCACGAGCGAAGTGCTCGTGCCGGTTTCGGAATTTTCCCGCGGCCGTTTCCCGTTCCGGACCCCCGGCGGGCCGTTTCGAGCCTAAGTGTTGGAAATTACTATGTTTCGGTCTTAATTCTCTAACCGACAGCCCTATTTGAGAACCGTCGGTTCCTACAAGTTACTCTTCCCTCGAGCGAAGTTCTCGTGCTGGTTTCGGAATTTTCCCGTGGCCGTTTCCCGTTCCGGACCCCCGGCGGGCCGTTTTCGAGCCTTAAGTGTTGGAAATTAGCGTGTTTCGGCCGTAATTCTCTAACCGGGAGCCCTATTTGAGAACCGTCGGTTCCTACAAGTCACTCTGCCCACGAGCGAAGTGCTCGTGCCGGTTTCGGAATTTTCCCGCAGCCGTTTCCCGTTCCAGACCCCCGGCGGGCCGTTTTCGAGCCTAAGTGTTGGAAATTAGCGTGTTTCGGTCGTAATTCTCTAACCGGGAGCCCTATTTGAGAACCGTCAGTTCCTACAGGTCTGTCTACCCTCGAGCGAAGTGCCCGTGCCGGTTTTCGGAATTCTCCCGCGCCCGTTTCCCATTCCGGACCCCCGGCGGGCCGTTTTCGAGCCTAAGCGTTGGAAATTAGCGTGTTTCGGTCGTAATTCTCTAACCGGGAGCCCTATTTGAGAACCGTCAGTTCCTACAAGTTACTCTACCCTCGAGCGAAGTGCTCGTGCCGGTTTCGGAATTCTCCCGCACCCGTTTCCCGTTCCGGACCCCCGGCGGGCCGTTTTCGAGCCTTAAGTGTTGGAAATTAGCGTGTTTCGGTCGTAATTCTCTAACCGGGAGCCCTATTTGAGAAACCGTCGGTTCCTACAAGTCACTATGCCCTCGAGCGAAGTGCTCGTGCCGGTTTCGGAATTTTCTCGCGGCCGTTTCCCGTTCTGGACCCCCGGCGGGCCGTTTTCGATCCTAAGCGTTGGAAATTAGCGTATTTCGGTCGTAATTCTCTAATCGGGAGCCCTATTTGAGAACCGTCAGTTCCTACAAGTTACTCTACCCTCGAGCGAAGTGCCCATGCCGGTTTCGGAATTTTGCAGCGGCCGTTTCCCATTCCGGACCCCCGGCGGGCCGTTTTCGAGTTTAAGCGTTGGAAATTAGCGTGTTTCGGTCGTAATTCTCTAACCGGGAGCCCTATTTGAGAACCGTCAGTTCCTACAAGTTACTCTACCCTCGAGCGAAGTGCTCGTGCCGGTTTTGGAATTTTCCCGCGGCCGTTTCCCGTTCCGGACCCCCCGGCGGGCCGTTTTCGAGCCTAAGTGTTGGAAATTAGCGTGTTTCGGTCGTAATTCTCTAACCGGGAGCTCTATTTGAGAACCGTCGGCTCCTACAAGTCACTCTGCCCTCGAGCGAAGTGCTCGTGCCGGTTTCGGAATTTCCCCTTGGCCGTTTCCCGTTCCGGACCCCCGGCGGGCCGTTTTCGAGCCTTAAGTGTTTGAAATTACAATGTTTCGGCCTTAATTCTCTAACCGGGAGCCCTATTTGCGAACCGTCCGCTCCTACAAGTCACTCTGCCCACGAGCGAAGTGCTCGTGCCGGTTTCGGAATTTTCCCGTGGCCGTTTCCCGTTCCGGACCCCTGGCGGGCCGTTTTTCGAGCCTAAGTGTTGGAAATTACAATGTTTTGGTCTTAATTCTCTAACCGGGAGCCCTATTTGCGAACCGTCAGTTCCTACAAGTCACTCTGCCCACGAGCGAAGTGCTCGTGCCGGTTTCGGAATTTTCCCGCGGCCGTTTCCCGTTCCGGACCCCCGGCGGGCCGTTTTCGAGCCTAAGTGTTGGAAATTACTATGTTTCGGTCTTAATTCTCTAACCGACAGCCCTATTTGAGAACCGTCGGCTCCTACAAGTTACTCTTCCCTCAAGCGGAGTTCTCGTGCTGGTTTCGGAATTTTTCCGTGGCCGTTTCCCGTTCCGGACCCCTGGCGGGCCGTTTTCGAGCCTTAAGTGTTGGAAATTAGCGTGTTTCGGCCGTAATTCTCTAACCGGGAGCCCTATTTGAGAACCGTCGGTTCCTACAAGTCACTCTGCCCACGAGCGAAGTGCTCGTGCCGGTTTCGGAATTTTCCCGCAGCCGTTTCCCGTTCCGGACCCCCGGCGGGCCGTTTTCGAGCCTAAGTGTTGGAAATTAGCGTGTTTCGGTCGTAATTCTCTAACCGGGAGCCCTATTTGAGAACCGTCAGTTCCTACAGGTCTGTCTACCCTCGAGCGAAGTGCCCGTGCCGGTTTCGGAATTCTCCCGCGCCCGTTTCCCATTCCGGACCCCCGGCGGGCCGTTTTCGAGCCTAAGCGTTGGAAATTAGCGTGTTTCGGTCGTAATTCTCTAACCGGGAGCCCTATTTGAGAACCGTCAGTTCCTACAAGTTACTCTACCCTCGAGCGAAGTGCTCGTGCCGGTTTCGGAATTCTCCCGCACCCGTTTCCCGTTCCGGACCCCCGGCGGGCCGTTTTCGAGCCTTAAGTGTTGGAAATTAGCGTGTTTCGGTCGTAATTCTCTAACCGGGAGCCCTATTTGAGAACCGTCGGTTCCTACAAGTCACTATGCCCTCGAGCGAAGTGCTCGTGCCGGTTTCGGAATTTTCTCGCGGCCGTTTCCCGTTCCGGACCCCCGGCGGGCCGTTTTCGATCCTAAGCGTTGGAAATTAGCGTGTTTCGGTCGTAATTCTCTAATCGGGAGCCCTATTTGAGAACCGTCAGTTCCTACAAGTTACTCTACCCTCGAGCGAAGTGCCCGTGCCGGTTTCGGAATTCTCCCGCGCCCGTTTCCCATTCCGGACCCCCGGCGGGCCGTTTTCGAGTTTAAGCGTTGGAAATTAGCGTGTTTCGGTCGTAATTCTCTAACCGGGAGCCCTATTTGAGAACCGTCAGTTCCTACAAGTTACTCTACCCTCGAGCGAAGTGCTCGTGCCGGTTTTGGAATTTTCCCGCGGCCGTTTCCCGTTCCGGACCCCCCGGCGGGTCGTTTTCAAGCCTAAGTGTTGGAAATTAGCGTGTTTCGGTCGTAATTCTCTAACCGGGAGCTCTATTTGAGAACCGTCGGCTCCTACAAGTCACTCTGCCCTCGAGCGAAGTGCTCGTGCCGGTTTCGGAATTTCCCCTTGGCCGTTTCCCGTTCCGGACCCCCGGCGGGCCGTTTTCGAGCCTTAAGTGTTGGAAATTACAATGTTTCGGCCTTAATTCTCTAACCGGGAGCCCTATTTGCGAACCGTCCGCTCCTACAAGTCACTCTGCCCACGAGCGAAGTGCTCGTGCCGGTTTCGGAATTTTCCCGTGGCCGTTTCCCGTTCCGGACCCCTGGCGGGCCGTTTTCGAGCCTAAGTGTTGGAAATTACAATGTTTTGGTCTTAATTCTCTAACCGGGAGCCCTATTTGCGAACCGTCAGTTCCTACAAGTCACTCTGCCCACGAGCGAAGTGCTCGTGCCGGTTTCGGAATTTTCCCGCGGCCGTTTCCCGTTCCGGACCCCGGCGGGCCGTTTTCGAGCCTAAGTGTTGGAAATTACTATGTTTCGGTCTTAATTCTCTAACCGACAGCCCTATTTGAGAACCGTCGGTTCCTACAAGTTACTCTTCCCTCGAGCGAAGTTCTCGTGCTGGTTTCGGAATTTTCCCGTGGCCGTTTCCCGTTCCGGACCCCCGGCGGGCCGTTTTCGAGCCTTAAGTGTTGGAAATTAGCGTGTTTCGGCCGTAATTCTCTAACCGGGAGCCCTATTGAGAACCGTCGATTCCTACAAGTCACTCTGCCCACGAGCGAAGTGCTCGTGCCGGTTTCGGAATTTTCCCGCAGCCGTTTCCCGTTCCGGACCCCCGGCGGGCCGTTTTCGAGGCCTAAGTGTTGGAAATTAGCGTGTTTCGGTCGTAATTCTCTAACCGGGAGCCCTATTTGAGAACCGTCAGTTCCTACAGGTCTGTCTACCCTCGAGCGAAGTGCCCGTACCGGTTTCGGAATTCTCCCGCGCCCGTTTCCCATTCCGGACCCCCGGCGGGCCGTTTTCGAGCCTAAGCGTTGGAAATTAGCGTGTTTTCGGTCGTAATTCTCTAACCGGGAGCCCTATTTGAGAACCGTCAGTTCCTACAAGTTACTCTACCCTCGAGCGAAGTGCTCGTGCCGGTTTCGGAATTCTCCCGCACCCGTTTCCCGTTCCGGACCCCCCGGCGGGCCGTTTTCGAGCCTTAAGTGTTGGAAATTAGCGTGTTTCGGTCGTAATTCTCTAACCGGGAGCCCTATTTGAGAACCGTCGGTTCCTACAAGTCACTATGCCCTCGAGCGAAGTGCTCGTGCCAGTTTCGGAATTTTCTCGCGGCCGTTTCCCGTTCCGGACCCCCGGCGGGCCGTTTTCGATCCTAAGCGTTGGAAATTAGCGTGTTTCGGTCGTAATTCTCTAATCGGGAGCCCTATTTGAGAACCGTCAGTTCCTACAAGTTACTCTACCCTCGAGCGAAGTGCCCGTGCCGGTTTCGGAATTCTCCCGCGCCCGTTTCCCATTCCGGACCCCCGGCGGGCCGTTTTCGAGTTTAAGCGTTGGAAATTAGCGTGTTTCGGTCGTAATTCTCTAACCGGGAGCCCTATTTGAGAACCGTCAGTTCCTACAAGTTACTCTACCCTCGAGCGAAGTGCTCGTGCCGGTTTTGGAATTTTCCCGCGGCCGTTTCCCGTTCCGGACCCCCCGGCGGGCCGTTTTCGAGCCTAAGTGTTGGAAATTAGCGTGTTTCGGTCGTAATTCTCTAACCGGGAGCTCTATTTGAGAACCGTCGGCTCCTACAAGTCACTCTGCCCTCGAGCGAAGTGCTCGTGCCGGTTTTCGGAATTTCCCCTTGGCCGTTTTTTCGTTCCGGACCCCCGGCGGGCCGTTTTCGAGCCTTAAGTGTTGGAAATTACAATGTTTCGGCCTTAATTCTCTAACCGGGAGCCCTATTTGCGAACCGTCCGCTCCTACAAGTCACTCTGCCCACGAGCGAAGTGCTCGTGCCGGTTTTGGAATTTTCCCGTGGCCGTTTCCCGTT
The DNA here is from genome assembly GCA_012931725.1 of Litsea cubeba. Classification (NCBI taxonomy): domain Eukaryota; kingdom Viridiplantae; phylum Streptophyta; class Magnoliopsida; order Laurales; family Lauraceae; genus Litsea; species Litsea cubeba. The sequence goes on from CM022950.1 coordinate 19,924,211, forward strand.
CCGGACCCCTGGCGGGCCGTTTTCGAGCCTAAGTGTTGGAAATTACAATGTTTTGGTCTTAATTCTCTAACCGGGAGCCCTATTTGCGAACCGTCAGTTCCTACAAGTCACTCTGCCCACGAGGCGAAGTGCTCGTGCCGGTTTCGGAATTTTCCCGCGGCCGTTTCCCGTTCCGGACCCCCGGCGGGCCGTTTCGAGCCTAAGTGTTGGAAATTACTATGTTTTCGGTCTTAATTCTCTAACCGACAGCCCTATTTGAGAACCGTCGGTTCCTACAAGTTACTCTTCCCTCGAGCGAAGTTCTCGTGCTGGTTTTCGGAATTTTCCCGTGGCCGTTTCCCGTTCCGGACCCCCGGCGGGCCGTTTTCGAGCCTTAAGTGTTGGAAATTAGCGTGTTTCGGCCGTAATTCTCTAACCGGGAGCCCTATTTGAGAACCGTCGGGTTCCTACAAGTTCACTCTGCCCACGAGCGAAGTGCTCGTCGTGCGTTTTCTTCGGAATTTTCCCGCAGCCGTTCCCGTTACGGACCCCCGGCGGGCCGCTTTTGAGCCTAAGTGTTGGAACAATTAGCGTGGTTTCGGTCGTAATTCTCTAACCGGGAGCCCCTATTTGAGAACCGTCAGTTTCTACAGGTCTGTCTACCCTCGAGCGAAGCTGCCCGTGCCGGTTTCGGAATTATCCCGCGCCCGTTTCCCATTCCGGACCCCCCCGGCGGGCCGTGTTTCGAGGCCTAAGCGTTGGTGAAATAGCGTGTTTCGGTCGTACACTTCTCTCTAACCGGGAGCCCCTATTTGAGAAACGTCGGTTCCTACAAGTTCACTATGCCCATCGAGCGAATTGATCGTGCCGGTTTCGGAATTTTCTCCGAGGCCGTTTCCCGTCTCCGGAACCCAGGCGGGCCGTTTTCGATCCTAAGCGTTGGAAATTTAGCGTGTTTCGGTCGTAATTCTCTAATCGGGAGACCCCTATTTGAGAACCGTCAGTTCCTACAAGTTACTCTACCCTCGAGCGAAGTGCCCGTGCCAGTTTCGGAATTCTCCCGCGCCCGTTTCCCATTCCGGACCCCCGGCGGGCCGTTTTCGAGCCTAAGCGTTGGAAATTAGCGTGTTTCGGTCGTAATTCTCTAACCGGGAGCCCTATTTGAGAACCGTCAGTTCCTACAAGTTACTCTACCCTCGAGCGAAGTGCTCGTGCCGGTTTCGGAATTTTCCCGCGGCCGTTTCCCGTTTCGGACCCCCGGCGGGCCGTTTTCGAGCCTAAGTGTTGGAAATTAGCGTGTTTCGGTCGTAATTCTCTAACCGGGAGCTCTATTTGAGAACCGTCGGCTCCTACAAGTCACTCTGCCCTCGAGCGAAGTGCTCGTGCCGGTTTTCGGAATTTTCCCGCGGCCGTTTCCCGTTCCGGACCCCCGGCGGGCCGTTTTCCGAGCCTAAGTGTTGGAAATTAGCGTGTTTCGGTCGTAATTCTCTAACCGGGAGCCCTATTTGAGAACCGTCAGTTCCTACAGGTCTGTCTACCCTCGAGCGAAGTGCTCGTGCCGGTTTCGGAATTTTCCCGTGGCCGTTTCCCGTTCCGGACCCCCGGCGGGCCGTTTTCGAGCCTTAAGTGTTGGAAATTAGCGTGTTTCGGCCGTAATTCTCTAACCGGGAGCCCTATTTGAGAACCGTCGGCTCCTACAAGTTACTCTACCCTCGAGCGAAGTGCCCGTGCCGGTTTCGGAATTCTCCCGCGCCCGTTTCCCATTCCGGACCCCCGGCAGGTTGAGAGTTGATAAAGCGTGCCCAATTTCACATTGATAGAAATTCCAAATCGTCAAAACATTTCAGTTCAGAGCCATACCAAAATGGATTTTGAAACAAAATCAACAACTGTGCTTCGATTACTAGCAAGAGCTAGTAGCCCACGCTGTTCTTAGATCAGATAAATCAACAGTAGGTTATGTACCGAGTCTCAACTGCTTGGAGGGTTTTTTTTTTCGGGGGGGGGGGGGGGGGGGCTTTTTTCTTTCAAGAAGTATGGATTTTATAATAGTGTCTGTTTAAGGTCTTACAATTGCTTACAAGTGGTCAAAATCTAATGATCAGTGCTAGATCTGGTACCAGAAAAGGCAGGAAAATATTCCACCAGATATGTTTACATATCAAAACCATATTATTTTTGGACGTCCCAACTAGACATACCCAGATTGCAAGCACTTATACTATTTGCTAAGAACAGTGGGATTATCTGTTCCAATGTGTGCTACTGGTGCAACTAAAAAGTGCAATCACAGGTATGATACCTTTCTCATCCCTTCTCTGCCTCATTATGAATGCAGAAAAATGATTTGCAATAAGAAAAGCTGGAACACCCATCAACAACATAAGCCAACAAAGATGACCATCTAATCCAGTAAAACATCCCAAGTAAAATGATCATTCGGGAATTCCATGAAAGATATAAAACAGGAAATTAGTAGATATTGGAAACCCGAGTTAAAAGTTTTCAATCCCTAGAAAGAAAGACCAAGAACTTGTCCTTGAATCTCTTCATCAAGGCATATTCACTCAACCAGTGCAGCAAAAAGAACAACGCATTACAGTACCTTGGAAAAATTTCCCCGAATTCCTCCAACATGATTTAAAATGCAATCATTTCTTCATCAAACTACTGAAAATGATCTCTCTGGGGTCTGTGAAATATTTAGCAGAACAGAATCAATCCCTATGTATTTGAGAGACTGCAGAAAACCAGAACAAAACACTTGGCAAGATCCCCCTTTTCTAGTTTTCCAACCTCAAATTAACATCCACACCTTTTATCAGACCTGGAATCCAGTCTAAGTGACTGAGCAGATAAGCAACTGTCCTCGCCCACTTCACAAGGAAAGGACAATCACATTAACTTGTTGCGAGAAGAACTGACAATGACACCTCAGCTTCAACTAACTGAGATGCTTCAGTGCATCCTTTTGCAATGCTATTCCAATCTCTCACTCATCAAAATCCTTAAGTCTTTTCCTTGTCTCGATCAACAAATTCGAAAGAACTGTACAATCATACCATGTCCACCCTTCCGCATCAAGCACATACCAGAGCAAAAGTGCAAAAATGTCTTCAATCCAACCAAATAGTTGATCACTACCTCCAGGACATCTTGCTACATTGCAAGATATCTACAAACTTGACAACCTCACAAAAAACAACCAAGAAACAGTGTTGACTCTCTCCTGGGAGCCCTATTTGAGAACCGTCGGTTCCTACAAGTCACTCTGCCCTCGAGCGAAGTGCTCGTGCCGGTTTCGGAATTTTCCTGCGGCCGTTTCCTGTTCCGGACCCCCCGGCGGGCCGTTTTCGAGCCTAAGTGTTGGAAATTAGCGTGTTTCGGTCGTAATTCTCTAACCGGGAGCCTAACCCTGTAAGTAGATGAGGAGGAAATGGATGTGGACCTGTGTTTGGAATTTAGTGTCACACAAGTACAGAACGAAATGGTAGACATGAACTAAGGAAAGTAAAATAAAAATGAAAGAAAAGGAAAACTTAGTTGAAATTCAACCTAGACAGTGATGGACATATGAGATGGGACCTTGTATTTATCATTTGGGCTGTTTGGAGTGTTGTATAAAATTCCAAATATATAAGAAACAAAAGGGAACTTAGTTGTTGTGATGATAATAAAGTTGGTTGTTGTTTGGGAAGGTCTCTCTCAGTCTACCTCTCTTTCTAGATGTCTTTTTAAAGTTTGGTCAAAAAAAGTGGCCTGTGGTGATGCTCTCAGGGGTCCCTCTTTGTCAACAAAGCCTGCAGATCCATGTCCTCTAGCAAGAAAAAGGGCAATCCCCAACTAACCCAAGGATCCTAGGGAGGATTTTAAATGTCTACAAATCAATCTACTAAAATACCTATGTAAAGTAATAATGCGGTGGCAATTTCTAACCCAACCCACCAATTAATTCAAAGTTAGAGCTGACCATTTATTTTCAAGTTAATTGAGGTTGACATTGACCCAATTAATAAATGGGATGGGTTTGGGTTGAGTCCATTCTTGTTATTCACACACCAACTCAATTCATATCCCATAGATTTTACTAATTGACAACCAAACCTTAACCCAGCCATTTAAGAATTCAGGAATTCCGGTTTACTCTTTTAACTTTCGGGTTGTAAATGGGTTAGACGTACATTTCTAATAAAAAAAAATGTATCGGGTTCAGGTTGAGTCTGTGAATGATATCCACAGTGCTTGACCCAGCCCTAATCCTACAGGACCCGACCCGTTGCCAAACCGCCAGGAGGTACGTAAGGACTAAGTTGTGCTTGAGAGACTGACCTTTCTTATGATTGTCCATATGACACCTTCTGTGCAGGGTGGTGTAGTGAGGTCCTGTAGGAAAAAAAAATTCATTATCAAATCAAAACATATGAAATATTTTTACCAGTTCAACGTGAAGCTTGCTTTTTTTAGACATTATAACAAAAATAAAATGCTGTGTTAGACTCCATTGTGTTCCAAATTCTCATCAAAATGAGTAGCAGATCATAAATCTTAAGGAAGAAATTGAGGGCATCTGTTAGACATTATTACCTCATTAATCATTAACATAGTTCAGTATTGGCTCCTTGGTTGATTTTGCCTAAGCACATGCATGGCATTTTACCTAACTGATGATTTTTTCCCCCACATTTTTCTTTCAACTACAGTTTCAATCCAGTGCCTCACAAGAACAATTTAGATAGGGAGCAAGCAAATGAGAAGATAGAAAAAAGAAAAAGAAAAAGGGTCATGGTATAAGATATGGTGCTAAATGAAAATCTTCCTGACATCACATTTTGGGCTCCATCACATTCACACAACCCAATCTGAGAAAAAATGTTCTAAGGGTTCACTTGCATTAAGTCAGAAAGACATTAATATTGTGATAGAGATAATACAGAAATTATGATTCCTATTAGAATCAAAATGAAAGTAGGAAATGAAAAATACAAATGCATAGGTAATTACCATCTACCAACAAATATGTACAGCTATAGAGAGCAGGGAACAAACATCTGTTACCTCTCTGCCTTGTGCACCTATGGCTTGGTTGATTTCAGCCACAACAGTTTATAAATGTAAAGACACAATCATGTAAAATTAGAGACAAATAATAAAATAATAGCCTATATAGATAGTAGTAATGAAACAATAGTCTGTTTACAAGTGAAAAAAAAAGCAAGATCTGGTTTCAATGCCACCAACACACACACTAAATCTCCAATACTATTGTGAACGATGATAAATAGTTAAATACATTATGTTAGTTTGGTCTCAGCTGATATATTAGTGGATACTATACATATTGGCCACTGTTTTTATTTTTTATTTTATCATCTTTGGTCATCATTGTTGTTATCTTTGCTGCCGTCATTGTCATCGCTGCTTTCATTGTATCGGAGGAACGGGCCACATAAGGAAATGACATTAATAAAGGAATCACAAATACAGTCAGGAGGATTCGTTTTACCTATGGGCGTAGATGAGCACCCCCAACACCCAGCGTCACATCATGATCTCCAATAACCGTGCTATCACCAGCCGAAGATGTCCCTCTCGTGATATCCAATAAGCCGGTCGGATCCATCCCTGCTGCAGATGCCAACCGTTGAACGAGGGCCTCAAGTGCTCCATACCTCTTGTCCTGCTCAGCCTGCCTCCTAGCATTCTCAGCCTGCATCTCAGCATGCATTCCTAGCCTGCTCAGCCTGCAACCTAGCCTGCTCAGCTACTTGCTCCCGCAATGTGATCAGCTCAGACTGTGATGCCCGAGACTGTGTGGAGGATGGAGAGGATCCCGTAAATATGCCATATCCTTTTAAGTATCCAGACCTCTTCCCAAGCACATCAACAGCAATCTCCTCCTCACTCATTGGAGTTGTGACAGAGGGCTGCGACTGCTCCTCAATCCTCTGCACCAAGGCATCCTGCCATTTAAATCAATAAGGGATTTAGAATGCTTATATGGCATTATTTGTCGATTATTATTTTATTTGTTAGCCAACGTACATGTCTTTGCTGAGCCACCTCGTTTACCCACTCTTTGCTCTTTTCTCTGTAGTGGGTGTCGCGGAAGAATTGAGTAATTGGCGGCGCTTGACCGGCATTCTTCGCCATCTGTTATTTGAAACAGCTTTTGTATAAGATATTAATCTAGATATTTATTGATAAATTAATAAAGTCATTGCAGTTTCGTCATATGAATATAATTAGTACCACCATAGACATCCTAGATGCAAATGACCTCGAGCCACTAGTATGATTATATGGCAACTTGGCTCGACTCTCTTTAGCCTTTGCAGACTTTGCCTACAAAGAAAAAAAAAAATACAAAAAGCAATCGTTTATAAAAACATTACTAATAGAATTACGATGGAATATAGTAAATTGAGTGTAGATAACATGCAATGGTACCTTCCAAGCTGGTGATTCCCAGCATTGTGAGATCATAACTCGCCAATCATTTGCATCACAACCTGGTGCCGGGTGGTCCTGGGGTTGTGGAACCCCCTGCTCCAACAATCCGAGGTAGTGACTATGCAGCTCATATTTCCAACTTTTATACAAAGTACCACATTGGCGGTCAATGTCCGCCTTGATCTGCATGTCACCCTCGTAGTCCCCGATGTCAAAATATTGCTGCATTAAGGGAGAGCCATATAAGATTAGTAATAACAAAATATAATCAGATATTGTAATGAGGATCACAACTAGCATAATTTGGATAGATATTTCTTGTTCAGTTTACCTTAACTGCAGCAATAACACCAAGCTTGATCCCACTATCAAGCTTCTTCCAGCCATGGGACTTTACTGGGGCAACAGCTCTAATGGCTAACCCAAGATGGTTAACCAGTAAAGGGGCATGTTCCCCCTCTGGCCTATGGCTGGATGTCGGGATCTGAACTGGGATGCTATGACCCAAGTGCTCTTCTAAGCTTCGATGCATTCTTCCCCGCGTCACACCCCTTACGCGGGTCGGTTGCAAAGAGGGTGGGCCTGATGCTGTTAAGATGACAACGGCAAATGAGTTAGTGAACACAAATCATTAAATTGAAGTGAATCATTAAAGGGTCATAATATTCTCACCTACGCTGCTACCAGCTGTCTGAGGACTCAGCGGCAGCTGGGACGGCTGAGGAGGGGTCGGTAAGGGATGTGTGATACGAGGCTGAGTCGGTAAGGGCGGTATGGTCAACGGCTGGGTCTGTAAGGAATCCTTGTGGTCGGTATGGCCCCATGTGTGCTGTCTGCACCAGCTGAACTGAGTGTAGCTGCAACAGTCCGAGCACGTTTGACCCTGCTTTCCCGAGGCATTACTGCAACCTGGATTAAAGCAAAGTGACAAGGAACATAAATAATTAATAGCAAAGATCAATATTATTAGTAAAGTGAATGCAACTGACTTTAAATGTAAAAATAAATCATTCTAGCATGAGTGTCAACATCAAAAATAATAATTTTAAAATACATGTCATGACGTTCACATAAAGATTACCTCTTCCGATTGAGATGAAGATGCATTATCTCTACATCATCATCTGCCGTGGGAATATAGTCCTCATCCTTATCATTGTCAATGACATTCCTCTTTTCCCTTCTCGTTTGTCCCATTATTAGTTGAACCAAATATAGGACATGCGGTTCGCTGGATACCTAGAGATGCAAGTTTTTCTGCATTCTGCTTAATTGTTTTTGTTCTCTTTGATAATAATTGGAAGCTTGCAATTGACGGGACAACTCTCCTGGTTTGACCCATTTTTTTCCTTTTGTTTGGCATCTTTTGCAACTATAAATTATATAAACAGGATTAAATGTGAAATGTAAAAAAAGAAATTATCAATATTTGAACATATCACAAGAGAAAATGAAATTGAATACAATGTCATTATATAAGAGAAGATCTTTATTAATTTACTTAATAATTACATGTGTAAAACCTGAAACAACACTACATGTCATATTCTATATCTTCATCTTCCTCACTATGAACATCACTTTCTTCTTCATCTTCGTACTCCGCCAGTGTTTCATCCTCGTCTTGGCCATCCTTGTCTGCAGACTCATCATTGAGAATGATCTCAGGATCTATATCATCCATAGAGTGTTGGACACTAGTACCATCGACGAGGACTGGGACAACAAATGATGATTCGTCCTGCTGAAATGCATCATTAGGCGCATCACAATCTTCGTTGTCGTCATCCCGCTTAGCGGGTACATCCCACAATCCACGTGGCTTGACCCGTTCTACGACTCTCCAATTTTTTCCTCTGCTTGTGTCATTGACGTAGAAGACTTGCGCTACCTGACCTGGTAGGACAAATGGATCATCCGTACACCAACGACCAGTGATATCAATGCTTGTAACATGGTCTTCAATGTTTATCTTGTGCTTGGTACTAGTGTTGTACCATTCACATTCAAATATGACCACCTTACCCCCGTGCAGATAGGACAATTCCCATACTTTACAAATGTAGCCATAGTAGTCATGTTTCTCCCTTTCGTATTCCCCTTCAACGACCAAACCACTGCTCTGGCTCCTACGACATCTCTCACGATCTTTAGTGTGGTATCGGACGCCATTGCAATCACACCCCTGATAGAGATTCACTTGGGACATAGGGCCATTTGCTAATGACCACATCTCATCTGACGCTTCCGGTGAACCTAGAGTTCGCAATTGATTCATCTACATAGGCAAATTACGTCAGATGTATTGGATATATGAATATTTAAAAACAAATCCAATAACATGTAACAATTATAATGATCCAAAGTTCATGTCTTACACGTTGTTTGAACCATTTTGCAAATTCTCTTCGTTGTATCTACCCGACGTCTCCAATTCTTTGTTCCTGAACTAAATTCTTGTGTTCCCTACTCAAGGTTTTTTTTTACTATATAAGTAAATATAGATAATGAATAAAGGAGTCAAAAAAGCAATGCATAAATATGGCTAGATTGAAGCACATACTGAAGATATGGCAACACCTCGGGGCAATTATTCAACACAAACCAATGAGCCATGTCACGATCTTTTTGAGAAGGATCATGTGCCCTTGGCATCATTCCGAGGGGACGGACAGTTTGTGTGAAGACCGACAACCCCGGACCACGTTCGCCACCATCATCATAACGCTCTACTCGATCAGTCTGCCTTAAATACATTGAGCAAAAAGTGAGACACTCTTTGACAATGTAAGCCTCTGCGATCGAACCTTTAGGCCGAGCTCGGTTGCGAACGTACCCTTTTAGGGTCTTCAGAAACCTTTAAACAACCAATGATAAGACCCATGATTTCCAATGCAAGGCAAAAGCAATAATACATAAATAATTAATCAATGGTCACCAGCTATTACCTTTCAATCGGGTACATCCACCGATATTGCACAGGTCCACCTAGCATGGCCTCACGTGGCAAGTGAACCGATAAATGGACCATCACATCAAAGAAAGCAGGAGGAAAGATCCTCTCGAGCTTGCACAATATTAAAACTATCCGCTCCTCCAATTTTTTCAAATCATCTTGTCTCTGTGTTTTCGAGCAGAGGTCTTGGAAAAAGCTGCCTAACTCAAACAATGTTGTGCATATGTCCTTATTCAAAAAGCCGCGCATGCCAATAGGAAGGATGCGTTGGATAAGGACATGGCAATCATGGCTCTTCAAACCAGCTAATTTATCATTTTTCGAGGTTACACACCTAGAGAGGTTCGCCGCATAACCGTCTGGGTATTTGATGGACTTCAAGAATTCAAAAAATCCATCTCTATGTTTTGGCTGGAGAGTGTAAGAGGCATGCGGCTTCAAGCTTGATCCGTCACCTCTCTCCACTAGATGCAACTCAGGTCTGATGCCCATATTTTTCAAATCCTTACGCGCTTTCTCGGTGTCCTTGTTTTTGCCCTTTATATTTAAAATTGTTCCAACCAAAGCTACACATACGTTCTTCTCAATGTGCATAGGATCAAGGTTGTGTCGGAGTTTTTTGCACTTCCAATAAGGCCATTCAAATAGGATGCTTTCTTTGTCCAATTCAGTTCTCCATAGTCACGCGGTCTTTTGTTATTCTTGCCAAACTTGACCGGCGCTATCTCTTCAAGCTGGTCCAGTACCTTTTGCCCCGGTAGATCCAAAGAATTCTTTTCACGCTCAGGCTGACCGTTGAAGGCCTTGCTTCTACGCCATTGGTGGTTTAGTTCCAAGTATTTACGATGGCCAATGTAACCAATCTTATCTTTCAACTTCACCCCTAACTGAGCTGTCGTTACATGAGGGGCAAGCGTTATAACCCTTTGTGCTCCAACCAGACAAGTTACCATATGCAGGAAAGTCATTTATTGTCCACATCACAGCAGCATGCATTTGAAAGATTTCCTTAGTGGAGGCATCATAAGTAGCTACACCATGATCCCACAACTCCTTCAACTCATCAACCAAGGGCCTCAGATATACATCGATATCATTTCCCGGTGAGTTTGGTCCTGGAATGAGTAATGACATCATCAAGAATGGCTCCTTCATGCACATCCATGGTGGCAAATTATAAGGCACAAGTATGACAGGCCACATGCTATACGAGGTGCTCATGTTACCGAAAGGATTGAATCCATCGGTGGCTAACCCCAGTCTCACATTACGTGTCTCTTGGGCAAACTCTGGAAATTTCATATCAAATTCTTTCCACTCCACTGAATCAGCCGGATGCCGCGCTATCCCATCATCAACCCGCTTATCACTATGCCATCTCATCTCCGTGGCTGTCTTACTTGACATATACAATCTGCGTAACCTCGGTAATAATGGGAAGTAACGGAGCACCTTATGAGGGATCTTCTTTCGCTTGCCATCATTGACCTTGTACCTAGGCTCTTCGCATTCTGGACATTTATCCAATTGAGCATTCTCCTTCCAATATAGCACACAATTGTGTTTGCAAGCATCTATGTTCTTGTATCCCATGCCCAATTCACGCAATAATTTCTTCGCCTCATAAACCGATGCTGGCACCACATGACCTTCAGGTAAAAAGTCCTTAAAAATTTGCAAAACCTTGTCGAATGACTTATTGCTGCACCCACTTTCTACCTTCACATGCAATATCTTGATGATAAACGATAACAAAGTATCCGAAGTTTTGCATCCTGGGTACAGGCCACGCTGAGAAGCCTTCAACAAATTTTCAAAATCATGCACATCATCCCTCTCTTGAGTATCTTCATCCAAATAGGTTCCCCTACGATGGTCCTCTAGCAACTCATCATATTCATCATGATTATCTTCTGTTTCAGCCTCGCTCTCATCCGAATCATCGGGTTGAACTATGGGTTCCCCGTGATATATCCACTGCATGTATGAGACCATCATTCCGTGAATGTGCAAATGCTTTCTCACTGTATCATAGTCCTGCATCAGATGGTTACAGCAATCATTACATGGGCACCTAATCAACACCGCACCCCCCGAATTCGACTTTGCAAAATCAATAAATGAGATCACCCCATCTATGTACTCCGCATCAAATCGGTTCTGATAACGTAATATCCAACTCCTGTCCATATCTGACCAAATCACAAGTAAATAGCAATTAGATATTGAGCTATTATATGCATGTTTTGGGATTGCAAGAATTCTCAAACTTTTCTCCCATGTTTCGTTTCACAAATGCTCAAGTATAACGAGCTTCTTTATGCACCAATTGCGATTGCAATCACTGAAACCTCTTTCATTTACAAATTTGTAGTATTACTGCTTCACGACTCCTTTCTTCTTGACTACATTTTTATCAATGTCATTTCTAGTTTTAACACAAAGGTGCAAGCCATCTCAAGTGATATTCCTCTTCCTCATCATTATAATCACAGAAGCCTTGTCCAATCAGGCAAGTTTTCTGAATTCTCCTTTTCTATAGCCCCTTTCTCAGTCACTCAGCAAATGAACTCGGGGGAAAAAAAGGAGCATAACATGCGTATTTCAAAACAAAGTAAGAGTCAATTTCTAGTTTAGAGGGGATAATCTAGAAGATACAAGCCAGTTTTTTCCATTATTGATAGTAATACTATAAAAAATAAGTGAGTGGAAGTAAAAGAAGGGTTTTCAAGAAGTGAGAAGAATAGCATTCTCTTTAGCAAGTGGTCATCACATCTCTTGATGAAACATTTCTTTGTTGAATTTTGAACGGCAAACAAGCAAAAGGCAAAAACCTTTGTAACTTCTCCAATTCCATCATGTTATGAAAGGGAAAACAAAAGTTGAGGGCGGCTGTCAACCAAATAACCATATCAGATAGGGATGAGAATGAGACATTACCTGCAGAGTGGGGAGAGATGCAATGGCAGATTCTCTAACCGAGCAGGGACAGCGGCGAGAGTCCCGGTTTCACTTCGAGCGACGGTCGTTGTCGGGCAGAGAGAGAGAGTGAGGGAGCAACCGAGAGAGAGAAACAGAGAGAGAGAGCAGATCGAGAGAGCGAGCGAGAGAGTGAGAGAGAACAGAGAGAGAGCAGATCGAGGGAGTGAGAGAGAACAGAGAGAGAGCAGAGAGAAAGAGCGAGATGGGAGAGCGGCACACGATCTCTATACGATCGAGAGAGAGAGAGAAAGGCGGAAGAGTGGAAAACAGAGGAGAGAACGAGAGAGAAGAGCAAATCGAAGAGCGGTCGTCGATCGGAGAGGAGACAGAGAGAAGAGGCAGATCGAGAGAGCGAGCAGAGAGTGGAAGAGACAGAAGAGAGCAGAGAGAAAGAGCGAGATGAGAGCGGCGCCCAAAGATCTCGACCGATTCGAGGAGAGAGAGAGAGGAGAGAGAGAGAGAGAGAGCAGAGAGAGAGGAGAGAGCGAGAGAGACGAGAGAGAAGAGAGGAGAGGAGGAGCGGGTAGCGAGGTCGTTGAAGAGCGAGAGAGAGATCGCCCGATCGAGAGAGATAGAGAGCGAGAGAAAAAGATAGCAGAGAGGGGGCGAGAGTGAGATAGCAGAGAGGGGACGAGAGTGAGAGCGCAGCGAGTGAGAGAAAGACGAGGGAAAGAGAGAAAAGGGGGAAAATGGGGATTCTGTTGGCGGGAGAGGGAAAATAGAGGTGGGATATTTCCACACTTTTTTTTCATCACAAATATATTTTTTGTCGAGAAAAACTATTTTATTTTTATTATTTGAAAACCTCTCAAATCCTCTACCAACCGACGCTAATTTTCGTCGGTAGATAATTTTTCATCGTTAAAGGACTCTGATTTTTAATTTTTTTAAAAATTAAATTAAACATTATCCCAACGTTTTACAAATAACATCAGTAAATGTTCATTTTACCAACGTCATATAATTCGTCGATAATAGTATCTGATAGTTTTACTGACGTAAAATAAAAATCGGACAGGATTTTCTAACACTTCAGCCCGCTGGGGGTCCGAAACGGGAAACGGCCCCTGAAAAAATGTGAAAACTTGCGAGAGCACTTTTCTCAAGGGTAAGGTAACTTGACGGAATTGACGGTTCGCAAGGACTCCCGGTTATAAAATTATAAGGGAAGCATAGGATTTTCCAACCATTAGGTTCGTAAACGGCCCGCCGAGTAGGGGTGCACATCGGGTCGGGTTCCGGGTTATCGGACCGGGTTTGACCCGACCCGGTATTTTTAAGACATCTGAACCCGGTCCGATAACCCTGTTAAGTAAAACCGGGTTATCGGGTTCCCGGGTCACCGGGTTACCGAGTTATCGGGTTCGGGTTTCGGGTGACCTGATAACCCAGGAAGAAACTACGTACCATCGTTGGCTGGTTGATGATATCTGCCTCAAGTCACCAATTTGCATCTCTCGGCTCACTCTCACCATCTCAAGATACCTCTCAACTTTCTCTGCTTAGGGTTTTTGGGATTTCTTCTACTTCTGCAATGATTCCTTTTTCTGTTGACATCGAAATCTTTGAATGCTATTTTGCAATCTGTGGTTTCTTGTTTGGATTTGTTGAAGTGGGTTTGGAGCATAGATGGGTTCGAATCTGTTATCTTGTGAATGAGTCCTCCAGAATGGGGTTTAAAGACATCGAGCAGAAAGTACAGAGACGAACGAGATCGAGAAAGAGACCATCACAAAGACCTCGATCTCCAGCACGATCGAAATCGAGATCACAAGCATATAAGCAGTCGCGACGCGGAGGATCGGCACCACCGCGACGACAAACGATCCTAAAAAAAACAACGGTTTGGATTATCACACAGGAACTTATAATTATAAAAAACAAAAAACAAAAAAGAATTAGGGTTGCCTAAGTTGGGCAATGTAGCACTGCATCTTTCCGCTTTTGACAAATACAACTGCATGACATGGGAGGCATCACCTAAAAACCGAAGAGATCGATGATGCATCTTCTGAAGTTACCTGCTTATATTTTCTTGTAGATTCGCTTGGTTACTATGTTCTTGGATTCATCATTAATCGACATGGCATTGCACATCTCAACCCGGTACTCATCATAATGAGGTTTCGAATTCTTCAAACAAACGGCCCGCCGTGGGTTCCCGGAAGCATCGGATTTCCGGTCCGGCTGAAAATGAAGGACCGGACCAGACCACTTGAACGTGGTCCTATCCGGTCTGGTCCAGTCCAAAACGGTCCGGTTGGACCACTTAAACCGGTCCAGACCGGTTTAAAATTTTCAACCAATTATAAATGGTTGATTTATATTTAAGGGCATCGATTTCTTTCAGCTATGCATCTCGTAATTCATACTTGTTATTCAGATATGCATTCTGCAATTTGTTGACCCCCCATTTTCCCGTTCGGGTAGCATCAACGACACCAATCGTATGTGCGTCCCACCCCAGATGGGTGAACAACAAGGGATCTTCACTATCGAACAATCTCAAAGCACCCCAGTCACCTGACAACAAATTTTATAAGAGATGATGCAGAGTTGCAGACCCTGCCTTCAACACTTCACCAAACAACCATAAAACAACAAAAAATGAACAGAATCATAACGAAAATAAACAAACAACCAATATGCTACTAATCTTCGAAATAGACAACACAACCACATAGAAACAGCACATCGATTCTCCATTCGCCTACTCAAAACTCTCCCAGATTAGGGGGGAAAACGTCAAGCCCTACCATCGAGTTGGAATCGGCATTCATGAAATTAATATTTTACCGACGTTTTAATTTTCGTCGGTAAATAGATAATTTTTTTAAATTAAGAATATATTTGAATAAACTTTTGCCGACGATTTCCTCAAAAACGTCGGTAAAATTCTAACTTTTACCGACGTTTAATTAAAAAACGTTGGTAAAAGTACATTTTTACCGACGAAATTGTAAACGTCGGTTAAAAAGGTAATTTTAGCAACGAAATTTAAAAAACGTCGATAAAAGAATAACTTTTGCCGACGAAATTAGAAAACGTGGCTAAAAAACGTGGCTAAAAGTGCAAGTTGTTGTATTAACATGAATATAAAAATAAATGAAAATTAATAAACATATTTACCGACGTTTAATTTCGTTGGTAAAGGTAAAAATTAAAAAATTAAAAATGATATTTGCCGACGTTTTTATTTTCGTCGGTAAAATTAATATAAAAATTAATAAATATAATTACCGACGTTTAATCTCGTCGGTAAAATTAATAAATATAATTACCGGATCCCTCTATGTTCCGAACCAAGATCCCATTCAGGATTAATACATTCACATAGCAAAAAAGATGCATAACTTGTAAGGGCCTAAATAGATTGAATAAAATTCATATATGAAAATCTACTTAGCTTTAATCATATACTATTTACTAGTCCGGCCCGTTGTATATTTAATAAACATTTATTGAAACTCTTTTATTCAATTAAAAATAAAAAATTTAAGGAAGATATTTACCGATGTTTTGATTTTCGTCGGTAAAAAAGTAATATAAAAATTAATAAAAATTAATAAATATAATTACCGACGTTTAATTTCGTCGGTAAAATTAAAATTTAAAAATTTAAGAAAGATATTGCCGACGTTTTTATTTTCATCGGTAAAAGTAATATAAAAATAAAAATAAAAAATAAATATATTTACCGACGTTTAATTTCGTCGGTAAAATTAAAAATTTTAAATTTAAAAAGGATATTTACCGACGTGTTTATTTTCGTTGGTAACATGATCGTAAAAATAAATAAAAATTAATAAACATATTTACCGACGTTTAATTTCGTCGGTAAAGGTAAAAAATAAAAATTTAAAAAGATATTTAACGACGTTTTTATTTTCGTTGATACAATTAATATAAAAATTAATAAACATATTTACCGACGTTTGTATTTTTGTATGTAAAATTAATATAAAAATAAATAAATATTCATAAACATATTTACCGACGTTTAATTTCGTCGGTAAAATTAAAAAAGAAAATTAAAAGCATATTTACCAACGTTTAATTTCGTCGGTAAAATTAAAAAATAAAATTAAAAGCATATTTACCGACGTTTTATTTTGTCGGTAAAATTTAAAAATAAACCATTTTTTTTTTAAATTTAAGAATGGCCTTTGCCGACGTTTTAGTAAAAAAACGTCGGTAAAGGGTATACTTTTGGCCACGTTTTTTAGAAACGTCGGTAAAGATCTTTACTTTTGCCGACGTTTTTCAAAACGTCGGTAAAAGGTTGTAGTTTTGGCCACGTTTTGTTAGTAAACGTCGGTAAAAGTATATACTTTTGCCGACGTGTTTAAAAAACGTCGGTAAAGGTCGACCATTTAACGACGAATTTTAAAAACGTCGGTAAAGGTTATACTTTTGCCGACGTTTTTTAAAAATGTCGGTAAAGGGTAGACCTTTACCGACGAATTTTAAAAACGTCGGCAAAAGTATACCCTTTACCGACGTTTTTAGAAAACGTGGCTAAAAAACGTGGCTAAAAGTGCAACTTGTTGTAGTGCCCGCGATCGAGCTTTAGAGATTTGATAGCTGAAATCAATATTTTTTGATCGAGCTTTAGAGATTTGATAGCTGAAATCAATATTTTTTAACCCCCCCCCCCCCCCCAACACACACACACACACAAATCATTTTGTATCCCTTATTGCTTATCCAGCTTGGGCCTTTTGCCCACCTTCTTTTCCATCGTCATCAAAGCTTTTCTCACCTCATAGTAAGTAATCACTTTGGTCATGTACAAGTAATCTCGATTGTCATTTACACGGGATCTAGCAATTCCATTCCTAGTATATTATCATGTGTAAAACAACAGTGAAACTGAACTACTCATATTTCCATCTAATCTTGGAGTTTGGTTAGCGAATTACTAATGGACTTTTTCCCTAGTTGGGGTTATGAGACTCCAATTCTTTGGACTAACATACAGAATATAGAAAGATGTTAAGAGTGCAGAAAGAAACGTAATTTATAACACACTTATAAATAATGGTAATGATCCTATTGTCATATAAATGATGTTGAAATCAAAATCTGGGCGAAGTTTGTAAGTATTTCCTATTGTTTATGCATGTCATTATACAGTCATTATCGTTTTGTTGTAGGATGCAAATAATCGGAGGAGAACCAATAAATTACTGAAACGATTTAGTTATCAGAAAATCCTCAATAATCTCAATTAAGTGAAATCGTGAGTCATTCTCATTGTTTATGCATCTCAATATAAAGTTAGCAGTTTTTTTGTTGTTGGATACCAAAATTGGATGAAGAAAATAAAAAGTATAGTAGCGATATCGTTATCAAAGAAAACTTCCCAAAATTCACAATGGTCGAAATTGAGTGAAATCGTAACTCCTTCTCCTTGTTTATTCATCTCAGTACGACGTCCCCACTATTCTGTTGTTGGACACCAATACTAGATGAAGAACACAAAAAATTATGGCAACAATATCGTTATCAAATAATAATTTTCCTTTCTCTCAAATTGTTTTATGCATCTCAAGTAAAATTCCCCATTGTTTTGTTTTTGGACACCAGAATTGGAAGAAGAAGATACAGATTATAGTAACGATATCGTTATGAAAGTTACCTTTCTTATTTTCCAATCTAAGTCTTTCAAACATCTGTCTTTTGAACAGATTCAAGTGTAAAATGCCCACTATTGAAATCAATTATTCCTTGTATTCTGATAACTTCATCGGGTAATGACAACAATAATGTTTGCTTTATAAATCATTTAGCATTGTTTAGCAATTTTGTTATAGTCAAGAGCATTGGTTTTGGTTTTTTTCCTTTTGTTTTAATTGACGGAATATTGTTCGTCTATTTCATCATCAATGCATCTTTTAATAGAGTCGCTATGATGTGGCTTCTAGGAGTGAATTATATTGGTGCCCAAAGTAATATGTCAAACTCAGTAGGATTAGCATCCTTGTGATAAACCTTGCATGAATATGCCAATTTAGTTAGATAGCTAGTAGTTTTGCTTATCAAGACTATGTGCCTATAGCAGGATGTCCGATCGTGATTTACTACTCATCCTTCATTCCGGTGGACAATTTGTTTGAGATAATGGAAGTCCAATTTACAATGGAGGTTGTCCAAAGATGACGTTCATGAAAAGATCCATAACGTATTCACAATTGGTCCAAAAAATATGTGATCTCTCTAATGGGAACAAGCTTGGACAAATCCCAAATATACAATACCTTCATCAGAATGGAAAAGTATGCACTTTAGTTGGCATAACAAACTATGAGGATGTAGATATTATGTTCAAAGCATCTGCGAGGGATGCCAGTGCAGTTTACCTGTACATCTAGCCAAACTCGGTTCATACAATAGATCATCAATGGAATGAACATAGGTATGCTATGATTGGACTTGTTATTTTCAACAATAAGTCTTAATACTGAGCAGCTTGATTTTTATCTTTATGCAGAATGGGATCTAGCAAAGTTGTTCGGCCTAGTAGTCTGCCTTCAATTCTTGGAAAAAGGTCAACACTAAGTAGGGATTTTGCATTATTAGCCCAAATGGTCACTAATTATATGCTTAACCATCCACTTCTTTCTTTTATCCCGTAGGGATGCAGCCGGACAGGCTCTTTACCAACAAGGAGGTAACACCAACATTCGTATCAACGAGGAAACGAATATGAATAACACACTACCATCTCAAAAGTATGTTATTTCATATTTTATTTGGCTAATTTATCCATAATCGTTTGGTTTCCATATTTTTTCTTTCATTTATTCGTTATAATTTTTATATTCTAACTTTTGGAAACGTGTGGAACAGAATCCGTCGCGACCCCGAACCGAGATCCAAGGATTAAGACCCGGGCCCGCGATGGTGATTGCAAATTATTTTGTTTTCCCACAGGTTACCGCAGTGAGGATCCCAATACACGGGGATTGCAAATTATTTTGTTTTCCCACAGGTTACTCACATGTACGAATATGCGGAAGCATGTAGCAAGAACATACTCAATCATGATATGAACATGTTAATAAATCTCACAAATAGGATCTCATCGAGACATAATATCAAAAAGAGAATCATAAAAGGACATTCCCAATAAAGCTTAAGTTATAAAATATCAAGGTGGGTTAAGTTAATACATCCCAAAAAAAATAAGAGGCCAACAAAGGCCAATACCACTAAAGTTTCCCAAAAATATCCCAAAACTAGTTGAAATGAATATCAAGACCCCATCTGACGTCTAGATGACGTCATCGGGCTGCCACTCTCGTGCTGGGGTTGGCTCAACAGCCTCCTCCGGGCACTCCTCCTCAAAGGTAACACATCCTGCACCTAGGCACAAAAATAACAAGTATCAAACACGACGGTTTGGCAAATAATCAATTTAGGCATGTGTATGAAAAGATTGTAAACAGTCAAAGATTCAAGATGTACATTTCAATTATACGAAACTAGCATGAATACTTGTAATATCATGAAAGATAAATCCACATTGAGCTCATCCTTTCTCTATCATAAAAATGACAGAGCAAGCACACACGATATCACGACACGCTAAACACAATCCCATGCTACACAAGGTAGACGGGGAAGCCGGCCACGGAACCGGAAACACGCACGATGTGTATACAATACACGACTAGTCTGCAGACAGTCCACAAGTTTAAGGACTCCCAGACAGTGGATCAGACTGACAGGGCCGTCCAAGCTCAGTGGTATTTACTTAGATCATGAATGCATAAAACATGTCTATACATACTTAAAACATGACAAAACAAGAGGGAAATACTTATCGAGCGAATCATGACAAGACTAGCAAAATAGCATAGTATATATGTTTAACAAAACTTAAGAAGTGATTCCCATTTGATTCTTGAAACACGTCTTTAAACGAGCTTATTCTTGAAGTTCAAAAGAGTACACGATGATGCACATAGTATCAAAAACAAATGTTCAAACATGAAATATATCAAGTTTAGGCTAAGACCATTCATTGATCTTCGTGAAGTTAGAAACCAAATGTCGGAATTTTTACAAGGTTTGGTGCCTCCGAAGTTGAAGTACATTTTAGAGTCCCAAGTGCACGATGTCAAGTAAGGGTCTAAAGTTTAACCTAGTTTTTATCTCTGAATAAATCCATCAAAATAGTGCCCCTTTTTAGCAAGCCTCGATTAGCCCTGGTCAACCGTCGGTTAACTGTCGGTTAACCGACAGTCAACCCTCGGCTGACCGACAACCCATCCTCGGCTGACCGACAGATCCCTGAACAAAAACGGTTGCTCTCTGGAAAAGGGACCGACGGATTTATCGGTTAACCGTTAGCTGACCGACAGATCTTTCTGTCGAAATGCACGCTTCTGGAATTGGAACCGACATGTGTCGGTTGGCTGTCGGCTGACCGTCGGTTAACCGACTGCTGACCGACACCTGACCGACAATGCGCGGACAGTGCATTTCGGTTCAGATTTTTATATTTTTATTTCTTCCTTCCTTCTCATTTTCGAACCACTTGCATTCCCCAAGCCACCATGCTTTCCAAGGGACCATTCTTACACACATATAGGTCATTCCATCCATAATTAACCCATTCATTCCATGAGAGAACATTAAGACATTTCCATGCACAAAATCATCAAACTTACAAGATTAAACATGACTCTAAGAACTTAGAAAAATCATTAACACCAATAGAAGTAGAGAACTAAAATTAATGATTTTGAAGAACTTAAACATAACATACATTATGAGATTAAGCATAAAAGTCATACTTTAATGAAGATAATGAAACTGTAGGTGCAGAAAATAATGACCCACAATAAGGAGGTGCCTTAGAGGACTTATCCGATGATGATGATGACTGGGAATGACTGGGTGCCGTCCGAAAGCCTGAAAGGGAAGAACACACGGTCAGAGGACCCTGGCCTGGGCGGCGCAAGGCTCTCCGATGCCAAAGTCAGTGAATGAATTGGAACAATGGAAGGAGGGGAAGAAGAGAGACAGAGTAACGGCTTTGTGTATGAAATTGTGCATACCTTAGATGGTGGTTTGAGCCTCTATTTATAGAGTTCGGAACGTATCTTTGGGAGATATTGTGGTGTGGGTCCCGTGATTCGACTGGGAAGTCACGATCAGCCCACATTGCATTAATTGCGGTCTAATCCAGCCCACTCTGTATTAAATGCACGTCGGGTCAGCCCACGTCGCATTTAATGCACATCTTGTTGGGCCAGATCGTGTTGGGCGCCTTTGGCGGTAGGGGTACCAGCGGATCTGCCCTCGGGCCCTGCCCTGATGTGGTCTCAGCCGCTGGATGCCGCCCTGTCAGGGATCTGGCGAAGATTGTGAGCGGATGGATGTCGCGTCTGTCCCACTAGCTCGCGCCCCTATTCTTCCACGTGCCTGATGACGTGGGGGATGAGGGGCGCAAGTGAAGGTTCTCTCTTGCTTCGGCTTCTGTCCCGGCTTCTTCAGCCGAGGTGGAGTTTTCTGCCGAGATGGGTGCCGGAATGGACACAGGGGTAGCCGAGTTCGGCGCTGGCGGTCCGGGGTTGCTTGACTTCGGCCGAGGCCTTTGTCCTGGTAGCCGGGGTGAGATTGGTGCCACGTGGATGGCACGAGGATGGCACGTGAGAGAGCTTAGCCTCATCTGATGGCTGCGATTAGCTTAATCCTATGGTTCTGGAAATCTCCCCACACAATTGCCCCCTAGCTTTTGACCTCTGAAGTGTGCTAGCCTTTAGGGGTTGAAAGCTAGAAGAATCCGTCTGGGGATGTGGTGACCATTGCCTGGTGTCGCTTCATTTGTCCTAAAGCAATAAACATTCTGACCTGTCTGTACTGGGAAGCGAGTCGACGGCTACACGCGTCGCCTCTCCACTGATTGCGCTGTCTTATTGATGGAATGGGTACGGATCGCGAAAGCAGCACGCGCCGAGGGTTTCTTCTCCATAAAAAGGGGTCGTCTTCTTCCCTTCTTGTTTCTGATTTCTTTTCGCCTTTACCTTCTTCTCCGATTTCTGCTTTGCTGCTGCTGAAGATCTCTCTAGCGAGGACGACCATAGGGTGCGCCCGGATCTGCTCTTGATCTGCCTCTTCGTCCCTGTAAGTCGCTTTGTCCTTCTGTCTGGTTCTTCTTGGGGCCTTGCGATTGCTAGGGTTTTTCTTCGTTGTCACCCCTTTTAGACATGGGCACCCCTAGATTCAGGGTAGATACCGATGAGGGCTTAGCCAGATTTAGAGCTGCCTTCAGCATTCCGGAGGGGGTCCTCCTAAAACCGGCGGACCTCGCCGACTGTGCCTTGTATCGCTGCCACGGCGGCTGGATGCCGTTCCCTCTGATCTCCGTGATCGAGGGTGGGGTCAGGTTTCCACTGCACCCCCTGCTTAGGGCCTGCCTTAGCCTTTGGTCCCTCGTCCCGGGCCAGTTGATGCCCAATGGCTACAAGGTCATCATGGGCACATCGAAGTTGAACGAGGTCTTGGGGACCAACCTAGGCCCTCATGACATCGAGGATACATATGATATCTGCAAGGCTGGGGAGGGAAGATATTATCTCCGGGTGAAGCCGCAGCGAAGGGGCTTCGTCCTAGCCTTGGAGGATTCAAGTAAGAATGCCGAGGAAGATTTCTTCTGTGTCTCGGGGGACTGGGAGTTCGGCGCGGGTGAAAGCAGGAGGCTGTCGGTCCCACGTCGCCCTGGGGAAGTCCCAAGTAAACACCACTGCTTTTCTCCTTCTTGCTTTGCTTACCTTATGGATGCCGAACTGATACTCTTTTTTGCCTATTGAGCAGAGGTGGGTGCAAGGCGACGCCGAGCTGTCAGCGAAGGTTGGAGGAGGAACATCGACGACATCAACAAGGTCGAAAGATACAAGGGGCACGAGACCAGGTCAGCTTGGAAGCTGCTCGGGTATACGCCGAGGTATCGCGGCCACTACCATAGGACTGGAGTGCCTGAGGTGGACGAGACACACCCCGACCGTCCAACTGTCTCGGTCGCCTTGTTTAGCGGGGTCCCCTTGACCGATCCCGTTGCCGACCGAACTGCGTCCGGAGCCGAGGCGTCCACTTCTGATCCGGAGCTGCCGGACCTGACGCAGATAGTGGACGCTTATTTCTCCGATCGAGGAGAGGACATGGAGGGAAGTTCGAGGGAGCCCGCTGTCAAGGACCTGGCTGCTAAGTTTAGGCAGAGGTCAGCGTCTTCTGGGGCCCCGTTGCCTGCCGGTACTCGTGCTGCTTCGGGTCCGGTGGGCGCTGGTGCTCCCTCTGCTCCTGCCCCCGCTCCGAGCGGGGGAGCCCGGCGACGCTCGCCGGACCGCTCGAAGGAGGGGTCCCCGCCCAGGAAGAAGTCCAAGGCGGGGGAGAAGAGTTCGAAGGCTGATCTGCAGTCGAAAGGCAAAACTCCTGAACGAGCCCCTGGAGCTAAAGCTCCATCCAAAAAGGGGGGCGAGAAGAGCGCGCCGAAGGAAAAGAGTGCGCCGGCCGAAAAGAGTGCGCCAGTCAGCAAGTCGACTGCTGGGCCAGCGCGCGAGCCTCTCATCTCGGCGGGGCAAGGGTCCGGATCGGCCTCCGGGCCCCGAACTGCCCCAGCACCGTGGAAGCCGAGAATGGAAACACAACCCGGCAAACCCCTGAACGTTGGAGACCGACTGCTGGGGAACGCCGAGGTGATCGGGGCCCTTGCCAAGGCCTGTGCTCTGCCTCGGGATATGGAGGAGCACGAGAAGTTTGATGACGAGAGTCTGATAGTGACAGCGATCCAGGCTGACCTCCTGGTAAGTGCTTCCTGTGTATTCTTTCAAGTGGCCTAGCTTGGCTGTTTCTATTTTGATTCTCCTCTTTTCCCTTGCAGAACGTGCAGAGGCTCCTAACCGTGTTAGGAAGGAGGGATAGGAATGCTGCGAGGGTGACCCACTTGGAGTCCGAGCGGGAGAAGCTGAAGAAGGAGCTGGAAGTGCAGCGGAAGGGAATGGAAGAGCTCAAGGTGGCCAGTGCTGGAGAGTCTGCTCGGTTGGCATTGGTTCTGACTGAGAACGCCGAACTCTCGTCCAGGGCCAACCATATGAAAGGCGAGCTTTGGACGAAGAACAAAAGGGTCTCCGAGTTGGAGTCGGAGTTGGCCAGGTCGAAGTCTGAGTCGACGGCTGAGGTAACGAGGTTGCGAGGGGAGGTCTTGGCTGGTCGCGCTGAGAGAGAGAAGTTGGTGAAGGCGAACGCCGACCTGGAAAAGGAGAAGGCCTCTCTTCTGTCCGAGGCTCAATCCGTCTTCCAGAACGGGGTGGACCGTGCCACTGAGCTGTACGAGAAATAGGTGGTGGAGATCACCTCCATTCTGTTCGAGGAAGGATGCCTGGCCGCACTGAGGCGTGCGGGGGTCCCTGAAGACCATCCTGTCTATCAGGACCTGCCGAAGTACTCGGACCTGGTTCCCGAGCCGAACTCCACTCCTGCAACTGAGAGTGCCCCGGTCGAAGCTCTTCTAGCCGTTCCTGCTCCGGAAGACGCTCCAGCTGCTCCGGTCTTGAGCGATGCCCCAGTCGCCAGCGATGCTTTGGCCGTGCCTCCGAGTGAGACCTCTTCTGCCCCTGGTTCGGGTGAGGGTACCGGTCAAAGACTCTGCCAGCGACACTCCAAGCAAGACCACGGTTTCGGCCGAATCCACTGGTCCAACAGGTACGGTGATCGACCTAGTGGAGTCGCCGAAACCATAGTAGCCGGGCTCCTTTTCATTTGTCTTCTTGCATGTAATGTTTTTGCTTCTCAGCTTTGTAACACTTTGTCTATTCAATGAAAGTCGGGCTTCTTCACTTGTGCATTTTTCTCTTTGCATTTGTCTCTCTTTCATTTCTGGATGTGCATTGAATGGGATTGAATGCCTTTACTGTGTGGCGTGGCCCTTGAGGTAGAAAGAGTCAAACGGTCCTCATAGCTGTCAGCGCTGACTCTCCGTATTCTGGGGACCATAAATAGCAATAAACATGGTGGCACGGCTGACGAGGGAATCGGACGGATGTCTCCACGTGGCGGCATAGGGATGGCTGGTCAACAGTCGTGCATCCCCAGTAATGCGTGGGAGACTTCGCCCCCATAACCTCTTTCGGAGACTGAGCCCTTCTTTCGGAGACTGAGCCCTTCTTCTTCCTATAAATAGGGATGGCAAGCTCGCCATGGGAGAAGAAAAGAAACGGAAGTAGGATAGCTTAATTCACTTAGCTGTAGGAACCATGTCCGACAGACATTCTGTAATCTTCGATCCGGGGAAAACCCTTGCGCCTGTGGACGGCTTTCTCCAAGGGGGGAAGCCCGTCGTGGTCTGCGCGCTCTCTGAAGGAACTCCCCGTGGACCACGCGCTCTCTGAACGCGGGTTCATGGCCATCCGTCCCTGGCCAGACAGAGTGAGGATGCGCTGCAACGCAACCGGGGGACGGTGGCGCATTCTCGTCCGACACGGTCTTGCGCGACCGCCGGACGGAAGGCGGGATTGAGGCCCCGCTGGACCTGGGGTTTCTTCAAGCTTGGCTGGTCTCACTGGCCGGAGGGTGTTGAAGAGCTCAGCGAGGTCCAGGGCCTCCGAACTGGGGGTGCTCTGTAATCGCTTTGGTCTGACCATCCAAAGCGCATTATAGAGCTCAGTGAAGCTCAGGGTCACTCAGAACCTCCAGGCAGCGATCCGGCGTCCTCGAGCCTTCTGCCTGAAGAGTCGGTGAAGATCAGAGTCTCCCAGTTTTCGCTTCATTTTCTGTTTTCAGAGGACTGCGATCCTCCTTTTTGTACTTTGCTCTCTGTTCTGTGACTTTTGTAATGAAGCAGTTTACAATGACTAAAATGCCAAACTGTGTACAATGCTCTTGCATCGTCTTCTGTTTTTCTTGCACTGTTCTGGAACACAGTGTTTCTGTGCTGTTTGTGTTTGAGTGCTGGCATTGACCTCGGCCGAAATGGCTGGCTTTGGCCGAAATGGCTGGCCTTGCGCCGAGGTGGATCCATTCCTTGGCCGAATTGACTTGCGCCGGGGTGGATCCATGCCGTGGCCGAATTGACTTGCGCCGGGGTGGATCCATACCGCGGCCGAATTAACCTGCGCCGAGGTGGACCCATCGTTCCGCTGGCCTCGGCTAGGCGAAAGTGAGTTCGGCAATGGCCTTCTGAGGGGTGTATGAACCCGGACTTTAGGAAACGGCTGAGTGTAGGAACTCCAGACCATTCTCAGGGCGGCAGACCCTCGTAGAGTGGGATGAAACCCTGACTTTTAGGAATTCGGCCGAGTGTCCGAACTCGAGGCCTTTTCCAGGGCTGTTAACCCTTGAGTGGGTTCAAACCCCGGGACTTTAGGAAAGGCTGAGTGTAAGAACTCCAGGCCATTTCCAGGGCGTAGAGCCTTGATTGTGTTCAAAACACGGGGTTTTAGGAAGGCTGAGTGTAAGAACTCCAGGCCATTTCCAGGGCGTAGAGCCTTGATTGTGTTCAAAACACGGGGCTTTAGGAAAGGCTGAGTGTAAGAACTTCAGGCCATTTCCAGGGCGTAGAGCCTTTATTGTGTTCAAAACACGGGGCTTTAGGAAAGGTTGAGTGTAAGAACTCCAGGCCATTTCCAGGGCGTAGAGCCTTGATTGTGTTCAAAACACAGGGCTTTAGGAAAAGCTGAGTGTAAGAACTCCAGGCCATTTCCAGGGCGTAGAGCCTATGCTGCCGGAGTCGACCAGAGAGAGACGCAAAAGCTGCTTTTATTGATTCTGAGATTCATTACATCTTTAGAAATAAAATTTCTTCAAGTGGGATGCATTCCACGGTCTCGGCAGCGGCTTGCCTTCCAAGTCTTCGAGCTTGTAGGCTGACTTTCCTGCCAGTGAGACTACTCTGAACGGGCCATGCCAGTTCGGGGCTAGCTTCCCTTCGTTTGGCTCTCTGTCAGCTGGCAGGGTTTTCTTTAGCACCAGCTCTCCCGCGGAGAACTTTCTTTCTTTGACATTTTGATTGTATGCCCTGGCTAACCGCTGCTGATAGTCGGTCAGTCTCAGGGCTGCTGCTTCTCGTCGCTCGTCTGCCAGCTCCAGCTCCATTGCCAGGTTCGTCTCATTTCGGCCTTGGTCGACCAGCTCTGTCCTCAGGGTAGGAAAACCGATTTCCAAGGGAATGACCGCCTCCATCCCGTAGGCCAGCGAGAAAGGTGTTGCCGAGGTGGACCTCCTTGGAGTTGTTCTGTATGCCCACAGCACGCTTGGAAGCTCCTCTGTCCATCTGCCATTTGCCTTGTCCAGTCGCTTCTTCAGGCCGTCCAGGATCACTTTGTTAGAGATTTCTGCCTGGCCATTACTCTGTGGATATGCCGGGGTGGAGTAATGGTTTCTGATGCCGTGCTCTTGGCAAAAGTCTTTGAAGGACTTGGAGTTGAACTGAGTCCCGTTATCCAAAATCAGGGTCCGGGGGATGCCGAACCTCGTAAGGATGTTTTTCCAAACGAAGTTCCTGGAGTCCCTGTCCGTGATGGAAGACAACGGTTCAGCCTTTATCCACTTTGTGAAGTAGTCCGTAGCCACTATCAGCCATCTCTTGTTCCCTGGAGCTCGGTGAAGAGGCCCCACAATGTCCAGGCCCCATTGAGCGAAGGGCCATGGGCTGGAGAGGGGACTCAGATCCTGTGCTGGCTGATGGAGGGAGTGGGAGAACTTCTGGCATTTCTCGCATTTCCTGGCGTAGACCTGGGCGTCCTTCTGCATGTAGGGCCACCAGTAACCCTGGCTGATTGCTCTGTAGGCCAATGACCGACCTCCTATATGGCTGCCGCAGACTCCTTCGTGGATCTCATACAGGAAGTCGTCCACCTTGGTCGGGTGGACGCATTGGAGGTATGGACCTGTAAAGGATTTCCTGTAGAGTTTGCCTTCGGGAGAGAGCCAGAACCGAGCTGCCTTGAGCCTGATCTTGTGGGCTTCAGTCTTGTCCTCGGGGAGCTGGTCGTCCTTCAAGTAGGCGACGATTGGATCCATCCAGCTAGGGCCGAGGTCGGCACAGAGGACAAGCCGAGATGAATGGAGTTCTAGACTTGACCTTGATACTGACCCGACCTCGATGGTCCTCTTCTTTCCTGCTTCGACAGCGGAGGCCAGATTTGTAAGCGCATCTGCATGCGTGTTGGTATCTCGGGATATTTGCCTGACCTCGGCTTTCTGAAAATGGGAGAGCAGTTTTTTCGCAAGGGCTAAGTATGCCGCCATCCTGTCGTCCCTAGCCTGATAGTCTCCGGCGAGCTAGCTAGTTACCAGTTGAGAGTCGCTGAAGATCACCAGGTGTTGGGCTCCAAGGATTTGGGCACTGTTCAACCCCGCAATCAGTGCTTCGTACTCTGGCTCATTGTTTGTGGCTTTGAAGTCCAGGGTGAAGGCCTGTTCTATGACCAGTCCCTCTGGCGATTGGAGAACTATGCCGGTGTCAGCTCTCTTGGAGGTGGACGATCCGTCGACAAAGATCTTCCATGCCGAGGTGGGACACTGTTCGGTCTCAGACTCTTCTGGCTCGTGCCCTGCGCCCCCCAGTGCCGTGCCGAGCTGGGTCAGAGCCGGGTTGGGGGAGACGAATTCCACTATGAAGTCTGCCAGAATCTGGGCTTTGATCGCAGTTTGGGGACGGTACTGTATATCATACTGCCCCAGTTCAACTGCCCACTTTGATATGCGCCCTGAAAAGTCAGCCTTCTTGAACACTGAACGGAGTGGGTGCTCCGTGATCACCACAATGGTGTGGGATTGAAAATAATGGGAGAGCTTGCGGGAGGGACTGACGAGAGCCAACGCAAGCTTCTCCAATAGAAGGTACCTAGTCTCGGCATCGAGCAGGGTCTTGCTCGTATAGTAAATTGGCTTTTGAATTCCCTCGTCCTCCCAGACGAGGACGGAGCTTATTGCGTGATCCGAGACCGCAAGGTACAGATACAGAGCCTCCCCCATAGTTGGGGTGGAGAGTAAGGGTGGCGACATTAAATAGGTTTTGAGTGCGGCCAATGCTTGATCGCACTCGGGGGTCCACTGGAATTTCAGATTTTTCTTTAGAAGCTGAAAGAAAGGCCTGCACTTATCTGATGACCGGCTGATGAAGCGATTGAGTGCGGCGGCCATTCCTGTGAGCCTCTGAACTTCTTTCGTGGTAGAGGGACTCTGGATGCCCTGGATGGCAGTGATCTGGTCCGGATTGGCCTCTATCCCCCTCCGCGTTACCAAGCTGCCGAGGAACTTCCCAAAGGCTACGCCGAAGGCGCACTTGGAAGCGTTTAGCTTGAGCTTGTATGCGCGAAGGATGTCGAAGACTTGGCCGAGATCCACCAGATGGTCGCTGGAGCGCACAGATTTGACGACCATGTCGTCGATGTACACCTCTACCGATCGGCCGAGCTGGGCCTGGAACATTTTTGTGACGAGGCGCTGATAGGTCGCCCCCGCGTTCTTCAGCCCGAAGGGCATCACCTTATAGCAGTAAGTGCTGCGGGGGGTGATGAATGATGTTTTCTCCTCGTCAGGCTCGTAGAGCGGGATCTGATGATAGCCTCGGTAGGCGTCAAGGAAGCTCATTCGGTCGTGACCAGCGATGGCGTCGATCAGTTGGTCAATCTTTGGGAGGGGAAAACTGTCCTTAGGGCAAGCCCTGTTCAAGTCGGTGAAGTCCACGCACACCCTCCACTTCCCAGTTTTCTTCTTAACCACCACCGTGTTGGCCAGCCATACCGGGTACTGGACTTCCCGGATGGCTCCTGCTTTTAGCAGGTTGTCGATCTCTTCGACAACCGCATCTGTCTGCTGCAGCCCGGTCCTTCGGGCCCTCTGCACTACCGGCTTGTGGTCGGGGTCGACATTGAGCTTGTGGCACATGACATCAGGGTCGACCCCAGGCATTTCGCTTTGGCTCCAAGCGAAGACGTCCACTTTTGGCATCAAGAACCGAGAGAGTTCGGCCCTTTCTTCGTCTGGCAGCAGGGTGCCAATCAGGAAGAACCTGTCTGGGTCTGCCGGGTCTAGCCTGACCTCGGCCAGGTCCTCGATGCTCTTCTTCTCAGGGTCCCGGCCGATCTCATCGAGGCCTTTCTCAAACTCGGCAAGGTTGACGCGCTCTGGCTCCTTCACTGCTGGGACTACGGCCAGCATGCACTGCCTGGCCTGCTGCTGGTCTCCCTCCACTGTGATTACTTCCATCTTGCCCTCCTTGTTCTCAAGGACGAACTTCAGCTTTTGGTGGAGGGAAGAATGAACTGCCTCTAGCTTGTGGAGCCACGTTCTGCCCAGAATGACATTGTAGGGAGAAGGGGCGTCCACAACCAGGAAGTCGGCCATCACGGATGCTCCGCCAACTCGGGTTTCCAAGGTGATCTTACCCTTGGGATAGACTGGCATGGCGGATAACCCTAGCAAGGGTGCTCGGACCTCCGTGAGGTCCGCTTCGGAGAGTTTCATCTTCTTGAAGCAGTCGTAGTAGAGGACCTCGGAGGAGCTGCCGGAGTCGACGAGGATCCTCTTCACGGTGAAGTCTCTCAGCTTCATGGTGAGGAGCAGGGGGTCGTTGTGAGGGACCTGGATTCCCTCTAGATCTCGATCCGAGAACGAGATGGCGGGTCGGTCGCGGCGGGCTTTCTTGGATGCCGGAGCGAGTTCGGCTTTCATTACTTCTTTCCCGTGCGAAGCCCGCCTGGCTTCGACACGGGCCTGAGAGCTTCCCCGGGACGAGGAAGCGGGAGCTGAGGACGCCAGATGGATCACGTTGATGATCTTCTCTGAGTCCTCGCTGTCTGGAGCCTGGGCCGTGCTCTGGTGAATTCGGCCCTCGCTGCCGCCGGCATCACCTGCCTTGATGAACTCTGGGATGTGGCCCTCTTCGGCCAGCTTCTCCAGATACCCCTGCAAAGTCTTGCAGTCTTCGGTCCTGTGCCCGTTGCCCCTATGGAAGGAGCAGTAGAGCTTGCTTCGGGCACCTTCGGTGGGCTCATTCTTCATGGGCTGAGGATACTTGAAGAACGGCTTGGACCTGATCTTGGTCGGGATGCGGTAGATCGGCTCCTTGAAGACGACGTTGACGCTCTGACCGGCGCGGGGGGGAGGTCTGGGCTTCCAAGCGCCCCCAGACCTGGACGACGCAGGCTTCGCCGAACTGGAGACCCAGGCCTGCTTGGGCTCCTGCTTCTGGGAGGGCCTCCCGCCTCTCTGCCGAGGCTGGCTACTCTTCTGCTCGGGCTCCGGATGCCCGTCCTGATCCCTAGCTCGGATCTCGTCTTCCTCCTGGGCGATGAAGCGCTTCACCCGGGACATCAACTCTGGCATGGATTCTGGGGGGTTCCCGGCCAAGTCCTTTCGCAAGTCGTTGCCGGGGATCAGGGCATGCTGGAAGGCGTAGATTGCTATCCCTTCCCTCGTGCCCTCGATCTGGCTGTAGACCGCCCAGAATCGCTGGGCAAACTTGGCGAGGGTTTCGCTCTGCTTCATTCTCAGGGCGAGGAGGTCCCCTTCCTTCTTGGGAACGACGGTGTAGGCTTGGAACTTCTTCAGGAAGGAGAGCTGGAGCTCCTTCCAACTGGAAACCGACTGCTCCGGGAGAGAGCAGAACCACTTCAGGGGGAGGTCACCCAAACTGGAGGAGAAGATTTTGCAGTTTAGGTGACCCTCGTTCCCCCAGATGGACATCTTCTGGGAGAAGTGTCGGAGGTGTGCGGATGGGTCGGACAGTCCGTCATAGGGGACGAACCGCGGGACGGAGAACTATCTGGGCAAGGGGGTGCGCTCGATCTCTTTTGTGAAGGGCGAGCCCCCCAGATCAGTGTGACCACAGATCTGCTTCTGGTCTCGTGCGTCCAAGTTGTGCTGGAGAGCCAATCTGACACGTTTGTCAAATCGCTCCTGCTCATCGTCCTTCTCTGGAGTCTGAGCTCTGGGCTTTCGCTTGGGGTGGCTCGGGCTACGACGGCTATGAGTTCGGCCATCGCGGCTATGATGATTCCGGCTGTTGCTCGAGCCTTCGTCATGAATCTGGCTCCGTTTATGGTCCAGATGATTTCTGAGGTCCTCGCGGGGAGGCTGGGCTGCCCTGCTGGGGGCGTCCCTCTTCTTCCCTTGAGGCTCAGAGACCTGCCTCAAGGAGGCAGTTTGCGATGCTCTCAGCTGCTGCTGGAGCTCGCAAATCAGCTGCTCTTGCTTCTGGAGGAGAGCAGTTTGGGCTTCGAGAACCTCTCCAGCAGCAGGGGGTTGAACGTGGCGCGTCTCTCCTACGGCCACGGCTTTGTCCTTCCGAGGACGCTCATGCCGACGCTCATCGCGTCTGGGTGGCATGACTTCTTCTACTGAGATCGAGGCCTCGAGTCCCTCTTGGAGTGGGAACTCGACAAAGTGCTGAGAGCCTAAGCGGCCCTCGCCTGCACCGTGCGGGAGCGCCCTTGAGGAGGGACGTCCGTCGACGGTGGTGGCAGCTCGAGCGCAGCTCTCGAGGACTCTACGCCCTTCCTAGCTTTCGGAGGCATGGCTTCTGAAAGATTGAGGTTAAGAAGGTTGGAAAGGTTGGGAAGGTTGGGATATTACTTTCCCACAGACGGCGCCAATTGTAGGTGCAGAAAATAATGACCCACAATAAGGAGGTGCCTTAGAGGACTTATCCGATGATGATGATGACTGGGAATGACTGGGTGCCGTCCGAAAGCCTGAAAGGGAAGAACACACGGTCAGAGGACCCTGGCCTGGGCGGCGCAAGGCTCTCCAATGCCAAAGTCAGTGAATGAACTGGAACAATGGAAGGAGGGGAAGAAGAGAGACAGAGTAACGGCTCTGTGTATGAAATTGTGCGTACCTTAGATGGTGGTTTGAGCCTCTATTTATAGAGTTTGGAACGTATCTTTGGGAGATATTGTGGTGTGGGTCCCGTGATTCGACTGGGAAGTCACGATCAGCCCACATTGCATTAACCGCGGTCCAATCCAGCCCACTCTATTTTAAATGCGCGTCGGGTCAGCCCACGTCGCATTTAATGCACATCTTGTTGGGCCAGATCGTGTTGGGCGCCTTTGGCGGTAGGGGGTACCAGCGGATCTGCCCTCGGGCCCTGCCCTGATGTGGCCTCAGCCGCTGGATGCCGCCCTGTCAGGGATCTGGCGAAGATTGTGAGCGGATGGATGTCGCGTCTGTCCCACTAGATCGCGCCCCTATTCTTCCACGTGCCTGATGACGTGGGGGATGAGGGGCGCAAGTAAAGGTTCTCTCTTGCTTCGGCTTCTGTCCCGGCTTCTTCAGCCGAGGTGGAGTTTTTCTGCCGAGATGGGTGCCGGAATGGACACAGGGGTAGCCGAGTTCGGCGCTGGCGGTCCGGGGTTGCTTGACTTCGGCCGAGGCCTTTGTCCTGGTAGCCGGGGGTGAGATTGGTGCCACGTGGATGGCACGAGGATGGCACGTGAGAGAGCTTAGCCTCATCTGATGGCTGCGATTAGCTTAATCCTATGGTTCTGGAAATCTCCCCACACAGAAACCATAACACAATGTACATAGAAAACCTATAAAGATCACTTGCCTTTGTCCAAAAGCTAAGCAACACTCCACAAAAATCCAACCAAAAAGGAGGTCCACGAAATCTACACAAAACCCCCAAAATAGAACATACAAAAAATCACATTTTGGCCAACATGAATCCCCATTTCGAAAATGGGTTTGATAGTATGAAAAACAAGCTCTTCGTGAGCTAAAAGAACATCAATGAAAAGATGGGTTCAAGCTCTAACCTTTAGCTAGTCAAACAAGAAGAAGAGAGCTAGAAGATGATGAATAGTAGCATGGATTTATCCCAAAACGAGTTCAGCTGGAGCTTGAGAAGAGAGGAAGAGAATGACGGAGTCGGATTAAGATTTGGAGCCTTCTAGCTAGATCAATCCCATGGAAGAAAACCAAGGAGAAAGCTTTTTCTCTCTTTTGCTCTAGGGTTAGAAAAGTTGCAGGATTTTTTTTTTGGTAAAGTGAAGGTGAATAGTGAGAGAGAGAATAAGAGAGTATTTATGGCTTTTGAAAGTGGGTCCCTTGTAGCTGAAACTTGAAACGATTAAAACATGGTCTTGTGGTCCCCAGACGAGATCGACGAAGAAGAACAGAACGATCGTCGAAATATCTAATCTCAGAAAAGTATAATTTTGACATGGTTTTGAGATTTCGAAATTTGTGCCCAGATTTAGCATGAATAGTCAGATTTACCCCTTTTGGGCCAAAACTTGAGTTTCTGGGCCTCAAACACAGACAGGCTAAAAGTGAAAGTTGTAACAAATAATTCAATTATTCCAATGACATAAAAACCATGATCAAAATCACATAACTAGAATGAAACCCCATTCACGAGTGCACTCAGGGCGTCCCTGAGTGTGACTAACTAATCTTAAACGATCTCAAAGTCCCCAAAACTAAACCAAGACTAAATCTAATCATATTCTCACCCGACTAATACTAAACTCACTTATGGCTAAACACTCACTTAATTAGTACTAATCGAGTTGGTTTGGGATGGGATCTAACAGAATCCCTCTAAAGCATCTTGTTATTACTTTAATCCAGCAAAGCATGTCCTCGTTATAATTGCTTTTTACCTTTTTTGATATGAAGAAATTACTCTGCCATGACTTTCTACCAAATGCAGCATTTGTAATGATCACTCTCATTTATCATGCAGGGTTAACCCAATGAGGAAAGGGTGTGACTTGGCATAAAAAAACACCAACGTGTTCAAAGAATTTATTTTGCAACAGTTATATCCATCTGTACACCTTGGAGCTGATTTTGATTTGCCCTTTTCACTAGGAGGCTACACCTACAGAGGAGAAGAGAAACCATTTGCAGAGATTGATGTTGGGTTGGAGATCGACAATGACAATATTGATTCTCTGCATGTGGATACATAATTATGTAAAGATGAAGGCTACCCCTGCATAGGAGAGGAAAATCCAGATGCAGAGAAGGATGTTGGGTTGGGGATTGACAGTGACAATCTTGATTCTATGCAATTGGATACAGAAAGTTGTAAAGAAAGAGGCTAATCCTTAGGAGGAGAATAAAATCCATTTGCAAAAAGGAATGTTGGGTTGGGGATTGACAGTGACAATGTTGATTTTCTACATGTGGCTATAGAAAGTTGTAGACAAGGACCAACGTTACGACCAAGGATTTTCCAGGGAGACTGAATAGAGGCTGGAAAAAATACAAACGCGAGGCACCGCTGTCACATTCCTAGACATACCATCAAATGACTCCGAAGCTGATAGAGTTTTTACAGATGTCACTGTAGGCGGCACTGCTCAGGCAATCCCAGATTTGACCAAGGCATCAAATATTATCGACACCATGTAGGCAGCGGATGATTTGCTATCCACACCACCCCATGAAGATTCGCCGCACGAGATGTGGAAGGGTAGGGTGTTTAATAGCCGTGATGCATTCGAAAGCACATTGGCCAAATTTGTGATGTATAAGAACTTCTGCTTGAAACAATTAAGGTCCAATAGATTTGAAGCAACGGTAAGGTGCAGCCATCCTACATGTCCATGGCGCATCCAGGCTTCTATTGTGGAGGCTAGTCCCCAATTTCAAGTAAGGACATACAATCCAAAGCATAATTGTATAGGACCACTTAATGGAACAGAATATCCTCAGGCAACGTCAGGTTTGATTGTGGAGTTTATCAGAGAAAGACTTAGAGTCCATCAAGGTTACATGCCAAAGAAAATTATGTCCGACTTTCAAAGGGAGTTTGGCATTCAAATATCTTATCGGAAGGCCCACATTGCAAAGGAAATAGCTATGAAACACATCCGCGGTTCTTTTGAGGATTCATACAAGATCCTATATGTTTATCGTTTGGAGCTGAAATGCACAAACCCGGGCACAGTTGACAACCTGTGTACAGAAGGTGGTCACTCATTTCAAAGATATTATGTCTTTTTTGGTGGATGTGCTCGATCTTTCAAATCATCAATCAGGCCACTAATCACCCTTGATAGGACACACCTCCGGGGTAAATACCCAGGAGCCTTACTCATTGCGGTTTATCAGGATGGTGACCATGAGCTTTTTCCACTAGCTTTTGCTATTGTGGAGTCCGAGTGCTATGCGACTTGGTCATGGTTTCTAGCAAATCTGGATGAAACCTTGGAACATGTTCACAATCTTACAATAGTGTCGGATATAATGAAAGGACTGACCAATGCAGTGAAGGATGTACTTCCAACCGCAAAACACTGTTACTGCTGCCATCACATTTCACAAAATATTCAAGAGAAATTAAGAAATGATGGAATCGTCATGAAGTTTTGGTGCGACGCACTTTCATCACGTGTCCGTGAATACAATAACTACATGGCAGGAATCAGAGCAATTGATGTAGGGGCTCATGCTTACATTTACGTGATTGGTTGCCAACAATGGGCAAATTCATTCATTGAGGGACGACGTTACGACATGCTAACTACGAATATTGCAAAGAGCACAAATAGCTTGTTGAAGGATATTAGGGAGCTACCCATCACACAACAGATAGAGTTGATACGTGAAAGCTGATGGAATTTTACTAGAACCGGCGTGAAAAGGGGCTAAACATGAAGACAAGAGTCACCCCATATGTAGATAAGATCATTAATCGCGAGGCGGAAGCCTCAAGGAGACTCCAATGTTGGCAGGCAGGAGAATTTGAGTTTCAGGTATTGTCGCCAGAGTACACGGATGTTGTACACCTCGATAGAAGGTCATGCCGCAGATGGGAACTCATTGGCATTCCTTGTTCATATGCCCTTTTTGCTATTAAACTCAAGCGATATGATCAGTATGACTTCCGTGAGCATTGGATTTTCAATGACTGCTATCGAGTAACTTATGCTGATGTCATCCATGCCACGCGCGATGGAAAACAGTGGGGTCATAGAAGTGACGAGAGTGTGTTTCCCCTGGTAGCTCACAGACAGCCTGGAAGGCCGAAAAAAATGTCAGATAAGAACAGAGGACAGGATGAGGAAACAGGTTACATGCTCCCAGTGCAAGAAGCATGGTTATAATAGACAGACATGTAGAGATCCACCTCCAAGGGGATGAATCATATTTCCCATAAATCTCTTGGATGAGATATATCTTCAAGCCGTTCACAGCTTTTTCAGATGAAGGGACTTGGTGTAAATACTTGTTTATGGTGGGGGAACATATTGTTCTCATTATTTTGGATGTGTCTCTCGATAATTGTGGGAGAACATAATGTGTATATATTGATGTATAGACGCAAACCAATACCGATGTTTGTTATGGCATAATTTGTAAATCTTTTCTATACTGGCACCGTCCATATGGGGTATTTGTGTTATATCTCAGTTCATGAATACCATTGGCTTTGCCCGTTTTGTTATTTCAACCTACTCCATGCACATTGAAGTTTTTATTTATGAAATAACTCCGGATTATTATCTTTCTTGTTTTTAATGTTGCACTTGGTCATCCTCTAAGTTTTTCTACTACAGAGATTTAAATTTGGGAGAGTACTTGTGTGGGTTCTTATGAACGTGATTGCTATCAGTTTGGATTCTCCTCTACAACCTGGTTCACACTTGTTATCTCTTGCATGATATGTCCTTGGCCTTTGTTCCACGTGACAGATGTCTACATCTGTCTTCTGTAAATTTGGATGGAACCTCATTTGTTTTGAGGAGCCATCCCAACTCGCAATAACTGCAAGAAACATGAGAAACAAAACCAGCACAATGAGACTACTAAAAGTGCAATCTTTGAATCTGCTTACCCTCGATTTCAAGTAGGAAGATTCATAATCTAAGAAAGTTCTATACAAATGGACCGTTTTCATTTTTTTTATTTCCTGATTTGTCACAATATCACCTTTGTTGTCCCTATTAGGGATATTTAAAGATTACAGTTTGTTCTATCTCGGATGTGTCTGACAGGACATATTTGATTAATGGTTTTCTTGAACAAACGGTTGACTTAAGATGCATCAATCTGTTAGTGTTATTTTAATGATCAAATCCTGCATGAAATCCTTCTTGATACCTGACAGTTGCTTGCGTTGTTGTATGTGTTGTAGTACTTATTATGAATAAAAGCTATCTTCATGCTGCATAAGTGTGGAGCGATGAAGACAATGGATAGAGAAAGCAACATGTTGTGAAGATATTCATATCTAACTTGATCCAAAAGCAAGTGTGCTTTCAACTTTCGCCTGTTGGTTTCCCGGCTATTGCCAAGTTATAGGGTGTTAATATCGTTTTTTCATTTCGAGATTCAAGTGCAGTTTTCATTTTATTTTTCAAGTTAGGGTATCTGGAATTTTTATCCTGTTTTGAAAAGCTCTTTCTCGAGCAATAAAAGGTTGATGAGCTGCATGAAAATTAACAAAGTTTATCTTACTTTTTTTTATCCTGTTTACCTACAATTCCATCCATTCTGATGATCGCTATATAGTGTGTATTTTCATTCATCTAAAAAGGGTCGATATGAGGGCCGACCCCTATTGATTCAGATGGGTCCATTAAAACTTTCTCAGCACCAGAACGATTATAGCCATTCTTTACGACTATCCACAGGCACGACGTGCCTTTAGAAGGCTGAATCAGTGAATTTTACATTCACAGTACTCCATACTCCCACGGAGAAAATGAACAAAAGAATAGGTAGGAAACAGTTGAGAAAAATAGTTTGAGATAAATTTCTTTAAAGCGTACTGCTTTAAACGAGCTCCTCGCAAAAATAAATTAGACATGATAGTCAAAGGAGGAAATAAGAACAAATAAACACGGACATGATTCAAGTATCCTGAAAACATGGCTGTTTAGGTGCCTGAAAAGGTTGGAAACCAGTCAAGTCACCAATTTACAATTAACTCAATCCCACTGAGGCTGAGATGGCACACTCATAGAACATCAAAAGTAGGAGGAACTATCAATCGCGGTGCAAATAATCGAGCATATCGGCAAAACTCTATCACATCTCGACGAATCCTTCATTCACTCGCACTTCTAAACGCCCGAGATGCTCATTTAATGCATGAATCGCCCCCTCACCTAATTGATTATCTCCTGATAGTCCTGGATACGAATCTGCATCTACGAAAGAGCCTACCCCTAAAGGAGTAGCTCCAGAGGGACCGGCTATATCTCCCTCGTCATAATCATCCAACTCAACAGAAGGGAGGTGGGACTTGGACTTCTCAAGGATGAAGCGATCAATCTTCTGCTTGAGAATTATAATGTCTTCATTGGGTTCAGTCAGCTTACCCATGTCCAGAAGCAGTTTGGATATGAGCCCCGGGAAGGGAAGAGCCGTATTATGAGATGTAATGTGGACCTTGGCCATTCCACGATACACCGTAAGAGGAATGCCGACTTTCCTTTGAGTCCTGATGCAGTAAAAGAGGTACCCATCCTCCTTTGTGACTCTTTTGCTAACTTTGGGACTAACATTGTGATGGATGAAAATATTCAGCATGTGATAGGAATCGCTCAGCTTGTGGTGGGATATGTCACCACCGATCCAAGCGACAGGCTTGCCTGTCAATTTTTTAGCTACCAGATTGAAATTAATCTGACGGTTTCCCACGATCGGGAAGTGTGCGACTTCAACGCGATCAATTTCTAGCACTTGACTTAGAAGATCAGGTGTAATTTCAAGTTTCTAACCTCGAACAAATGTTTTGAACGAACTGTCTGAAAAGTCATGCATGTTAGAGTAGAACTCCCTGACCCAATGACCACTATCTGATAGCCAAGATTGTACAGTGTACACTATCCTCTCTCACGCATCCACACAACAAAATCAGTTTCATCTAGCTCATTGTACATGACAATTCTTTCGGTCACAACAGGACGATTCTGTAACTTGTTCATAAAAGAAACTTGGCAAGCTTCACTTATAAACCGAGACTGATCGAAAGAAGCTTGTTGACAAGTACATTTGTTTCGAGGAGCCATATCAACTAGAAGAACCTGCAAGAACAAGAAAGTTCTAGAACTGTCACAATGAGTCTATGAAAGGAGACTACAGCAAAACAATCCATTTTAAATGTAAAAAAAAAAAAGAAGTAAGAGATCACATAAAATACATGGTATTGCTTATCAAGAAGTTTATGCACCTACAATTTTTTTTAAAAGAGAAAGAACTCAGAAGTGCACACTGTTGAAGAACATAAAAACCAATGAACAACATCCAAAGCAATTAAACATTTAATGAATTTCCAATGAGAAATTGTGGTCATGATTCTAAAGATTTGACATGTCATTTGAAACCTAATCATTGATTCATGATGATTAAGCTGTTGGGAAGATAATCCATTATGACATAATCTCACCAATTAAATAGTTTTTGAAGTAAATCACATCACAATGCCTTTCACCGTAGTGATCTTTATCTAAAATTTCAAAGTCCTTTTGTCCTCTAGGTCATTACACATTCACAGTAGGCTACATCAAAGGATTATTTCTACCAATTGAAAAAAAATCAAAACAAATAAACACGTTCCAAGCAATCTTCATTTTATTAACTCAACAAAAAGTATTTTGCAACCCCCCCCCCCCCCCTCCATGGAAGAAATCAACGATTTCCTAAAAATCCATACCACAAATGAGAAACCCCAAATTCAATAAGAATTACTCAAAAGCCCATCTAAATCCCTTTGAAATAGTAACTGGTGAAGCACTGGCGTCTTTGGGCTCTCCTTGCACATTCAAGTTTGTAATGAGAACCCATCGCCCACCCCATCATTCCATTGTCCTTCACAAGTTGCGGATTTCCCCTTATTGTCATATAGTTGTAACAAGAAAGGAAAATGGGGCAGAAAATATAGAAATGTGACAAAGAAGAGAAGGAAAACAGGTATGATTTGCAAGAATTTGAAGGGGAACATTTGGGAAGAAACGTACCTTTGCAAATAAAGGAAAATTGCTCAACAGAGATCCTAGAGGGAGACGGGCTGACAGTGAATAGTTCGTACCTTTCGATCTTAGGGTTCTGTTGGCAACTATGTTCGTGCGTTCTTAGGGCTGAGTGAGGTCCGTTTTGACAAAGGGTCAAACTCACATAAAAGGAGTTCGAACCATTTGGGCTGTTTCGAAATGGCTCGTCATGCATATGCTCGGAGGGTTCAAACCCTTGAAATGAGGGTTCGA
This sequence comes from Litsea cubeba, assembly GCA_012931725.1. Classification (NCBI taxonomy): domain Eukaryota; kingdom Viridiplantae; phylum Streptophyta; class Magnoliopsida; order Laurales; family Lauraceae; genus Litsea; species Litsea cubeba. The sequence continues at coordinate 19,965,761 of CM022950.1, forward strand.
ACCATTGGGCTCTCTGGAATTTGGCCCAAGAAGTGCAAACTATGAGGGTTCAAACCATCGATTTGAGGGTTCGAACGTTTGTGTCCTCTGGAAAATGGCTCTGGGATGGCAAGTCATGAAGGTTCAAACCCTCAGTTTCAGGGTTTGAACCATTGGGCTCTCTAGTATTTGGCCCAGGAAGAACAAACTCTAAGGGTTCGAACCTTTGTGCCCTCTGGAAAATGGCTCTAGGATGGCATTTAATGAAGGTTCGAACCCTCACTTTGAAGGTTCAAACCATTGGGCTCTCTGGTATTTGGCCCTGGAAGGGCAATATGTCAGGGTTTGAACCCTCGCTTTGAAGGTTCGAACCTTTGTGACCTCTGGCAAATGGCTTCGGAAGGTCATTTAATAAAGGTTTGAACCCTCAAAGCGAGGGTCCGAACCTTTGGGCTCTCTAGAATTTGTCCCAGGAAGGACAACATTTGAAGGTTCGAACCCTCATTTTTCAGGGTTCGAACCTTTGTGCTCTCTGAAAAATGGCTCGGGAAGGGCATTTAGTGAAGGTTCAAACCCTGTTTGTGAGGGTTCGAACCTTCAACATTTCTAGAATTTAGCCCAGGAAGGGCAATTTGTTTTGAGGGTTCGAACCTTTCTATTGTCTGGAGTTCATGGGAGTCTTTGTTTGTGTAAGAGCCTTGAATTGCTTATCTCAGATGCAAAAAATGTCAGCATAAAGTGAGGAAGTCAGGTAGAGATGACCTAACTGCACTTTTATTTATGTGGTGTAATCATTAAGGGGTCTACTTGGACCAATCACCACGAGTGCTATGTGTTATAGGTCCTGCAGTTCCAAAAACTCATCTTAATAAGCAGCATTGAGTTTCCTTAAGCATATTTATCTATACAATTTCCATGCACGAACCGGTTGTGCCTTTTTCCTTCCATAATTTTGACCCGTGGAGGTGGTGATGTAAAGTGTATACTACGATCTGAATGACCGCTTTGAGGGTTAGAGCGGAACCCGAAATTGACGTTATTAATCCCACCCTCCTCCAAATGTAAGTGGAATGTACTTGACTATAGTCTTAGTTAAATTAACAATGAAAAAACCTATATACTCGACCCTGTGCAATGATCTAATTAGTTTCATCTAGCGATACATGTTACATGTTTGGGCAAGTTTTTTCCTCAGTTTTCCATATATTTTTTTGTTCTCGAGCAACAAAAATGAACCTCAATACAGCATGAGATATTGAAACGACATGCTTAAATATTTTGCCCTTTGAAGATTAGTGATTTATAATAGTTTGGATAATGATATCGCTCGCTTTGATCCGTTGTAGCATTTCATTTCTAATTGTTATCCGGCGGAGAGAGTGATCCAGACAATGTATTTAGATACAAACTGTGATGAAAAAGGCTACCGGAGGTTCCAAGAATCATATAATTTGATGATATCACACCAACGATATCGTTACCTGCCGTAGTGATTTTCATTTTGAAATTTGTTATCTAGCAAGTCGATGGCATCGAGTTTAAAATGTGATCTTTAGTGAATGGTGCAACATCTTCAAGGTGGGTATACTCATATAATGCTTCCAAACAACAATGATGGTGTTTGGAAGCACCCAAAAAAGGGTGTTGGTATCAATGTGGCATTTAATTGGTGCTGTCTAAATTTTCATGCAAGTATACTAATGTAAAGGAATCAATCTTCTACAGCTTCTGATGTTTCAACATTGGACTAACACATTACATAGCCCACTTTATCAAGGACGATGCTAGTGCATTCAGCGATACAATTACTCAATGGCCCTTTTGCGGACTTTTTTGGGATTTCTTGGACAAGTTACGACACGACATTTGGCTTTGGAACTTCCTCCTATCTTCTTCTCACATGTACCTGACGACCTGTGTGACCGAAAGATCATTGTTCATGGCGGGAATGAGAACTCTTTGTAATGGATTTCATCATCAAAGATTCAGTTAGAAAAAAATAGGATCAGAATCGCCAAATGTAAGTGAATCATAAAGCCCAGATCCCCAGCCCATTTGTGAAATGGAAAAACACGAGAATAACAGTCCGTAAATGTAGCTAAATCTGGAAGAAACGAAACCCCTAACCTTAATTTACTCTCTCATTTATGCCGCGAGAGATTTATATAGAGGAGAGAAATGAAAACCCTGATTGATTTTGATCGGAAGCAAGGAGAAAGGGAATGAAATCAAAATACCTTAGCGGTGTATCCTTCTCCCTTCTCTCTTCCCTATATAAGCTTAAAATCCCTCAATCCACAAGAGGATCTCCTTTGGTCTAATTCAAATAACACAATGAAGTAAACATAAATAATCTGAGAATAGGGAGGAGCATACCTGACCCCATGGCTCTTTCATTGAAGTGACAGAAGCTCCTTGAAATGTCAGAGGCTTAGAACACACGTGGGGTTTACAACTCCTTTGCCTTTGCTATTCTTTCTTATTTAGTGATGGAGGCCAAGAAACTATTAACCAAAGGAGTTACCTAAAGGGTCCTTTTATAGGAGACTTATATCCATCAAGGAACCATTAACCCCCAACTATCACCAAACCTTTTAATCTCAGCCCATTATTAGCTTGTTGGCAAGTGAGCTCAAGTAATTAGGTCTCTTAAATGAGCAGACAAGTGGGTATGCATGATTAAAGATCCTGAATGGACTTGGGGTCATGTGGGCCACACCCATTTAACCCAACATTCTCCCACTTGGCCCATATGACCAAACCAAACCAAACCAAACCAATCCAAGCCTTTTCCCACTAGGTGGGGTCGACTATATGGATTTGACGACGCCAATCAAATCTATTTAGGGTCATGTCCTCCGTTAGATCCATGTAGGCAAGGTCATGTTTAATAGTTTCTTTCCAACTTCTCTTGGGTCTCCCTCTCCCTCTCCTACTCCTGGCAATCTCCATGCTTTCACACCTTTTAATAGATACCTCCGTTGGACGCCTTCTAACATGGCCGAACCATCTTAGTCAATTTTCTCTCATTTTATCTCCAATCGGTGCTATCTTTACTTTGCCCCTAATCTCCTCATTCCTAATCCTATCTCTCCTTGTGATCCCGCACATCCATCTTAGGATTCTCATCTCCGCAACTTCCATCTTCTTGACATGATTATGCTTTACTGCCCAACACTCTGATCCATATAACAACGCTGGTCGTACCGCCACCTTATAATACTTTCCTTTAACCTTGAGGGGGACTTTCCGATCATACAAGACCCCCGAGGCACTCTTCCATTTGGTCCACCCGGCCTGAATCCTATGACTTACATCAGTATCAATCCCTCCATCCTGTTGCACCATAGATCCAAGGTACCTAAAGTTTTCTTTCTCTACAATCTTTTGTGTGCCCAAACTTACTTCTATGTTATCAGGTGTCCTACTTTGACTAAACTTGCATTCCATATATTCCGTTTTGAATTGACTTAGCCTAAACCCTTTTGTCTCTAATGTTTTCTGCCACAATTCTAGTTTAGCATTCACTCTTTCTCTCGTCTCATCCACTAAAACAATGTCATCTGCAAATAGTATACACCACGACACCTCATCCTGGATATGTCTTGTAATCTCATCCATAACTAGGGCAAACAAGTACGGGCTTAACGCTGAGCCTTGGTGTAGACCAATCATGATAGGAAACTCCTTAGTTTCATCGCCAGTCGTCCTTATAGATGTCACGACTCTATCATACATATCCTTTATCGCCTCAATATATGCGACACACACTCTTTTCTTTTCCAGATCTCTCCAAAGAATCTCCCTATGAACCCGGTCATAGGCCTTCTCCAAGTCAATGAACACCATATATAAATCTCTCAGACCTTCTCTATATTGTTCCATTAACCTCCTCAGGAGAAAGATAGCCTCCATGGTTGATCTCTCAGGTATGAAACCAAATTGATTCTCTGAAACGTTTGTTGTTCTTCTTAGTTTTCTCTCAATAACTCTCTCCCATAATTTCATCGTATGGCTCATCAATTTAATCCCGCGGTAGTTAGCACAGTTCTGAATATCTTCTTTGTTCTTGCATATGGGTATAAGATTACTTTTCCTCCATGCATTAGGCATCTTCTTGCTCTTTAGTACTACATTAAAAAGCTTTGTCAACCAACTAATGCCATCCTCCCCCAAGCACCTCCAGACCTCAATAGGGATCCATCTGGCCCAACCGCTTTCCCATTCTTCATTCTTTTCAATACGTCTTTAACTTCTTCCCTAGTGATTCTCCTATAGAACATATGATTCGCTTCTTCTCTAGAAATGGTAAGCTGCCCCAATTGTATGTCACTACTACTGCTTTTGTTAAATAACTTGTAGAAGTAGCTCTTCCAACGCTCATTTATCTCCTCTTCCTTTACTAATACATCTTCATCCTCATCCTTAATGTATTTAACTTGGTTTAAGTCCTTGGTCCGCCGATCTCTGGTTTTAGCAAGCTTGAATAACTCTCTTTCGCCTTCTTTAATGTCAATTCGCCTATATAGCTCCTCAAATGCCTTTGCCTTGGCCTCACTAACTGCCTTTTTGGTTTCTCTTTTTGCTTCTTTATACCTCTCCAAGTTCGCTTCATTTCGATCATTTTGCCAAGTTTTAAAGCACTCTCTTTTAACTCTTATCTTGTCTTGGAAGGCTTCGCTCCACCACCATGCCTCTTTCTGTACCGGAGCACCCCCTTTGGATTCTCCTAAGACTTCTTTCCCTACCCTCCTAATACATTCTGCTACCTTATCCCACATATTATTTTCACTCTCATCTATCGCCCAAACGTCTTCCTCTGTACCCTTTCCCTTAAAGCGAGTTGCTTATCACCTTTCAGGTTCCACCATTTAGTCCTTGAGCATCTATACAACTTTTTTTTTCTAGTCCACCTTTGTAGTTGCACATCTATGATCAACAACTATGTTAATGAGTCAAGCTCTCCCCCGGTATAACCTTGCAATCTTTACAAGCTAGGCGGTCTCTTTTCCTAGTTAAGAAGAAGTCAATTTGTGTCCTCGATGAGCCACTCTTATAAGTCACCAAATGCTCATCTCTCTTTCTAAAAAAGGTGTTAGTTACCATGAGATCATAAGCTACTGAAAACTCCAAGATATCCTTCCCTTCTTCATTTCTATTACCGTACCCATGTCCCCCGTGTACTCCTATGTATCCATCTACGTCGCGTCCTACATAACCGTTCAAATCTCTTTCTATGAAGACCATCTCTCCTTGAGGTATCTCTAGTAGCACTCCTTCCAAGTCTTCCCAAAACTTCTCCTTATGTCCATCTCCTAAGCCCACCTGGGGGGCATAAACACTAATTACGTTCACTATCTCTTCTCCTAACACTAACTTAATTGCAATAATCTTATCTCCATAGCGCTTTACATTAACTACATCTTCTTTAAGTCCTTGTTTACCACTATGCCGACCCCATTCCTCGATCTATTAAGTCCCGTATACCATAACTTATACCCAGTCCTCTCAATCTCTTTAGCTTTGTGTCCAACCCATCTTGTCTCTTGCAAGCAAGCAATTGCGATTCGTCTCCTTTCCATTGTATCCACCACTTCCATAAGTTTCCCAGTTAGGCTCCTAATGTTCCAAGTACCCAATCTCAGCCTTCTATTTTGGACTAGCATCCTACCCCCCACACTCGTCCAACAAAGTGTGAGGACCCTTGCCTATTTAGCACTGCACCCGGGCGCCGATGCAGCGGTCCTTGCTCACTTATCACTGTACCTGGACCATACAGCGCGTCGCAAAGTAGGGGACGCCCCCACGAAATTTCATTAGGTCTCTATGACCATGAAAACAAAATCCATAATTTTTAGTTTACAGAAATTCATTTTCAAATAGTACTTTGAAAATAGATAAAACGACCTTGACCGATGAGCACCGACTTTAAAATACTTGCCAACATGTCTCTTATGCTGAGCCTTAATACTGTGACTAAATTGGTTTACCAATGTGAACCATGGCGGTCACATGTCTTTAATAACATGCTCCCTTCTATGATTGCTCCACTAACACCCCAACCTAATCAAGTCCTTGATAAGGGTAAAGTAGGACATTTTCTATAGCCGTCCTATTTAATTAGGTGCGATAACGCCATTTCCTTCAATATTCTTATTTTATTCACCTTAATACATGTAAATATTTAACAAAATAAGTGATGGACACGCGTTTCGCTCGGCGCTACCGAGGTTGGCGGACGTGAGAGTTCGTTTGGTCCAACCCCTTCGTGCCCGGAGTGGCGAAAGCGAGCATCAACATTTTTTTGGGATGGGTGTGCCAGATTTTCTATTTTACTTGGAATTGCAAGTGGTGATCCGGAGATCGACCTTCCCAAGTAAAAAGGAAATCAACTTCTTTCAAGTTTTTTTTGCACATATATTTAAGAAAAGAGACATGTTTTTGAAATGCCGTGAAAGGCGATTTCATTTGTTTTGTCGTGAAAGGCGATTTTTGGCATTTATAGCCGATTTTTGACGTTTATAGCCGATTTAAAATTCTTATCAATAGTGAAAGACAAGAGTTGTGATTTTTTTTGTCTCTTTGGAAAAATACAAACTACATTAAAAAGCAAGAAAAGGAGGATCTAACTTCTCAGGAGATTGTGGGGGACTCATTCAGATTGACGGTCGCAAGTCATATGTGGACTTCGCCATCATCCATGCATATGAGAACAAAGGATGCTCTTGATTCACTTGGCTCGGCTTCAACCTCAGATTTTTAGAGGACAAAGACCAAGAGCAGGTTTTATGTCCAATAAAAAACTAAGTAGACGGGCTGAAAAACCACGTCTAAGCCATTGGAAGCAGAAGGAAAAGGCAAGGACCTTGGGGGGGAGTGCCCCCCAAGGGACTTTTGTCACTTTGTAGCGGTGGTCGATGCAGAACTTCAGCAGAGTTTTCTCTCTTTTTCTGATCTGATCTCTGGTTTTTTCCGGATTTTTTCTGATATGGATTTCCTTGGAATGCTCTCCTATTTTTAGGCCTTTGGTAGCCATTTAGCAGGGTTTATGGGGGGGGCTTTAATTGAATTGAAGTCACTTGATGGGAGGAGTTACAAGATTTATTTCTTTATTTTGTAACTCCTCTTCCTTGGCTTCTGATTGGCCGGTGGAGAGTTAAGGCTTTTAATTGCCTTTAATCACCATGATGGGAGGAGTTTCATAGCTTTAAGTGCCATGAATCTTTGACTTATAACTCCCAAACGCTTGTTTCTGATTGGGCTGTCCAAAATAACGAATTAATGACTCCAATAAAGCTAGTCAATTAACTACATTAAGTGGTCGCCGAGCAGTTGAAGAGTTGCGGGCCGTGTCGCGTCTTTAGGAATTCTTTTGGCGATGATCATCGATGGATCTTCATGCCGATCAACATCAGATGACCATGCAATTTCAGAAATTGATTGCTAGCAGCGGGTCGGTGCCATCTATCCTGTCGATTTCTCGATCGATCGGGTAAAAAACACACTTTTTGGTCGACCGGATGGTGATCAATGTTGATTTGATACTCTCGAAGACGGACCCATGATATTGATGAAGATCGACGAATTTAGTGCCTCAAAAGTTAGAATTTTGGAAAACCACAGGGGCCGAACATCTCGAAATGCGAAAAGGGGTAAAAAAATGCCTCTCCGGGGAAATCCGGGTGCACCCATGGTCGCAGCGACCTTGGACCAGGGTCGTAGGCTGGCGACCCTGGGGGGATTTTTCCCCTTTGGTCGCCGGTCTTCGACCATTTCGCGATTTTTTCTGCTTCTTCTTTCTTCGGTATTTTTCCTGACATTTTTGTACATTTATTGGCATGATTTCTCAGTTGAAAACCTGATGAGAATCCTTGTATTTTAGGGTGCAAAGTTTCTAATTTTCTAAGAAAGCGGAAGACTTTGTCGCGCAGAGTTGCCGATTTTTCGTCAGAAGTTGAAACTGGGTCAAACGATGTCAGAATGACCTGAAATTTGAGGTGAAGCCTTCTGAGCAATAAAAAAGACCAACCATAGGCTTTTGTTTGAGTTTTGAAGCTGTGTGGGGTCCTGTCGCTAGTAAACTTGATTTTGTCATGAGGAAGATGTCGCGCTTTGATGTGTAGTCAACCGATGTCTGATTTAATCTTGAAATTTGACAAGGAGCCTATTGGAGTCTTTTTTAGACGATCCATTGGCTGTATTTTGGAAACCATTGCTCCGGGGAGCTTTGCGCTGAGAGGCCTGATTTGGTTTCCGAGAGTCAAAGTCTGGTCAAATGTTTTCGTAATGACCTGAAACTTGACGTGTAGCCCTTTGTAAGCATTTTGAAACCAGCCACGTGCTCTGTCTGATGAGTGACGGCCTCGGTGGTTCTCGCTGCTGAGAGGCTTGATTTAGTTGTTCGAGGGTTGATGTAGGGTCAAACGTTGTCGGTTTGATTGGAACTTGACGTAGAGCCTTTTGAAGGTATTTTGAGACCATCCACAAGCTTTGATCGAAGATCTGGTGTCTTCAACACTGTCGCTGCCAGGAGCTCCTGTTCAGCTGTCGGAGGAGTGAAGTTAGGCCAAATGATTTTGAAATGGCCCGAAACTTCATGCATACTCCTCTTTTGGCTGTCTTGAAGGATCTTGCAGTTTTTGTTTGATTCTGAAAAGACTTGATTTTGAAGTAGCATTGCCTGTTTGTGGTAGGCTGCGACTTCATGTAGCTTTCTTGATGTTGAAGAGGCAAAGTGACTTTTTTGGTGTCAACAAATGCCCCCTGGAGGTACAGCGACAAGTTGCTTAACTTTTGTAGTCGATGTGCCTCGAAGAGATGTTTTTTAAGGAGAGCTTGTGACTTGACCAAGAGTCTTTGAGCAGTTTTTTTTTAGTAGAGTGGCCTTTTGAGCTTCCACGGGAATTTTATGGTAGTGAAAGGAATCACGTACCATCTCGAAGCAAAGTTTTGAAGATGATATCAGGGATGCGGATTTGGATTTTTGTTTTTGACGTTGTGACCTAACAAGATGTATGTGGCAGGTTAGAGGGTCGGGCTTGGTTTTGACCTTGTGACCTAACAAGCTGTATGTGGCAAGTTGGGGGATCGGTTTTTGATTTATGGTTTTGGTCTTGTGACCTAACAAGTGAAAGTTAAGGCACACAAAGATTTGATTGAAGTTAAATGCTTATCACATGTAAAAGATACTAACTTGTTAATGATATAAATATCAAAAGATCACAAGTTGTATGAAATTAATTATGTCTAAACATGTGATGCATTTACAATGTTGTTTTCAAAAGCAAGGTTTACTAAAGTTCTAAAGAGGTTGAAAACAACAATGATAGATTCAATCAAGAGAAGGAATCATGCTAAAAAGGAAATCAAAGATTTTGAGAAAGCATGATTAATAAAGTTTTAAAACAAACTTGGATTGAATCAAAGTAAAGAATTCATCACAACATAAATCAAAGATAGAATGAAGGTAATGAATTCAATACATCATAGTTAACATGCTAAAAATCATTTACCAATAATTTAAGCAAAGCATGAAACATATGATTAAGAAAACTAAAACTTACTTAGAGATTTAACTTCATAATTTCCAAGCTTTAGCTTTCCTATAGACCCTTTGGTCTCTCTTGGCTCATCCCTTTTTCTTTGTCTCCAAACACCTCAAGAAGGCTTAAGAGTTCTAAAATGTTCAACACTTTTTCAATGGGAATGAAGCCTTTTTATACACAGAAAACAGAGTTTCTGCGTGTCCCCGGTCGACCCCATGACAGGCCCGGTCGACCGACCCTTAACGGTCAGAAAAATGACCGTTGGAGAGCCAAACGGCTCTATGCCCAGTCGACCCGCAGTGTACGCGGTCGACCGGGATGTGTACCCGGTCGACCGGGTACACTGGGCCCTGGGTCACTTTTCCCATTTTGCATACTTTTGCAATTTTCAAAGATTTTTGATGTGGGACTTGTTGGGGCCATTAAATCAAGCTTGAAACATGATTTAAATCAATCTAAGTATTTTTTAAAATCATGAATCATAAAAAGCCACAAATCATTTGAAACTTTAAAACTTAGGCTAAGCTTGAATTTTGAAATTCCTTTTACAAAATCAATTGCATCCACAATTAAAACCAATTCATGCATAAAACTGAGTTTTACCATATTTAAAAAACAATGCATGGATAAAATAAGATTTCAATGTTTTCTAAAATAATGCAAGTGTGAGAAATCAAATGATGATTAAAATGATATGCATCCATCAAATTGCAATACACAAAATTCCTAACAATCTCCCCCTTTGCAATTTGATGGCAAACCCTAACTTAACACTAAACCTCACACTAAGTCTTCAGCTCCTTGGCTTGACGCGGCTTGAAATCTTCGGATGCTCCTTCACTTAGCTTGGGCTTTAGCTCTTTTGATCTTCATTCTTCTTGTCCTTAGCTCCAAGCTTTCTTTCTTTTATCTTCTCTCCCCCTTAGACCAAGCACTCTCTCTCCTTGGTCTTTCTCTCCCTTTGCCATTGAATGCTCTCTCCCCCTTTGATCTTTCTCCCTTTTTGGGTAGCTAGAGCATTTTCTCCCCCTTAATCCTTTCTCCCCCTTTGCCATTAAATTGCAAAGGTAGCAATTGAAGAAAGGTACCTACACACATGAAACAAGGAAAATACCTTTAGTAGCACCTGTTAACAAATGAAATCGAAAATGAAATACTTAACAGGCTATTATGCATGTGAGTAAGTTATAAGGGAATAGCAATGGTGAATTTGATCATCTCTAATGCTTCCTTAGAAGGTTTACTCCCCCTCAATCCATAATCTTCTTTTGTCATACTTTTGACAAGAATATAACTATTAGATGCAAGAAGAAGATGGTTTAACCAATTGAGGGATAACTTCAAGGGAAGGATTAGATACCAATTGATAATGATTAACTATAAGGCTCAATGATCAAATTACCAAATTGGAGAGAAACCAATTGACCTATAATCTTAAGGAAAGATGAAGAGCAAGGTCAATAGGTTAATCTATCATGGATACCAATTGAAATAAGAACCATATCAATTGAGATTTAAGAGTATGACTTATTAGCTCAATCACTCTAAAATGGACTTAAGGAATGTAACTAGAAGGATTAATCCAAGTTAGAGCTATCCATGATGATAAGGGGTTTACTAAACATAGCATCAAATAATATAACTATGAAAATCATATGCTATGTAAATTTTGAAATCATTTCACTCAATCATAAAATATGACTATCAAGTGTAAGATGAGTGAAATGAAATTCAAACCATGATGCCTACCTCAATCATTAACCAACCAAGATTATTAACACATAAACATGGTGGTCACGAGATTTAACCAAATAAGCAAGAGAGGTGGCAAACATGACCATTTATGAAGCTAATGGAATGTGACATGGAACAAAGACATATTACTATCAAGTTTAATCCAATGTGCACAAGGTTTATCACAAATATATAACATCAATTGGAAGTTATACTAATTGAAAATGATATCATTTGATTACCAATTGAATATGGAACATGTTTGAGAGCAAGCATGTGACAAACACAAGATTCCATCAAGCAACATAAATGAATATTCATCACTTTAATGATATAACTATTGAGCATAGTGATGAACATGAGAAATTGCATTTTAAAAATGTATGACTTATAAGAATATGCAATTTCCAAAGTGTCAACCATATGAATACAACATCTAAGAAATCCATCATTCAAGAGATATAACTATGTAATTCAAGAAATGAATTTCAAAGAGGTTCATATGATCAAACACTACTATGAGGTTGAAACATGTATAAGTATGACAAATACACATGAATCAAACATCATAACCATCCATTTCACAAAAATGACTAGAAAGCATAAAGGATGGATTTGGGTTCTAGTATGGTTACAAAAAAATAATTAAAGAACACAACCATACATGGAACAAATAAAACATTTGCATAAAGAATGTAACTAAAAGAGCAAACATGCAAATAGTCTATCACAACATTCATTTCCATTAAAGGATGACATAAGCAAAAGCATAAGGAAATGAAAACATGGAACATGCTTTGATGAATACAACAAAAAGTTTTAAAGCATTTCCATTCATGCAATCTTCAAATCATAAACAAAATCTAACAATGGGCATAATGTATATGAAAATAAAGAAAGCACCTTATCAAACATCAAATTGTATTCTAAGCAATATCACTACCAAGAATCATACAATTTGATTTAAAAACCATTCAACTTGCATTTTAAAAGATATAACTTAATTGGAAAACATACAAGTTGATCTTTTCAAAGTAATTTTCCATGAGAAAGTATAACATGGAAAATCTAAATTTTTGTAAATCATTTGCAAAACAAATCTTACTAATACATCCAAACAAATGATTTTACAACATCAATCGATTATGAAAGATCTAGCTATGAAAGCTTTGAACCCATAATCAATTGAACATGTAGAAATGCAAACAAGATGTGACTATAAAAAGCAAATCTAACATGTGAGAAATACAATCAAATGATTTTGACAACCATGATATGTGACTTAGGGAAGTACATGAAGACAAAATCAAATGATCATAAAGAAACAAAAGCATTTTAAGAAAAATGTAACTAAGAAAGAACATAAAATGCAAATGCAATCATGACCAACAAAAAGATTTAACTATTAAGGTTAGGTTGGTCAATGAGGTCCAAGGCCCTAAGGTTTGTCTATTTGTCTAACTTTGGGAATCCACCTAAGGTCTTGGGATGGATGAACTTTGAGGTCTAACTTAAACTTCTCACCAACTCTAGGAGATTTAACTTGATAAATTATTAACTTAGACTTATCACCATGAGATATAGATTTAACTAAGTTTCGCTTAGATTGGTGATTAGTCTTTTGGTGAGTTTGCTTCTTTGGGGTTTGAACCATTTTTCTTTTCTTCTTATCTCCTCCCTTTAATTGACTTTTGAATTTCAAATTTATCTTTGCAACTTTCTTCAAAAGTTCTTTCATTTGTTGAGTTAAGGGAGGTAGGTTGAGAACCTTTTTATTTATAGATTCTTTTAAACTTGATTTAACTTGTTTAATCTTTTTAGAATCTATTTTAGGAGACTCCTTCTTAATTGATTTTACTTGTTTAAGCTTCATGGAGTTCTCCTTGATTTTTAGTGTCTTATCCATCATAGAGATTGATTTTACTTTCTTTGGTTCAAAAATGGATTTAGACACATTGCTTCTTCTTAATTTGCACTCAAACCTAAAATGTCCTTCAATGCCACAATAATTACATTTAGACATGGGCAAAGAAGTGTGAGTGCTAGAGAATGAGGACTCACCTTTCACAAAAGTGTTGGTGAATTTAGGGTCATATGAGGTATTCCTATCAAATCCAAGACCCGTCCTATCTCCTTTTGATTTACCCAATTTAAATAACTTTTCCAATCTTTCTTCACTTTGGGTAAATTTGCACTCATACTTTTGTTTGTATGTTTCAAGTTGAGTGACTTTGGTTTTAAGGGTTGAATTCTCATTTTTAACTTTAGTTAGTTCTTGTTCAATTCCCTTAAATTTGATTAGCTCTTCATTGGCAAGTTTTAACTTCATTTCAAGTTCATTAACAACATTAGATCCAAGTTCTAAGGTGTTTAAATTACTTTGAGCATTTGACAAGTTTTCCATTGAAATTGTCAACTTGGATCTTAAATGGATAATGTTTTCATCTTGTCTTTTTAAAGTATCTCTTAGATTTAAATTTTCATTTTTAAGCTCATTACAATTTACCTTAATCTCATTTAGTTCATTTTGAGCATTAGATAAATTTTCCTTAGAGATACTTGACTTAGATTCAAGATTGTTAAAGTCTTTGTCTTGCCTTTGTAATTGATCTCTTAGTTTAGAATTTTCCTTATTGAGATTGTCATAACCTATTTTGATTTCATGTAGTTCATCTTGGATATTAGATAGGTTATGCAAAGAGATCATGAACTTAGAGTCTACACAATTTAAAGCTTCCTCTTTTTCTCTAAGTTCATCTTTAGAAGAGACTAATTCTTTGTTTAGTCTTTTAGATTCTTCTCTTAATTTTTTATTACTCTTGGCAAGCTTCAAGGATATAGCATATAATTCTTCATAAGCTTGTTGAATATCATCTTCATTTTCTTTAATTTCTTCTTCTTTCAATTTAAGTTGAGATTCTTTAATTTTGATGTTTGAATCTCCAATAGATGGAAGAAGGGATCTAGAAGAATCTACAAAGTCTAAACTAGTGGAATCCATTCTTATGATTTTCATGGAGGCACAACACTAGGGTTTTAACTCTAGGTTTTTACACCTAATCAAGAGTTCCAAACACTTGATCCTAATATAGAGCACGAGGCTCTGATACCAATTGAAAGTCCTTGGGATCCTAACCCTAGAGGGGGGGGGTGAATAGGGTGAGCTACTAATAGTGACTAACTATAACCAATTTTAATTTTCTATAAACTAACTAGTCACTAGTGATGATAACAAGCACAATGCGGAAGCTAAATACATACAATCATCACAAGAGCATGCACCACAACACAATATTTATAGTGGTTCGGCCAACATGCCTACATCCACTACCGGCTTGTGTTCCTCACACCCCACCGGATTTCCACTATTATGCTTTTCAAAAGGCTAAGCAATAACCTCTACAATGTATGCTTTTCTAGGCTAAGCAATAACCTTACAATGTGCTTTTATAGGCTAAGCAATAACCTTTACACAATGCTTTTAAATGGCTAAGCAATAACCTTACAATCAAATGATTTCTCTCAAAGAAAGTGTCTTCACAAAACACTCTTATGAGATTACAATTTAAGCTCAATAAAAATTGCCTCTAAGTAGGCGGATAAGAAAAATGAAAATCTAACTCACACAACACTCTATGAAATGCAAAGATGTATGCTCATGATGTGTGTGTGTGAATACTTCAATCAAGTTAAAAATGCAAGCTCAATCAATTTATGCTAATAGCATTTAAAAGTTTAATCCACATAAAAAGATATGATTGAAGTGTAATGCAAATCACTTGTAGAAAATGCAAACTTGCTAATGATTATGAAAATCAAAATGTCACAAGTTGTATGAAACTAATTAAGATTAAAACAAGTGATGCATGTTCAATGTTGTTTTCAAAAATAAATTTGTTTAACTAAACTTCAAATAGATTGAAAACAACAAAGAGGATTCAAACAAGTTAAAGAAACATGTTATAAAGGAAATCAAAGATTTTGACTAAACATGTTTAAGAAGTTTTCTAAAACAACCTTGATTTGAATCTAAGTGAAGAATCCAATAAAATCAAAGATTATAAGAAGAATGGATTCAACACATCATAGTTATCATGCTATTAAACATTTCCCAAAGATTTAAACAAAGCATATAACATATGATTAGTTTAAGCAAAGCTTACTTGGAGATTTAACTTCATTAATCCAAGCTTGAGCTTTACTAATGACCCTCTTGGTCTCTCTTAGTTCATCCCCTTTTTCTTCTCTTCAAACACCTCAAAGAGTGCTTAGAAGCTCCAAAATGTTCAACACTTTTTCAATGGGAATGAAGCCTTTTTATACACAGAAAACAGAGTTTCTGCGTGTCCCCGGTCGACCCCATGACAGGCCCGGTCGACCGACCCTTAACGGTCAGAAAAATGACCGTTGGAGAGCCAAACGGCTCTCTGCCCAGTCGACCCGCAGTGTACGCGGTCGACCGGGATGTGTACCCGGTCGACCGGGTACACTGGGCCCTGGGTCACTTTTCCCATTTTGCATACTTTTGCAATTTTCAAAGATTTTTGATGTGGGACTTGTTGGGGCCATTAAATCAAGCTTGAAACATGATTTAAATCAATCTAAGTATTTTTTAAAATCATGAATCATAAAAAGCCACAAATCATTTGAAACTTTAAAACTTAGGCTAAGCTTGAATTTTGAAATTCCTTTTACAAAATCAATTGCATCCACAATTAAAACCAATTCATGCATAAAACTGAGTTTTACCATATTTAAAAAACAATGCATGGATAAAATAAGATTTCAATGTTTTCTAAAATAATGCAAGTGTGAGAAATCAAATGATGATTAAAATGATATGCATCCATCAAATTGCAATACACAAAATTCCTAACAACAAGTTGTATGTGGCAAGTTAGGGGACCAAGATTTGGTTTTTGGTCACTCTTTGGGACTATTTAGGTCCATTAGAGTGGTTTGGATTTTTGTGGAATGTCAATTTTAAGATTTTGGCTCAATTTAGTATATGAGGCTGGATGGTTTGACTTTTTGAAGCCCATGGGGCTTGGAATTCTTTTTTGTATGGTTCAATCAACTCAAAAAGATGCATGTAATCATTTTTGTATGCCCTTGGTAAGAGGGGTTTTTCTTTGACTAAAAGTCTCTTTTAGTGCCTAGGTGGTCAAACCTGACTCATATGGGCTAACCCGTGGGATCTTAAGCTTTTGAAATGGCTTAGATCTCATGTGGTGTCATTTTTGTAAAGAATATCTAAAAATATTTCCTTTGGATAGAGAATATCTAAGAATATCTTTACTTGGAGAGAATTTCTCACGTTCCCTTTATTTTGGGAGAGAATATCTCAAATCTGCTCTATTTTGGGAGAAAATCTCTCTAATTGCTTTCTTTTGGGAGAGAATCCCTCTAGATATCTTTAGGCTGCTAATTTGTAGCACTTATCTCCTTTCTTTTCTCCTTGTTTCCTTATTTGGTTTGCTCTCTTCTATAAAAGCAAGGGGAGATTGGGTCTCTTGCTCTTATTGCTTTCTTTTGCAAAAATCTCAAGAGGGCTTCAAGACCAAGAGTTCTTCAAGAATCTTCAAGCTTTTCTTTTTCTTCTCCATCAATGGCTTCAAATAAGTTTTCTTTTTCAAGAAAACACCATGTAGAAAATAGGACGGTAAAAAAAGCTTTTATTTTCTTTCTTTTTCTTTTCTTTTCCACGTGTTTTCTTCTTTTTTTTTTACACTTTTTTTCTCGTGCTTTTTCTCTTTTTTTTGCACGTTTTTTTTTTTGTTTTCTTTTTTGTAGGCCGTACGGACAGATCCGTATGGATCTGGCCGTACGGCCACGCGGCTTGTGGGCCAACCCGTTTTGTTTTGTTTTTTTTATCTTTCCCTCCCCCCCTTTTTTAGAAAGTTTCTCTTTTTCTTCCTCTTTTTTTTTTTTGCTCATCATGATAATGCATTTTTTTAGCACATCAAGACGTTCATGCATTTTTGTAAATTGAATTGGGAGCATGATGTGATAGCATACTTGAAAATCTTTGCAATTTTTTGAAATTTGGAGCTTGCAGCGATGTTGAGCCCTTCCTGATAGTGGAGATTTTTGAGGTTTTGAAAGTTTGGATTTTTGGAGCTCGCAGCGATGTTGAGCCATCTTCAAGCTTCCTATTTCTTTCGGGGTATTTCCCTTTTCTTCAGAATTGCACCGAAATCATGCCAAAATTTCGCCAGATTTTTTTTAGCGAATTTCTGTCATTTTGATGATGATCTTTTTCTTTTCCAACCCTTGCAGGTGGTTCCTCCAGAACGAACAAGGGTAAAGAGCCTGCTACAAGCGTACCTCATCGATCTACCAGATCTTCCAATGCAGCCATTCTGCAGGCCTGGGAGAAGGTCCAGTATATTGAGAAAAACTTGGAAGAGTGCGACTCCCTCAACAGAGATGAGATGAGGCAGCGACTGATCGCTTTCAAGATTGAGGAGTTCTATAAGTTCATGGTAAGCAACCGTCCTTGAGTTATGGACGATCAGAAGGTGTTGCCCAAGCCTACCTTTTTCTTTTGTGATGCAGTCCCTGACGACATGACATACCAGAGAAGATGTTTTCAGTTCTCTTACACAGCTGATGGTGAGGAGAAAAGCGTTGTTACCCGATGATGTTTGATTGTACTATCTCGATCATGAGCCTTTCTCCCACGTGCTCTAAGAGGGAAGATCCTCCAAGCTGGGTGAAAATGACCAACGTGATCAAGACCTGGGTTTTTGTTGGTGGTCCTTCCAGATATGCGAAGAAGTCGCCTGCCCTTTTGGACATGTTGATGCCAGCTAGTGGCTACCAGGGTTTTGATTATTCGTCGGTTGATTTGAGACCAGTGGGCCTTGGTATTTTCAACGGTGATGGCAGCAATTGGGAGAGAACTTTTCGACTTCGTGGCCGTTTCAGTGCTGACTCCGATTAAAAGTCATGGACTGATCTCGTCCTGTTGATTGGTGGCGCCGTTTTGAAGGAAGCCGAGATTCTCGATGCGGTCCGCGCCTTTAGGGAGACCGTGGTCTTTTTCAACGAGGCCTTCATGGCTATGCTGGAGTCATTCCTTCCACAAACCAACACCTTTGTTGTTACGAATGGTGAGATTGGTTTTTCTTTGAAGGAGATGAGCGCCATTACTAGGTTGCCTATCCTTGGAAAACTCTATGAGGAGTTCATGCCCATTGACAGCGTCCTTGAGGAGTAGTCTGAGGAGTTCAGGCTTCTGTACTTTCAGCTTGTCGCCTTCTATGATTTTTTGAAGGAGAATGAGGGCTCGAAAGTCAGGTCCAGTAGTTGGAAGAGTTTTGGCTCTTCGTTCCCTAACTTCTTTGACAGTAGGGAGTCTTCTGATAGCATGACTCGGGAACCCAGGGCTCAGGATCCAGGTTTAAAGAAGACTTCGGCACTACAAGAAGAGTTGAGGGGTTTCTTCGCGAGTACAGACGCCATTTGCTCTAACATTGCACTGCGGAGAGATCTCGCAGTTTACCTCACTTATTGGCTAGGTGAGGCTGTTTTTGCTGGAGGAGATGGAACGCACATCAGGCTGCATTGTATTTTTCCAGCTTGTCAGATGGCGTTTGGAGAGCGGCTTGCTTTGGTGCCAGCTCTTTACTCCTACTTGTGTGCCGAACTGCAGGCTGCTACTTTTTTGGTTCGGCTTGGGCTCCCCATGAACATGGTATTTTCAACCCATATCTTTTATTCGTGGTATGTATACCACTGTCCTGGCTTCCACCGGCTGGGTGCTGCACAAGATGATGACCCTCTCATGATTCGATTGGCTAAGGGTAAAGCCATATTCAAATCTCTTTTGTTTGCCCGCTTGAGGATCCGACGGTTCAGGGATGTCGAGATGGGCAGTCTTTAGTGAAGCTTTCTCCGGAACTGGGAATACGGCTTTTGATTTTGGTGCCTCCCGCGACTCTACCAGGGTAGGGTTGGGAAGGCATTACTCCCTGACAAATGCAGAGAAGGAGTGGCTTTTCAGCATACGTGTCGGCACGATGGTGTACCATAGACATCTTTTCATCGATATCCAACCGATGTGCCTTCTCGCTTTGCGCTGCAGTTGGGCTTTTGTCATGGTGTTATTGGAGCGCCTTTGAGTATAGTGAAGCGCTTTGGAGGTTTACAGGACGACAGAAATGCATGGGCTTTTTATAGTATTGAAGACACTACTGCCATGATTTCTTATCTTGAGTTGTCGACTTTCGGATTGCTGGCTTTACGAAGTGGTTCGTGGATAGCTTTTTAGCATACCGGGGACTTTCCAAGAAGGAGCTTGATCTAAAGCTGTCTTTTGGAAAAGGCATTGGGAAGTCGGATGGCGTCCAGCGAGAGGAAGTTTTGGCCTTCCTTTTTAGAGAGAAGCATAAAATAGGCTTTCTCGGTGACCAGGGCGTTATTGGTTCTAAAGTTATCCAGGAAGTACCTGATGAGGCCTTAGAGTAGCTAGAACAGGAGGAAGCTGAGCTTGACGCTTGGATGCGAGTGGCACAGAGGCGAGCTTCCGTGGAGTCCACTGGCAAGAGCAGACGTCCAGTGTGGAGTCAAGTGGGAAACCTGACTCTGACAATGGGGCAGGTTCTTCTAGAAAGTGAGCCCGCAGAAGTAAGAGGAAGAGGAGTCAACGTCACAAGGGACCGGATGAAGACTCTCCAGATGTGAAAGTCCCTCTTACCATTAATGAGGAGGTGCCAGGGAATGCTGACGAGCCTCCGGAAAAGAGGAGCCGAGAAGAAAAGACCGTGAATGAAGGTATAATTCTTCATCTCTCTCTTTCCATTTCTTTCATGGAATTTTCCATGTTCTGATTTGCTCTCTCTTCCTCTTTTTTGTAGCAGAGGATGATGGCTTGGCGATGCCTGAGGTTCCGGCTGATGAGGCGGTGACGGATCCGGTTGCGACACCTGAAGAATAACCGAGGGACTCTGGAGTGATTCCAGAATCTCCAACTGGTATTACTTCTTTTGCCCTTTTTTTTGTTTGTGACATTATTTGCTAACATTTTTCTTATCAGCTGACTTGCCATAGTATTCCGATAACTTTGAACCATCAATGGACGCAAATGTTGACGATGCTTTCGATGAGTTCATGGAGGAAGAGAGTATTCCGCCAGTCGTCAAAGAAGGTAATTTGTAATGATAATCCTGATAATGATTTTTTTAACAGGATCGTACTCATACCTTTTTGTGTTTTATTGGCAGGTTATGAAGTGACAAAAGAGAGTCCATCGCTTTCTTCAGAACCAGAACAAGGGGTGCCAGAGGTTGATCTGGAGGTAGGGACTCCTACAACCAGTTTTGACACGGCAGAGGCGAGACCTCGTGCTGAGATTCCTTCCCCAGCGGCTCCAATTGGAAAGAGTTCTTCTGCTACTCTTCCAATGGGGCATGACGTGAGCAGCCAACCGATGGTACGGGGCGAATCTTCATCTGGGCCTTCTATTCTATTTAAGAAGAAGGTGCTGGCGCGGGTTTTGAGTTCTTGGATCAAGACTTTCCTTTCTGGACACTTGGATGTCGGATTTGGCATGATCCAGCATGTGCAAGATATTCTCGGTGATGCCGGAGAGGCCGGTCTAGACGTTACAGGTGCCAGGGCAATTGTTGATAGGATCATTGCACTGGGCGACAAGTGGTTTGAGACCATAGCTTTCCCTGATGGCGACTTCTTTAAGGAGATGTTCTTAGATCCTGCTAATAAGGCTCAATCTGACATGGATGAGACTACACAGAGCAGGAAGTAGTTAGTCCGGGAGAGGAACTTAGAAGAGTTAGCCATAATCGGGCTGAGGCATGACCTTAACATCCTTGATAGGGAGGTCGTCGAGGCCAGGCAATGTCTTGAGCATTTGAAGGCGCAAGTCGCGGCCAAGTGGGCTGCTATAACAGAGGCTCACGACAGGGAGAGTGCTCTGATTCGCCAGGTTGCAGATGCTGATCGAGTTCTCAAATGGAGGACTCAAGAAAACAAACGATGGCAAACTGCTCGGGATAAGCTTCTCGGTGTAGAAGAAGGGTTACAACATTCTCCAGCATCTCAAGGCAAGTTCCTGAAGAAGCGTGCCTTGGAAACTCTGATGGCTAAGGCCAAAAGTTTGCTTGAGGAGCTGAAACTTTGGCTAGAGGCCATTTTCGATTGAGCTCTTGGTTTCCCATTTTTTGTAGCAAAAACTCTTTTTCTCTTTTTTTTGGTGTCGCATGTATTTTTTTTTGGTACTCTCTCTCTTTTTTTGTAGTGCTTGTGAACACTTCTTTTTTGTATTCAATACTTTCACTTAAATCTTTTTGTGATGAAAGCAATTGCTAAATGGGATTATTGTTTTGAAAATTTGATCAAAAGTTTGTCATTTTGTGAAAATCTTTTGTCAATGATTGTTTTGGCATAGGAGCTAGATTTTGTTATGGCATGAAAGCCAATTTTGGCATGAGAGCCGGTTTTTTGGCATTTATAGCATGGTTTGTGGCATTGATTGCCAGTTTTGTGGCATTAATAGCCGGGTTTTTTTTATTTTAAGCCAAGTTTTGGTTTGTTGGCGTGAAAGCCAGGTTTTGTTTTGTGGCATTGATAGCCGGTTTGTGGCATATATAACCGATTTTGGTGGCGTTTATAGCCGGTTTTGGTGGTGTTGATAGCCGATTATGGTTGCATTTATAGCCGATTTTGGTTTTCAAAAATGCAAGTATCGACTAAAAGTCGCCTCCCTGCTGAATGGTCTTGCAAGTATCGATCGAATGTCGCATCCTTGCTCATTCGGTTGCGAGTATCGATGGAATGTCGCCTCCTCGTGGATTTGGGTGCAAATATCAATGGAATGTCTCATCCTTGCTTTTCAAAAATTTTATTTTACAGATACTGACTTGATGTCGTTTCCCCATGATTTTTGAAATTTACGGTTTTCTCGAACCTTTTTGGGTTGTGGATATCAATTGGAATGCTACGTTTCCATGATTTTAGGTTTTTTCGAACCTTTGATATTTTGGGTCGTGGATATCAACTGAGACGTTGCGTCTCCACGATTTTGAGGTTTTGCAAGTATCGACGAAATATCACTTCCCTACGATTTTGGAAGTGTCGAACATGGTTCGCATGCTTCTGATTTGTGCGAGTATCGACTAAGCGTCGCTTCCCCGCGGTTTTTTGAAAAATCATTTTTTTTAAAGACACGAGGGTCGTAAATTTTGGCCTAAAACCATTTCGGCGGTAAAAGGCAGGGTGGACTCGGGTGGAAACCCCTGAATCCAGATTTTTATTTCAAACAATGAATTTTGGGTTCAAGGGTCGAAAATATTGGTCAAGTTAGGGAGAGGCTCCTAAACTTGGATTTTTTTTTAACAATGAAACGATGAAAGTAAGCATTGTTTTTGAGTTTCTAGAAAATTCAACATTTGATATGAAAATTCTAAAATAAGTGGGTTTGACGAGTGAGTACCTGAGAATAGGCTTTGGCCATGCAGGCATTGCTCTTACCCAGTTGGGTAAGTCTTCAAGGGTAGTACCGATTTAAGAACTTACCGTTGATTGGCAGCATACATCTGTCACCCTCCATATTTAGGAGTGCATATGCACCATTGGAGAAAACCTTGTCGATGACGTAGGGTCCCTCCCATTTTGGCTCAAACTTGCCTTTGGACTTGTTAGCGAAGACCATTGGTCTTTTTACTACAAGAACCAAGTCACCCTTTTTGTAGGCGCGTTGCCTGACCTTCTTGTCAAAAGATCCGGCCATGCGTGCCTGGTAAAGTTCAATGCTCTGTCGAGCTTTGAGCCGTCTCTCATCGAGATTGTCCAGCTCATGGAGTCGCAATTTGTATTACTTTCTCGAGTCATGTCATTTTCTAGAGATACCCTTAAGGAAGGAATTTGTACTTCCAAGGGCACGGCAGCTTCGCATCCATAGACCAAGGAGAATGGTGTGCTATGTGTTGGTTCTCTGATGGTGGTTCGATAGGCCCACAAAGCTTTAGACAGTTTGTCACTCAGTCTCTTTTGTGACTAGAGACCATTTTCTTGAGGATTTTGCAGAGTGTCTTGTTGAAGGCTTATGCTAATCCATTTGCTGCCGGATTGTATGGAGTTGAAGGATAACTTTGGATTTTGTATTTATCGCAGAACCTGTAGAATCGATGATCCCGGAATTGTGGTCCGTTATCATGGATGAATTTTTTAGTTATGCCGAAACGACAAATGATGTTGGTGCGCTAGAACTAAAGGACTGATGAGGTCATCATTTCGTTGAGTGCAAATGCTTCTGACCACTTGGAGAAATAATCCGTAGCGGCGAAGATGAAGCGATAAACTTTGCTTGAATGGGGAGAAATAGGACCTATGATGTCTATACCCCAGGCTTCGAAAGGCCATGAGATCGCTGTAGGATGAAGCCATTCTAGAGGCATGTGAACATAACCTCCGTGAACTTACCTTTGTTCGCAGCGCTTAGCAAATTGCATTGCATCAACTACCATGGTAGGCCAGCAATACCTAACCTTTTTATCTGATCATAGATCTTGGGACTAGCCTGATGGGCTCAACAAAGACCAGCATGAACTTCTTTGAGTGTTTCTTCAGCCTCTTTTTGTGACAAGGAGCATAGAAGTACTCTGTTGAAGGATTTCCTGTAAAGGATTTTTGAAGGAATATCCAAATGAAAGTTCGGGGCTCGCCTTTTGACGCTTACCCATTCTCTAAGATCTTCATGTGGGATTCCGAACATAGTGTAATCGATGAACGAATCCCTCCAGTCGCCGATTGAAGGTTGAAGGATAGAGATTCGACTTCCAACCACTCGGTGGCATTCAGCAACTGCTTGGTGTGTGTTAAGAGGAGGGAGGATCCTTCTCTCGCATACTATAATTTGCATGTTTTCCCCTGCCTGGATCGCCATAGATGCGAAAAGTCAGGCTAGGGCATCTGCGCGGATGTTTTCACCTCTACGGATGTGGGTGATGTGACAGATGTCAAATTTCTGCAGAAGCGATTGTGCCTTGTTGTAGTAAGGCAGCAGATCAGGCTTCTTGATTTCAAATTTCTGATTCATCTGGTTGACATCAGTTGAGAGTCTCCAAAGACTTCCAGCATGGTGATGTCAGATTCGATGGCGAGTTCCAATCCTAGGATCAGAGCTTGGTATTCAGCTGCATTGTTAGTGCATGGTTCCAGTAGCGAAAAAAAATGTGGAATCATGTATTTGTCGGGGCTAACAAAGAGGATGCCAACTTCCGATATCAGCTCTCTTTTTCCATTTGTTCGGTTGCACTGTCAAAGTACATGTCCCAGGAGACATTTTGTGAGGAAGTCTCCACGTTGTAGACGAGTTCATCTAGGAGATCATCTCTAAGTGGAGAATCTTTAGGCAACGGATGCTCTGCGAGAAAGGCTTCTCGAGCTTGCCCTTTGATTGCCTTTTGTGGTACATACCTAATATCAAATTGTGACAGAAGGATGGACCATTTTGCCAGTCAGGCATTGAGAGAACCTGCTTTTGTAACAAGGACCTTCAGGAGGTTGATCTTCAAAACCAGGTAGACTATATTGGAAAGCAGGTAGTGACATAGCTTTTGTACGGCGAACATCACTGCAATGCATTCTTTTTCAACTGGAGAGTAGCGATGCTCTGCACCTACTAGTACGCGGCTGAGCTAGTATAGAGCAACTTCTTTTCTCTCGTCATTTTCTTGTGCGAGTAGAGCGCCCAGAGGGTGGTCAAGGGCTCTTGTGTACAAGAAGAATGGTTTTCCGGTGGTAAGAGCAGCTAACACTGGAGGTTTGATCAGGTATGACTTGATATCTTGGAATGCGGCTTCACAGTCAGCATCCTATACAAAGTTTACACCTTTCTTCATCAACCAAGAGAATGGACGACACTTCCCTAAAAGATTGGAGATGAACCGACCCTTGGAGCTCTTTCAGTTCTCTCAAAGTTCTTGGAGAGGGCATTTCTAGAATAGCCTTGACTTTGATGGGGTCAAGTTCTATTCCAGCTTTCCGAACTAGGAATTCAAGGAACTTACAGGACGAGACGTCGAAGAACCACTTCAGAGGATTTATCGGTAGTTTGTGTTTGCGAAGCCGAAGGAAGACTTCTCGAAGGTCCTCGAGATGATCTTCTTTTCTTTTACTTTTGATGGCAAGGTCATCAACGTAACATTCAACCGTTTTGTGCTGCATATCTTGGAATAATTTCATCATAGCCCTCTTATATGTGGTACCAGCATTTCTCAGACCAAATGGCATGACAATGTAGCTGTCACACCCCGAGACCGGGCCCTGCAGTGATCCGACCTCGGGATGCAAAATTTTTGGGATTAATTAAAAATTTTGCTATATTTCCCAAGATCCGCATGTGTGAGGATAACAAAATTCCATCACGATCAGAATATGTTTTCGCGGAAGCTAAACATGGCGTTGCGACCCAGAGCCCGTGGCCATCGGATTCCGTGTCGCACTCAACTAATATCATAAAGCCATCAAATGAGCAGACTGGTACAAATCATAAATTATAGAATACTAAGCTGGTAGTAACAGGACTATTTATTTCCCACATATTCAAGTTATCATTAATTAGTGTCTTAATACAAATCCCATGAAGAAGGCTAACAAAGCCATACAAAAATAAACAACTAAATAAAACGCTATCCCAAAAGATATTACAAACTCTTGTGCCAAACTTGACATCTAGATGATATCAATGGGTAGCCTCTCACGTCAGACCGGCGGCTCAACCACCTCCTCCGATCAAACACCTAAAAAGCAGTAGGAGAGAAATCTGGCACCAAACAAACAGGGTCAGACACGACGGTCTGGCAAGCAAAATTCAGATAATATGGTAATGGGCATTTATAAAACCTTATGGAATAGTTGTAAATCCATTTAAAGAGTCTAAACAATAATAGTAATAAATCATGATAAAACGGTTGAAAGATTGAACATAAATATCAAAGCAGATAAATGAACCGTATCTGAAACATAAATATCTTAAAAAGATAACAGATTACGTAAAACATCTAGAAATTGGAAATACATTTAAAATCCTGAATAATAGAGACAATAACTAAAAAAAAATCGATGTATTGAACATTAACTAATCCAAAGACTATAAGAAGCTGAAACAAACAAGAATCATAAAGCAAAATATTAAGCGGATAAAACATTGGCAAACCACATATAGATATATTCTCCTATTACCGAAGTAACAAGAGCAGACAGAACCGTAGCCACTACTCGTGGGACCGGAACGAACAAAGTCGTTATCAAACAGAACCGTAGCCACTACATGTGGGACCGGAAATAGAACCGTTGCCATGGTCGGTACAGACAGAATCCAAGCTGCAGCTGGCAGACAAATTAAAGATCCCAAGCCGGGTGATCAGCCCGACAAGGTGACCTAAGCTTAGTGGTGCCTTTAGTCTTCAAAACTCGAACCGATGCAAATCAAATCATAAAAGTGATTCATTTATGAGACCGATGAAAGGACTACTCCTAAACAAATACATACTGAATATACTGACAAATCCAACAAATCTGATGAGTAGCTTTATCGATGTATTTCCGAACGTGGCGAACCACTCAAATCTATTTGAAATCAATTCATAGAAAACATACGAATTTCTGTGCTAACCGACTCAAATACACATCAAGGCAATTTGTATAAAATCATATAATCGATCCTTTCGAACGTGGAAAACCACTTGATTCTATTTCAAATAACCGATGCTTTCAAACGTGATGAATCACTTAAATCCTTTCAAATTAATTTGCCGAAGAATGCATATACGTTTTCTAACTTAAAATGGAATGGAATAGTGTATGTGATTCAATGGTTTACCAAGGGATATCTCAATGCACACTTAAATCCCTAAATGTTGATTTATAAACATATGTTTGGTACCAATGAAAATCCACAACTATTTAAGTTATAAAGTGTGCATTAAGACTTATAAAATTCCCGGGTAAAATCTCACATCAAACTTTCTCTCATTTCTTATTCAATTTACACATTTCAAAGTATCACAATATATCTTAATCATTTCCAAGCTTCCATAGATAAATAAGGAGTCAATGGGCCTCAAATCAGCCAAGAGAATGGGCTGGAATGGACCTTAAACAGGCCTAGAAAGAAGCCATAAGACAGCCCGGAAATAGACTCACAAAATGACCCAGAACAGGGCCCAGAGCGGACCCCATCCAGAACATGGGCCGCTCGAGCGGACCATTGGGTCGCTCGAGCGGACCCAGTTCTGTTGGGTCCGTTCTAAGTGCAGAAAATGCACTTTTTTCTACATCTTTTGATTCTTTTCTTCCCCTCTTTCCTCTTTTACATGAATTTACATACATTTGGGCTTCTCCTTGCTATTACAACTCCATTGAATCATTCACACACTAAATCATTCCATCCACATCCAATGAATCAATTAAAAGAACATAGCTTTCTTCACTCAATAGAACATTAAAGTTCTGAAAGATGAGCAATTGGAGAAAAAAATTCCAGATTGTTACAAAATAATAGCTTAAAGGTAAGTAAACATAAACCATTACTCAAACCATTCAAAGATAAATCTATAAATCATGAGAAGAACATAACATTCAATGAAAATATTATGAAATCATTCCCATTCAACACAACCATCATATTAGCTGAAGTATTTGCTTGCCTTTGGTCAAGAAGAGAAGATCAAATCACTCCAAAAATCAACTCCCTGGAACCTCTAGATCCAAATCTACAAAAGCCCCAAAAAAAGTCCAAGAGAAAACCCTAGAAAAATCAATCCTTTGCGAAATCCCATGAAAACTCTTTGCATATATGAGAAAAATACTCCAAATGGTTTGAACAGCCACTATTTGAAGAAAGAAAAGCCATAGCTAACCTTTTGGTGTTCCAAACAAGAAGAAGGGCTTGAAGAAGAGGGTTGTTCTAGCTCATATCCTTTGAAAAATGCATCCTTGGAAAGCTAGGAAGGTGGGGAAGAAGGTTTGGAGATCATTCCTCCATTTAGCACACAAGAGGAAGCATATATGAGGAGAGAGAGTGGTTGGAAAAGGGTTCCAGCCACAGCTGGAATTGTTGCAGGGAATGGAAGAAGAAGAAGAGGGTTCAGCCCCTTTTTATAAAGTGGGCAAGTGGGTCCCATGGGCCCCAATCTACAAGTGTTTAAAACTAACATTTGTGTATCCCGAACGAAGATGACGAAGAAGACAAAATCGACCAACGAAACTTCTACTTTCCAAAAAGTATATTTTCCTCAATTTCTGAAGTCTTCAAAATTTATGGACAGATTTTGTGAAAATGTCAATTTTGCCCCTTTTTCTCGAAAAACGCGATTTCTGAGCATTAAATCAAAATGGTCAAAAAATGAAAGTTATTAAACTTAATGAGATGAGTCAAAATAAACCGAATTTGGAGTTTTTAGAAATCAAGAGTAATTTCTCATCAAAAATACATTTTACAAAGGCCGGGTCAAACTAAGGTCAAAGGTCCTCAAAATTTTCCAAAGTTATGAAAAATCTAGTCAAACTCAAAAACAAGGTCAAACCAACTCTAATCTCGCTCAAAAAAAACTAAACCACGATTAAAACAATACTAAACAAAAGAACTGGGGGTCGGGGTCTTACAGTAGCAATACACGCCAAATGGAGTCCGAAAGGATGTGTGTTTTTCATCTTTCGGATGCATCTTTATCTGATTGTAGCCAGAGAAGCCATCCATGAATGTCATTCACTCAAATCCGCAGGTATTGTCGATCATTACCTCCGGTATGGGGAGCGGGAATTCATCTTTAGGACAAGCGCCATTCAGGTCTCTATAGTCAATAAAGACTCTGATTTGCCCATTTTTCTTTGTCACGGGGACAATGTTGGCCAAGCATTCAGGATGCTGTTCCTCTCGGATGAAGCCAACGCTTTTGAGCTTTTGAACTTCTTGTTCGATTTTATCCATCACATCTGGACGAAATCTTCTTTGACCCTGCTTTACCGGCTTGATGTCTTCTTGAAGATTGAGCTTGTGGACTGATATTTTGGGGTCTAAGCAAGGTATTTCAGTGTAAGACCATGCAAAGCAATCAACGAACTCACGAAGAAAAGCGATATACTCGGGTAACTCATCATCCTTTACATTCTTGCTTATGAATACAGGACGTGGTTTATCTAGTGTTCCAAAGTCTATCTTTTGAACAGGATATTCTGTTGGAAGGTTCGTAGGTGGTTCCTCCATAATATTTTCGGAGGCTTCCAGCTCAACAAAACCTTCCAGGGTTTCAAGAGCATTTCCAGACCAAGACTTCGTTCCTTTCCATGGGTCTTCTAGATCGGTGATCTTCTCAAGGCTTGCTATGAGATGGTCCCAATTGCCTATTGAAACTGGGTCGAAGTAAGGTACTTCTTTTGGAGACGAGGGTTCTTCTGGGTCAGAATACCACATGTCTGTGCCATCGGACAATTCTTCTTCATCGTCAGAGAAATCGTACCAATTGGATGAGCTTCCTGAATCTTTGTCAGGTGACTCATCGAAGAGATATCCAGGGAAGTCAATGTCTTCATGGACATGAGATGTTGAGGCTTGGTCGGTAAGTCGACTTTTAAGCCTTTGTGTCAACTGTCTCAGAGGAGTGTCGGAATCATACCCTAACCTATGTGAAGACTTTTCTACATGACCGTAGAGTCTCCAATCTACCAGCTGGCTTTTGGTCAAGGCGAGCCCCAATGCCGTGAGAATATTGCGGCCTTCTCCCAAACCGACCTGGTTTTGAGCGTCAAAGCCCATTTTCTTCATAATAGCTTGTGCCACAGGACTATATAGAGATAGTTGAGGCATACCTTCATTTTGAAAAGGTTCAAGCATGGAGTTTGATAAAGAAGCATCCGATCTATGGAAGAAGATTGGTCTTTCCTTTGTTGAAGTTGCCAGAACAACGAAGGAAGCAGACGTAGGATCTTCTACGTCAGCAGGTGTTTTATTTGAGTAAGAGCAAACTGAACCTGTTGAGTGTCAGCTTGGCTTGACGATGCATCCTCTTCTGGCTCTGAATCCGAATCCGTGTATTGCATGATAGACACGAAAAAGATAACAAACTTGCCCCCAAGCTTTTGCTTTGCCTTCTTCACTTTAGTTGTGATGACCAAAGGCTTTGAAGGTTTGAGGGAGATGACGAAGGGAGGTTGACTACTCTCTTTGGATTTGCCGGAGGGTTTGTTTTCTTCTGGTGATTGTTGAGGAGCCTTACCTTTATCTTTCTAGAGATTTTCGGCAAAGGGTGCTATTTCTTTCTCCTCTTCTTCGTTTTCATCTTCATACATCTAGGAGTCTGCGAAGTAGACTTCTTTACCTTTGAAAGATTTTCTGTGTGTAAAAACTCGATGTATCATGCCGTCGTCGCCAACAAACTTGATGCACTGATGCAGAGTTGAAGGAACAACACCATTCTCGTGTATCCAGGGGCGTCCGAGAAGTATGTTGTAGCATGAAGGGGTTTTTATTACATATACAGTGACCTTAAAGATAAGATCACCGATTTGCAACTTGATCCTGATTTTGCTGATAGCCCTTTGAGTACTCCCATCGTATATGCCCAACTCTTCGACAGCCGAAATGGAGATGAGGTTGAGTGCATAACTTGGGTCGATCTGAACTCTGTACATAGGCATTTCCTTGATGTACCCTGTGAAGCACAGGGTTGGTTGTGCCTTGTTTCGCCAAGTAGGAGGTCTTCCTTTGTGAAGGCGATGGTTGCACTTGCTGCTTTTCGAAATGAGAGGCATTCAATGCAAGACCCCTCAGTTTTCTTATTTTCTCCCTTTGAGGAGGTTTCTGAGTTTTTGACCCGATAGTCCATTTCAATTTGGAGGACTTGCGGGGCATGTTTGTCGACATACTCATTCAGCATTTGTAATTCTGAAATGATATTATCACAAGTACGTGTAGACATTCGTAACAAGTCTAGGATGTGCAGTCGTGCAGGTGTGTGCTTGAAGTGTTCGATCAAGTCATACTTGAAAGCCTCCTTTGGGCATGCATGTTCATCATTGTTGCCACTGAGAGTGCTTACAACATCTTTTCCCAAAGGATGTACATAAGTGAAAGAAGATTTGTTGTAATTTTTGTGGTAGTCCCGGCTAGAGCGGGTGCCTCTACCAACTTTGAGAGTCTTAAAAAGGATCTTCGTTTGGAAGATTATCTTCAAGATCAAGAGGCTGTCGTTTCTCATTTACTGGGGATGTGTTTGCAGCAGAGTTGCCATCCTCGGTGATTGTGTTGCACGGAGCATTTTCCGGGAACAAGTCCTGAACAGCATCCAGCAACTTTTCTTCTTCGTTGACTAATTCATCGTCCCAAGCATCAGTAGCTGGGGTTTCTTCAAGATGATCAGTCGGGAAGAGTGTGAGTTTTGAAGTCACGGTCTCAGGAGAAGAAACCTGAGAGGGTGTCATCTCAGTGAAAGTCGCATGAGACGTGGTAGCTCCAGAAGATATGGTGCTAGGCGCTGTTGGAGTGTAAGTGATCTCATCAGACGAGGCTTCGAATGAGCTATAATCCCGAATTATCACATTGCAGGCAGCTCTGATAGGAGACGTCGCCAGAATGGACTCTTAGGAATTAGATTCATCCTCGGATGTAAGAGGATCGCCGATCCAGCAATTTTCTCCATTTTCAGGAGTTAAGGGAGGAGGTACCTGGTGATCTTCAGGGACTTCCGGCTCTGGATTGCGAAGAAGCTTGTTGACGCAGTCTTGCTCTTGTTCTAGGACAAGACGCTGCAAGATCCTCACATATTATTCAAGATCAGGCAATGGAGCCAAATCTTCTTCTTCGTATGCTCTTTGTGGTTCAACATGGTTGGGCTCCACTAGAACAATAACGGGTGCTGGGTCAACAGCATTTTCTTGTACAGCCTCCTGGTCTTCTTCATCATCAGACGGGGGTCCTTGCGGCTATAGGGGGTTATACTAGATTACTGGCATAAGGTGAGTTTCAGGAACCCATTCTTCATCGGAGAGGTATTCTCCTGTTTCAAGGGATTCCTCCCACTCGTCGGTGTCATCGGACTCGTATCCATCCAAGGAGAATCCAACTACCAAATTGCAAGAGTATAATGCCCCCATGCATGGCTTCTTTTTTGAATTGAGGTGGCATGAAATCACTGAGAGTGAACTTTCTTACCCCATTTGAAGTCTTTGGGAGGGACTTTTCTGTTGCCCCCAGTGAAGCGGTAAAGGAGGTCTCTGCCTTTTTATGGACTTCTTGTTCTGGCCGGGTTTTCTCTTGCCGTTTGAGCTTGAGGAGATGTTTCTTAGCCTGCCTTCGCTGTTGAGCTGTCGGCTTTGTTTTCACAACCTCCCAGTTTTTATCTTCTAGTAGATCGGGATGTACCCATATGGGTTGTCCGTCTGAGGGTAAGGAACCAGGACTTCGAACGTTTGAATTCTTTTTATCGCCTTGAAGGAAGTAGTGATCTTCTTCTATGCCGATTTTGATGTTTGTCCATATGACACCATATTGACGGAGGTAGACCCATAGTTTTTGTCAAAGGTGATGACTCCATTTTTCGACATCTCGTTTATCTTCTCTTTCACAACGAAGCATTGATTGAGAGGATGCAAGATCATCTGGTGGTATGGACAGTATCGAGGATCGTTGGTTTTGCCAACATCTCCCAGTCTTTTGGGTTCAGGAAAGGTGAGCTTGTCGTTTGCCACGAGAACCCCGAAGATTTCATCAACATCTTCATCGAACGGATATTTCTTTTCTACTCGCTCTTTGAAGTTGTATGAGAGTTCAAGTCTTTTACCTACAGCTTCGTTTTCAGCTTTCTTTGGTGGCTGAGGAGCTGACTTGGTTAGCACATTGAGGACCTCCTTTTTCTTTGGTTTAGAGGTTGCAACGGTGGTTGGTTCCTTCATTGATGATTTCTGACTATTGAGGTCTTTGATCACTGTTTCGGCCTCCATGGAAGCTTCTAGGAGTTCTCCCAGGTTTTTTTATTTGCTGCCGATGATCATGGAGCGGATTCTTGCTCTCATGTTGTTTTGGCAGATATCGACCAACGACGCTTGTGGCTGTACATCTAAGCATTTGTACGCCATTGCTTTCCACTTGTGAATGAAGTCGTTGGTCGACTTATTCTCCCCCTGTTTTAGGCTGCAAAGCCGAGCCATAGTAGCGGGATGATCTTCACCTTTGAAGTGGGTCAGGAAGCGTGTCTCTAGCATGACCCAATTTTGGATGGAGTCCTCTGGCAAAGTGGAGTACCAATCAAAGGCCGTACATTTTAGGACACTTGCAAAGAGCCGGATCTTGAGGGCATCTTGATCTACAATAGCTCCTGTCAGGATTTTGAAGTAGATGATGTGCTGTCTGGCTGATCCTTTCCCCATATATGTTTGGAGAGTATGATGCTTGAATTTTGTGGGGAACGGGACCGAGTCCATCCATAAGGGATATGGTGGCTTGATCCCATGTTCCTTGAGTATATCATCTTCTTTTGCTTTGGCGAGGATACTGTCTATGTCCTTTTTAGTAAGGGCGCGTGACTCATTTTCTTCTCCATTTACCTCATCATCTTGAAGATTCGGAGGATGTTCATTTTGAAAGGCGAGGAGAAGGATTTCCATCAGAGTTTCAATCCTCTGTTGGCCTCGTTCCAACTATTGGATGCGTGTGAGCGCATCAGCTTGAGGTGGATTGCGAGGTGGTGGTTCAGAATTTGTAGGCAGGACGTTCATCCCTCAGGATTCGAACGAAAAAATTATCTTGGTGACTGAGCTGGGGCTCATTCTTTTTAACCAAGAGCTTGAGGAAGGATCACTCCGTTGTCCTTGGCTCGAAGGGGCAGGAGATTCTTCTAAATGTCTTCTTGTCCTGGAGACGCTGCGGGTCACCGGACGTCGGACATGGATTTTTGTTGCTGACTTTTGGCATCTTCCGGTTTTTTCAACCATATGGACAGCAACAACTTGGTCGGGTCTTTCTTTTTCGACCCATTTGTGAGAGACTTGAAGTGTAGGATGCTGGGTCTTCTGTTTCTCTAGTCTCTTTTGTCGATACGATGCACGGCGACGCACACGACGAGCAATTTGAGCTTCGGTCAACTCTAGCTGGGCTTTGGCAATGAAGGATGTGCTCCCTCAGGCACAGCAGCCGAGCCTGGCTTCTTTGTAGCTAGGCATGGACAGGATCCGGACCCGGTCCTTTGTTTGTTGCAGCGAAGCTTTGAACTTTTGGGGCTCGGCCCCTGTACAGATGAAGGGTCGAACCGAAGGATTGTAGGCCTTAGCAGGTGCTTGTAGAGGCCTAGTGATGCATGATCTGATTTTGGGTTTGTAGGAGCAAGCCGGCTCATGCTGGGTTGACTTGGTTGTCAAGTCGGAGATGGATCTCTCCTCTTTCATGTAGGCAATAGGGTAGAACTGGTTCTCCTTGAGTGGGGCCAGGTATGCTGGCCTTGTGGATATTTGGGACCTTCTCTGTTTTGGCAAAGGTTTTGGAGACCAAGTCTTGGGATAGACCTGGTTGTTTGTGGGTTGAGGCTTCGCGGGGATGCCGCGGGCTTTGGGCTTCTTGGCGTTCGCATCTGGTGTCACGGTAGTGACACATTGAAAGGCGATCTTCTACTTTTTGGTAGGCGTAGTTTCTTCTTCGGGAAGTGGGAATGGTCCCAGCGTCCCAAAGACGATAGTCCGAGGAATCGAGGTCGACCCAGAGTTCAGAGAGTTGCCGAGAGAGGTGATGCTTCAGCAGCTGATAGGGTGCTTGTGAGTGCGCAAGTTTTGCTTCTGTTGAAGCATAAGTTGGTGCTTGTTCTCGTCGAAGGTAATGGTTAGAGAAGTTGCCATTGTTAGTTTCGAAAAATTTCTAAAACAAGACCACATCCATTAGTAATCACAAGAATATGATGATTATAAATGGGAAACACTATGGTTTTGTCTTTTCAAATTGCTCAAGGGACATGGTCCGACCCAAGCAACATGAAGAAGGCAAAAAACCATAGATGGTACAACTATTCTGATCGCAGGTATGGTGAGCCCAGAATAGGCATCCCAGTGACCGCTATAAGCAATTGTAAACCTAAATTCGACTCATCGAGAAGCAGGGCTTGCTCGAGGTAAGACGATTATAATGTTGGAGTTACAAATATGTCAGTCGCAAATACAGTAGACCCTGAAAGGGCGTACCAGTATCGCTAGGCACAAATGTTGGAGATCGCATCTATGAGATGTGATTCTCTTTTTTGAAAGGTCAAGATTGGATTCATCAAAGAGAGCAAATGGTATTCCAATCCGAACATGGGCTCAACATTTCTACAAGCACCAGCGCCCAGAAGGGAAGGAACCACAATTTCTCGAATTTGAATCCAAAATGATGATAGTTTTTTTTTTTTTTTTGAAATGTCAAGATCGGATTTGTCAAAGAGAGCAAATGGTATTCCAATCCGAACGTGGGCTCAACATTTCTGCGAGCACCAGCTCCCAGAAGGGAAGGAACCATAATTTCCCAAATCTGAACCCGAAGATGACAGGAGTTTTTTTTTTTTTTTTTGAAGATTTTTTTTTGAAGATTTAAAGATGAAAGAGTGCACATAGGCCTCCTAACCCGGTCTTATGAAACCTTAATTGATAGAATTGCCCCCAGGTAAGGGTAAGATTACTTAATGAACCCGTTTGGAGGACCTTTGCCTAGAATAGTCAAGTTGTCTCCACACTCTGGACAAGGCTTCCTTTGCCTAGAACAGTCAAGTTGTCTCCACACTCTGGACAAGGCTTTCCTTGAATCAATCGTGGTCAAAGAACGCAATTGGTTTAACCTTAATGGTCTTTGTCTCTTTTTTTAGATTCCTAACAGACTCATCAAAGAGAAATGATGGCCCAATCCCCGATCCAAACACGTGATCAACATTTCTGCAAGCGCCAGTGCCAGAGAGGGAAAGGATCAAAGTTTTCCAATTTTGAATCCAAACTGAGAAATCTGTTTTTTTTTTAAGATCTTTAATGAACTCATCGAAGAGAAACGATGGCCCAATTCCCAATTCGAATAGGCTCAACATTTCTACAAGCACATGGACAAAAGGAGATGATCAAAGTTTCTCAAGTCTGAATTCAACATGAGAAATCTGATTTTTTTTTTTTTGTGAAAAGAGAAAGAGTGGAAATAAACTCAAATAGAGAATTAGAAATTTCCGAAAAATCCCTCTTTTTTTTTAGATACAAAATCCAACACGGGCCACCAACTAAAAAGTAGCTAAGGAATCTAGAAAAGAAGTATAAGCATAGAGCAAGAATATGATATGCAAATATTTCATTTCTAAGCATCGTGTTCTCAAATGAACGAGTCCCACCGGGTGTGCCAGCTTGATGGACACGCGTTTCGCTCGGCGCTACCGAGGTCGGCCGACGTGAGAGTCCGTTTGGTCCTACCCCTTCGCGCCCGGAGGGGCGAAAGCGAGCATCAACATTTTTTGGGATGGGTGTGCCAAATTTTCTATTTTACTTGGAATTGCAAGTGGTAATCCGGAGATCGACCTTTGCAAGTAAAAAGGAAATCAATTTCTTTCAAGTCTTCATTGCACATATATTTAAGAAAAGAGACATGTTTTTGAAATGCCACGAAAGGCGATTTCATTTGTTTCAGCGTGAAAGTCGATTTTTGGCATTTATAGCCGATTTTTGGCGCTTATAGCCAATTTACAATTCTTATCAATAGTGAAAGACAGGAGTTGTGATTTTTTTTTGTCTCTTTGAGAAAATACAAACTACAATGAAAAGCAAGAAAAAGGAGGATCTAACTTCTCAGGAGATTATGGGGGATTCGTTCAGATTGACGGTCGCAAACCATATGTGGACTTCGCCATCATCCATGCAGATGAGAACAGAGAATGCTCTTGATTCACTTGGCTCGGCTTCAACCTCAGATTTTTAGAGGACAAAGACTAAGAGAAGGTCCTATGTCCAATAAAAAGCTAAGTAGACGGGCTGAAAAACCACGTCTAAGCCATTGGAAGCAGAAGGAGAAGGCAAGAACCTTGGGGGGGGGGGGGGGGAGTGCCCCCCAAGGGACTTTTGTCCCCTTGTAGCGGTGGTCGATGCAGAACTTCAGCAGAGTTTTCTCTCTTTTTCTGATCTGATCTCTGATTTTTTCCGGATATTTTCTGATCTAGATTTCTTTGGAATGCTCTCCTAATTATAGGCCTTTGGTAGCCATTTAAGAGGGTTTATGGGCCTTTAATTGATTGAAGTCACATGATGGGAGGAGTTACAAGATTTATTTCTTTATTTTGTAACTCCTCTTCCTTGGCTTCTGATTGGCCAGTGGAGAGTTAAGGCTTTTAATTGCCTTTAATCACCATGATGTGAGGAGTTTCACGGCTTTAAGTGCCATGAATCTTTGACTTGTAACTCCCAAATACTTGATTCTGATTGGGTCGCCAAAATAACGAATTAATGACTGCAATAAAGCTAGTCAATTAACTGCATTAAGTGGTCGCCGAGTAGTTGAAGAGTCGCGGGCCGTGCCTCGTCTTTTGGAATTCTTTTGGCGATGATCATCGATGGATCTTCATGCTGATCAACATCAGATGACCATGCAATTTCAGACAATGATTACTAGCAGCGGGTCGGTGCCATCTGTCTTGTCAATTTCTAGATCGATCGGGTAAAAAGCACACTTTTTGGTCGACCGGTTGGCGATCAATGTTTATTTGATACTCTCGAAGACGAACCCGTGATGTTGACGAAGATTGACGGATTTAGTGCCTCAAAAGTCAAAATCTTGGAAAACCACAGGGGCCGAACATCTCAAAACGTGAAAGGGTGTCAAAAAATGCCTCTCCGGGGAAATCCGACGACCCGGATTTCTGGGCCAGGGTCGCAGGCTGGCGACCCTGGGGGATTTTTCCCCTTTGGTCGCCGATCTTCGACCGTTTCGCCGTTTTTTATAGCTTCTTCTTACTTCAGTATTTTTCCTGACATTTTTGTACATTTATTGGCATGATTTCTCTGTAGAAAACCTGATGAGAATCCTTGCATTTTAGGGTGCAAAGTTTCTAATTTTCCAGGAAAGCCGAAGAATTTGTCGCGCATAGTTGCCGAATTTCCGTCAGAAGTTGAAACTGGGCCAAACGATGTCGAAATGAACTGAAATTTGAGGTAAAGCCTCCTGAGCAATAAATAAGACCAACCATAGGCTTTTGTTTGAGTTTTGAAGCCGTGTGGGGTCCTGTCGCCAGTAGACTTGATTTTGTCGCGAGGAAGATGTCGCGCTTTTATGTGTGGTCAACCGATGTCTGATTGACTTGAAGTTTGACAGGGAGCCTATTGGAGTCTTTTTTAGACGATCCATTGGCTCTGTTTTGGAAACAATGGTCCTGGGGAGCTTTGCAGCCGATAAGCCTGATTTGGCTTCCGATAGTCAAAGTCGGGTCAAATGTTGTCGAAATGACCTGAAACTTGACGTGTAGCCCTTTGTAAGTATTTTGAAACCAATCATGTGCTCTGTCTGATGAGTGACGGCCTCGGTGGTTCTCGCCGCCGAGAGGCTTGATTTAGCTGCTCGAGGGTTGATGTAGGTTGTCGGTTTGACTTGGAACTTGACGTGGAGCCTTTTGGAGGTATTTTGAGACCATCCACAGGCTTTGATCGAAGATTTGGTGCCTTCGACACTGTCGCCGTCAGGAGCTCCTGTTCAGCTGTCGGAGGAGTGAAGTTAGGCCAAATGATTTTGAAATGGCCCAAAACTTCATGTATACTCCTTTCTTGGCTGTCTTGAAGGATATTACAGTTTTCGTTTGATTCTGACAAGATTTGATTTTTGAATTAGCATTGTTTGTTTGTGGTAGGCTGTGGCTTCATGTAGCTTTCTTAATGTTGAAGAGGCAAAGTGACATTTTTGGTGTCAACAATAAGAATTAAGAAATCATTAATATAATGATGCCCTCAATAATAAGGCAACTCAATAAGGCCTATATTTCTAACATGCTTTCAATAATCCTTTGGTACCAATGCCTTCGTCAACGAATCCGCTATCATTTGTCTCGTTGGATCTCCAACGATAGACACCAATCGATCTCGTACATTTCTTTTAATACAAAGTACTTAACTTTCAAAAACTTTGATTTACTGGAAACTTAGTTATTTTGAGCAAATCTTCTTGCTGCATCATTATCGCAAAAGATTTTAAGAGGTTTAGAAATTATATTCATAATTCGTAAACTTGTAATAAAATCTCGCATCCGTAAAGCATGACCTGTTGTTTCAAAACATACCACATATTCCGCATCGAATGTGAATGGAGTCACTAGGGGTCTGTTTCACACTTCTCCATGATACTGCCCTACCAGCTAACATTGAAATATATCCTGAAGTTGACTTTCTTGTATCGAGGCATCCAACGAAATCCAAGTCTGACCAACCGATCACTTCTAATTGATCGGACTTTCTATATGAGAGCCTATAATTTCTAGTGCCACTAAGATATCGCAAGACTTTCTTAACTCTTTCACAATGTGCCATTCCTAGGCTACTTTGATATATACTAAACATGCCAACTGCAAAACTGATATCAGGTCTAGTGCATGTTTGTGAATACATTAGACTCCATACTACAGCAGCATAAGGACATTGGTCAATTTGACGTCTTTCGATTTCATTTCTTGGACTTTGTTCTTTACTAAATTTGTCACCCTTAATTATTGGTGAATCTTAGGACCTACATTCTTTCATACAGAATCTTTTAGGAATAGTTTTGATATAGGACTCCTGTAATAACCCAAATAATCCTCGAGATCCAACCCGATATATCTCGATTCCTATTACAAAGGCTGCTTCTCCCATGTCTTTCATATCAAAATTATTCTTAAGATATTCATTGGTTTCATGAATTATACCAAGGCCATTACTAGCTAGTAAATATCATCGACATACAGTATCAAAATTATAAACTTGCTCCCACTAACCTTGAGATAGATGCAATGGTCTGCTGGATTCTCGAAAAAGTCGAATTATGTGGTAATATGGTTAAACTTAAGATACCATTGCCTGAAAGCTTGTTTCAAACCATATATCGATTTCTTTAATTTGCAAACAAATTTGTTGTTATTCCCTTTTAAGAATCATTCTGGTTGTTCCATGTATACCTCTTCTTCTAAATTTTCATTTAGGAATGTTGTCTTAACATCCATTTGATGTAGATCTAAATTAAAATGATCTACAAAAGCCATAATTATCCTAAATGAATCATTTTTAGACATCGGAGTGTAAGTCTCATTGTAGTCAACTCCATCTCTTTGAGAAAAACCTTTGGCCATGAGTTGCTCCTTAAATTGTTCTACCTTTCCTTTCAAGTCCCTTTTGGTCTTGAAGACCCATTTACAGCCTACGGCCTTGGAACCCTTGGATAGTTCGATAATATCCCACACCTCATTAGTAGCCATTGATTCCAACTCTTCTTTCATAGCATCCATCCATTTATCAGAATTCACACTTTCTATGGGTTCTTTGAACGTTCTAGGATCATCTTTTCTCCCAATATCGGCTTCCTCTAAATATATAACATCATCGTCCTAAATGGCATGTCTTCTTATTCGAGTTGACCTCTTTAATTCCGAATCATTAGGAAGTTGATTATCATGATATTCTGGGAGTGGATCATTGATGGGCTGACCATTATTATGCTCAACTTGACCATTTTGTGGTTGTTGTATCTCTTGATGACCATTGATGGTATCAAGTGGAACAAACCCATTTTGTGTAACCCAATATTTTTCCTGATTTCTTTATAAACTATATCTATTCCTTGACCACTCCCACTATTCTCATGATTTTTCAAAAGTTTTGCATTTTTCGATTCTACAATCCTAGTGGTATGATTAGGACGGTAAAACCTATACCCTTTAGACCTCTTAGGATAGGAAAAAAAATATCCACTAATAGTTTTACATGTGGGTTATAAATTCTCACTTCAGATTGGTAACCCCTGATTCGAAAATTATTTATGCTGGGTTTCCTTCCGGTCCACAACTCAAATGGTGTTTTTGGCACCGCTTTACAAGGGACACGATTTAATATGTATATTTTCATCTTAAGTGCTTCACCTCACATTGATTTGGGTAAAGTGGTATTACGTACATGATACTAACCATATCCATAATCGTCCTATTTCTTCTCTCAGCAACACCATAATGCTAGGCGTTTCAGGCATTGTGTATTGGGCCACAATACCCTCCTCTTCTAGAAATTTAGAAAATGAGCACTGGTTACGACCTAATTCGGTGTACATTCTATAATACTCACCACCTCTATTAGATCTCACTACTTTGACTTTTCTCTCTAAATGGTTTTCTACTTCTACTTTAAATATCTTAAAGACATCTAAAGCATCCAATTTCTCTTTAATCAAATAATCATAACCAAATCGCGAAAAATCATCGATAAAGGTGGTGATAAAGTATTGTTCACCTGTAAAGCATGGTACATCCATTTTTCCACATATATCCGTATGGATTATCTACAGGAGTTCAAAACTTCTTGTGACACCTTTTCTTGTTTGTGTTTGAATGTTTCCCATTTATACAATCTATACAAACACCATAATCATTTAAATCAAGATTATGCAATAATCCATCTTTTATTAATCTGAGCATTCTCTCTTTTGAGATATGCCCTAGCCTTTTATGCCACAATATAGAGGAGTTCTCTTTAATTGCCCCTCTCTTAGTGCTAATGCTCAGTTCACAACTAATGTGTGGTGTGTGCAATGATTGTTCATCAATACAATTTAACTTTAATCTATACAATCCACCACATAAATAACCATTCCCAATCAAACATTCATTTCTAAAAATTCTCATAAAGTTGCATCCAAAAGTAAATTCAAACCCTTCATGAACCAACTTTGAAAATGAAATTAAGTTTTTAGAAATCTCGGGAACAAGGAAAACATTATGGAGGTCCAAAATAAATCCAGTCTCCAACACCAGTCTGTAAGTGCATACTGCATCTGCTCGTGATTCCTTCTTATTCCCCATGGCAATAGTCTTTTCTCCACCATTTGGTTTCTGGCTTGAAAGAAATCCTTGCACACAACCAGTTACATGAATAGTTGCACCAGAGTCAGCCCACTAATAACTTGGTGGAACATTGGTTAAATTGGTTTCTTGACATACTGGAGATAAATTTGTACATCTCTTTTCAAACTTTTTGAAGTGACCGTTCTTTCCATAGAAGAAGCATTTCTTTTGTCTCGGTTTTTCCATCTTTTCTGGTTTTGTAATATGAACACTTGGTCTTTTCTTTTTCTTTCCCTTTCCCTTGGACTTGTTATGAGAGACGAAATTTACCATCAGTTGCCTCTCAGCCTTAAGCCTCCTCTCTTCTTGATCACGTCTAGCAATTAATTCTGTTATGGTCCAAGGTGTTGGACTTTGATTGTAGGTAACTTTAAATGGGCAAAAAGAGGAAGTGAGAGTGTCCAAAATGAATTGTATCAAGTA
Organism: Litsea cubeba; assembly: GCA_012931725.1. Taxonomy (NCBI): domain Eukaryota; kingdom Viridiplantae; phylum Streptophyta; class Magnoliopsida; order Laurales; family Lauraceae; genus Litsea; species Litsea cubeba. The sequence goes on from CM022950.1 coordinate 20,008,512, forward strand.
CTTTTCTGATACACTCATATCCACTTGTTCTAATTTTGAAATAATATTTTACATTAATAAAATATGTTCTCTCACTCCCAAAGTCCCATCATATTTCATGCTTGATAGGCGGCTTATTAGCGATTCCCCTACAGCCTTATCAGTTACCTTGAACTGCTCCTTTACAGTATCTAAGAGATCATTTGCATTTTCTATTGTCCCAAGAGATCCCCTAATACTTCTTGAAATAGAGTTCAAGATAATCTCGGTTGCTACCTTGTTAGCCTTGGTCCATTTCTCAAATTTTGTCTTTTCATCACTAGATATTTTAATTGTAGGAGTTAGGGGCTTAGCCTCTTCAAAGACTATATCCAAGTCCAAGACGGTTATGGCTATCATTAGCATGTCCATCCATTTTAGAAGATTTGACTCATCTAAGGTAGGAATGGTCCCTAACGTTAAAAGTATTGCCCTTGACTTAATTACTGAAAATAAACAATAATATCTACAAGTTACAATCTATTCTTGATCATGCAACAACAATAAAAATAAAAGAAATTGTACATCATTGTAATCTACCTTTGGGTATGAAGACAACATGCACAATAATCGCTAGCTTTAATTTCTTTAATTAATAAGACTATGTTAATAATATGGTGCAATTAAGAGGACTATTCCTTTGGGCATAAATCATTCTTAATTACATCACATTACCAACAATATCTTATTCCGATTTCTATTCCACGAATATTGAACCTTTGGGCATCTCCTCATATCTCTTATGAAGTCCCAAATTAGTGTTATTATAATCATACAAATAATGGTGACGTACCCTTAATTCAATCTAGAAATCGAACAATTCTTCATGACTTGGTTGCTTTGGCAACTATCAAATCAATCCAAATCATTCATTTCTAATTGAAATTATAATATCAACACTTCCATCATATCACATCCTTAATTGGAATCTCTGTTTTCCGTGACATAAATTTGACATAACAACACATAATTAGCTAAGTTACAAGCTATTGTACACTTTGATTGCATAAACTAAATTATCCATGATGCAAAAATGAACTTTAATGACTTATTTTAACATTTAAAAGAATATGCCAAAATACTAGAGACACTCCATAATTGTTCCAAACTATTCAAATTAAAGATCTCATTAATAGGAATTCATAGGAGAAAATGAATCAAAATTTCGAGTTCCCATGAATGCGACATGATCAAAACAAATTTTGGATCACCCATTTTGGCCAATATGATCAATTCTAATAATTGGGTCAGTTTTGGAACAAATTCGGAGTAATTAACCATGCCAATAGACACCATTATGAAAGTTTTCTTCTAAAACTATACTGGGCTCATGGGGTCGTTAATTGGTCAAGTCTGACCTGACCTGTCTGGCCTGGCCCAGCCATCATTTCATATGGTGGAGGCAAGCAGGGCTACCTCTACCAACACACCCAGCCATATGTTTAAGATGACGGAGGCAGGGCTGCCTCCATTCTCCATCCTTTTTTTTAACTCTCTAATAACATTATATTAAAATACAATTGTCATCATCATTTTCTCCTTCCATGCCCATCATCAAAATGACAGTAAACCAAAATAAAGTAATAACAATGATAATTCTACGGAGGTTCCAACTCTATGTAATTTCTTAAACCAAGAAAATACAAATAAACAAAATATGATCTTTTATTCCCATCTCTTCCAGATTGGGTTGGGCACCATAATACTTGATTTGTGAGTATCTTCTTTCCAATAAAATGGAATCTCTTTTATCAAATACACAAAACTTATTTTATTTGGGCATTTGGTTTGATTTCAGAGGAGAACCCGAAAAGCCGCAAAATCTCAGAATATGTAAAACAAAACTTGAAGCGATCATTTGACTATACCCAAACATGGCTCTGATACCACATGTAAGCTTAAAATCCCTCAATCCATAAGAGGATCTCCTTGGGTCAAATTTAAATGACACAATGAAGTAAACATAAATAATTTAAGAATGGGGAGGAGCTTACCTAACTACATAGCTCTTTCTTTGAAGTGACAGAAGCTCCTTGAAATGACAGATGCTTGGAACAAACGTGGTTATACAAATCATTTGCCTTTGTTAGTCTTTCTTGTTTAGTAATAGAGGCCAAGAAACTATTAACCAGAGTTACTTACCCAAGGGATTTTATAGGAGATTCATACCCATTAAGGAACCATTAACCCCCAACTATCACCTAACCCTTTAATCTCAGTCCATTATTAGTTTGTTGGCAAGTAAGATCAAAATAATTAGGTCTCTTAAATTTTGCAGACAAGTGGGTATGATTAAAGATCTTTAATGGGCTTGTGGTCATGGGGGCCACACCCATTTAATCCAACACCCTCTCCCCACTCCCATCCCCCTCCCCTCTAATCTCTCCTCTCCTCTGTCGTTTGCTCGGTGCAGGTGTTTAACAAAAATCTCCTTTTATGAAAAGGATTTTTGGTGTCAAAAACACCGTCTTTGGGTATTTTTGTCCACAAAAGTAGCTTCTGCCTCTAAGTTTTTTAGATCCAATGCACGCTTCTTAATTCCATGTGCCCAAAATTAGTTCATTTCATTTTCAAAGGATTTGCCTCACTTGTCAAAAGCATGTAGAACTTTAAATGGTGTGCCAAACACTCTTATTTTTTTAAATTCTATCTGCTTTAGACATTTAGACAAACAGAAATTCGATAAAAATAGAGATGCCAAATATGCATATAGTATTGAACAAATTAGACAAACGTGGACGGCATCTTGTGCCCCCACACACCCATGCACGTCAGTTGTTACGTACGACCTGCGACTTTGTTGGTCGATAAAATCCACGCGTATAAGGATAAATCCATTTGCTTCGTTTGAAAATCACGTGGTTTTCTGTTTTGCCAAATAAAATATTTTCATTAACAAGTATATATATTTGTAACATAAATCCGACTCACCTTAATTGGCCCACTATTAAAAAAACCCAGACCACATGTATCAGATGAAGCTTTAATTCAGTTTTCATAGGACTGATCACACATATTAATTGTATATGTGATATTTGTTTTACACATAATTAATTTAATAAACCATATCAGACATGTTTGTGGAAGGCTAAAATCCCTCAATTTTACAGTAAAACTTCTGATTCTCTTTTCGTGATTATCTGTTTTTTTTTTTTTTTTTTTCTTACTCAATACAAAATGCCTGTTTTTTTAATGAAAGAAGATTTGATTGCTTTTTCGCATGGACATCCTTATATATGTTTTTTCTTTTCTACTACATGAGAGGGAATAGTAATATATCATAAGTTATGAGCCCAGGGGCCTACCTAGGGTGCTCCATTTGTGCTTTACGATAAGAGTCTCTGGACATGTTTTCATAAAAATTATAAAGAGTGGAGTAAAGTAAAGTAGATCTCACATAAGGAGTGAAGTAGAGGAGCGGTGAGTTGAAATTAAGGTAGAATACTTCACTTTACTCTATTTGGATGCTTGGTGTGGAGTTAAGATTTGGAATAGAAGTGAAATAGATATACACGTGGGAGACAACGATCTGTCTGGTCAGACTCATCCAAACAATGGAGATTTGAAAATTAAAATATTTAAACAGTTAGAACTCATTTAACTACACTCAAACAAGCCTGGGTGCTCCACGTGCACTCTACGATGAGAGACTTTGTATTACGCCCTCCACACAACTATGCCATTCCCCATGCAGCCCGTGCCAAGGGTCGATCACTGGCACTTTGGGTGAGCGTGGCCTTTACCAGTGGGGGGCATCTTCCACTTCTCATCCTTAATGCATTTTTGTTTAACACCACAGAAAAAGTCATTGAATAGAATTGTTTTTCATGTTGATTTTTTCTCTTACCTTTTCCCCTTAATTTGATGGAGCACTGCTTTTGAGAGGGAACTTGACCAAACACAAATAATATTTTAGGATATAAAAAAAAAAAAAAAAAACCAATGGCGCAAGGTAGAGATCGGCAATAAAACAAATGTACCCTTAAAATCCCAAAAAATAAATAAGTAAATAAAATCAACACTCTCGACGAAGATGTATGACAAAAGGATGGTGGATCACACAGGTATGTTAGGTGGCTATGCCTATGCAGCTGTCATCATTCAAACTCATTATGTGGAACAAGTTTGATTTGTATAGAAGATGCCGGAATGACAATAGTAAAAAAGAAGAACAAATGGACCACTTGCTTTCTCTCAGATCAAAAGTCAAATAACCAGCAAGAAAAAGATAAGCATGCAATAAAAAAAGAGGCAAGATTTGAGAAAATCGTTGGCCAGAAGAACCTGGTTTAGGTACAACCATATGATCTTGAGTAGTTGATTTCAATGAATCACGTTGAAGTTCCCATTTATCAAATATCTGTCAAAACCAAAACGATTTCTAGTTTCAAAAGAGAACTATTTTTCCTCTTGCTGAACGATTTCCAGTTTCAAAAGAGAACTATTTTTCCTCTTGCTGAATTTATAGTTAAGGTTTTTATTTATTTATTTATTTTGCTTTTTGCTTGCTTTAAAGTAAATTGTATTAAAAGCAAAAGGAAACATGGGCTGAGAAAATCAACCCCCAAAATGACAAAACATATGAGGACTCAACAAAGAGAAGCCCAATATAGGGGATACAACCATAAGAAAAGAAAAAAAAAAAGAAATATTTCAACTAAAAGAGAACTAAATACATAAAGATAGACCAAATAGCAGCAAAAACCCGACCAGCCTTCAACTTCCACTAATGCTGACCTAGAGGGAGAGGAGATCTATAACCTTGAATAGAGACATCATGAAAGTCTCCTGGAAGCTGTGGCGGACAACCTCTTAGACTCCCACCTACTTTTCCCTTAAATTTGCATTTCCTACCATTCCTGGAGGAAGCGTTGGAGACTAGAGCAATAGAAGATTGGTTCTGGGGAGGGTCCTCACACTGCTAGTGTTGAGGAGGAGAGCCTAAGGAATTTGGGCTTATAGAGATTAATGGGATAGGGAGGGGATTCACCAAACAAGATTTAGGGTCCTTATGAGTGTAGTAATCTAGGATGGAGAAAGGATTGCATAAAGGTGGAAGTATGGATAGATTCCTTCTCAGAAGTAAAATTTAAAATTTTGGGTAGGAGGGTTGCAGGATGGAGCCAAAGAACCGTGCAGTGTCTTAATGGTTGAGGAAGAGACATAAGCTGAGGAAGTAACGACAGCTGAGGAAATAGCTACCAACATCATTGAAAGTAGTGTCAGAGGCAAAGAGGGTTGTTACAGAGAGTAAAGATGGTGTCTGCCGGCTCGCAAGCAACATGAGAGCTAGGAGAGGAGTGACCTTGGGGACACACACAAGTTTGGCTAGCAACTGTATCATCAACAACTTCCATCTGGGCAACAGATTGAGGAACATGCCTAGGAACTTGAGGGCCAATGGAAAAATTAGCATTTGAAACCTTGAGAGGTTGTAGCAGCACTGAAAGTCTAGAATCGAATCCCGGGGGGGGGGGGGGGGGGGGGGGTTGGGGTTGTTAAATAGGGTGAACTCAAAAACTGTAAGACCCCGTCCCGAGTTAATCACGATTAACTCTCGTTAATTGAACTTGTGGCTAATTAAACGTGTTTAATCGAATTAATGAGGGCTTAAGACCAAATTGACTTGGTTTAGCCTTAAGAGAGTGAATTGAGCTTAACAAACTTGTGAAATTGATTGTAAGTGAATGAAATGAGTTTTTGAACTCAAACTAGGAATTAAGGGACTTTTGTGTAAATACGACTTATACGTATTTCGTCGAGCACGGAAACTCTTGATGCCAACACGCGTATCTCGAGGAGTACGTTCACTTTCGTCAAAGACTCGAAGTCGTTTGACGAATATTGAGTCAAGTGACCCTTCATTTGACTTGAATTGTAATTAGTAGATAATTATGGGGCTAAATGCATTTTACAAGCTTATATAAGCTAAGAGAGCCCTCTTGGAAATCCTTTACAAACCCTAGCCCCCATTCCTTCCTTTCTTTCTTTCCTTCTTCATTTTCTTACTATCAAGCATCAAGGCAAGGTGTTTTGGAGTTGTGTTGGAGAGAACTCAAGCTCTTCATCATCTTCTTCATCTTCCTCAAGTCTAATTCCATTTGTGGAATTGTAAAGCTTGGATTCAAAGAGGATTTGATCTCAACACTCAAGCTATAAAAGGGGTTTTCTTCCTCAAATCTTCACAAGAGGCAAGTACTTACATGTTTTATGATTTGTGATGTTTTTGAGTGGTTAGAACTCAATTGGACCAAAAAGCCAGAGATTTGGCTTCAGAAAATCTGAAGCTCGAACTGAGCTTCTGGGTGTTCGGTCGACCGACGAGCTGACCGACAGGTATAGAACCTGTTTTCATTGAATTCCAGCTCTCTGGAATTCGGACCGACGTATGGTTGGTCGACCGATGACCTGACCGACAACACAAGTCAGAAGATAGAGTGAAATTCCAGCTCTCTGGATTTCTGACCGACGCATCGTCGGTCAGCCGACATAATGAGGTCGGTCGACCGACAGGTCGACCGATAACATGAAGAATTGGTTCAGTGAATTCCAGCTCTCTGGAATTCTGACCGACGCATCGTCGGTCAGCCGACCTGAAGCTGTCGGTCGACCGACAGGCCGACCGACAAGCTAACCGACACTGTACAGAAATGCATTAGATTTGTCTGTTTTGAAGCCTAATGTATACAGGCTGAAATTATTAGTGTCTAAGCTTTCATAGGTGTAAACTCAATTTTCCGAATACATGATTCAAATGATATTCATAAAAAATAGTACGTGTATTGGAAAATGAATGTTTCAATCATTTGCTTGGCTTAGAAGTCTGACTAGAATTGGTTAATTTCTACATTAGTATAGTCCTCAACCATTGAGCGAACTATACGGTATACGAATTAAATAAATGAAATAAAATGGGAAGTTACTAACAGTAACAATGTATTGAATTGAATAATGAACCATTCCTGTTGCAACAGCTGCGAGAGGTGTTCCGGAACCTCGTGGAAGTTAGTGATCTCTGATCAAGACACTAACTTATTCCACACCATTTGATATTACCCAAGTCATGTAATTGAACGTGAACAATCGTTGAATGAAGAGTGTCCTAGTAGATATCAACTTACTGATATTACTGGATCCGTTATTATGAATAGTAAAGAAATGAGTTACATGTTATATGTATTGAATTGTTTAATTGATTATTTGATAGCTAGAACTATCATAGACATGTATGTATATGTTGAACCGTCGTGTTCATGGTACTATTGATGAATGTCACAGGCCCAGATGCCCGTGCCGGTCCTGCCGAGGCCGCGCCGCCAGCGGAGGATGCCCGCCCGATACCTCCAGGAGGTTTAATAGAGTGGATTTGATTCCGGAGTGCCAAGGGAATTCTTTTGGAAGTAAATTAGAATTAGATTTTGTAAATCATTTTGGTATGTAATTAGAAGTCCCCGTAATGTATTAAGTATACGGTGGTTGACTTCCTTGAACGTAGAACTAAACTTATGTATTGTGTTTTCGTCAATGTATATTTTCCGCAATTTTATACAGTTGACAGGTTATGTGATGATCCCTTGTGAGTTTCGTTTTAGCTTTTGTTAATTCGGAATTTACGGGAGTAAGTATGCACTCGCGACTCGGGGTTTGTCCAAGCTAATCAAATCTCAGGACCGGGTCGTGACAAAAACATAGACCAATTCTTTAAAAACCAATGTCAATAATGCTTTGTAATAAAATCCATTGCCTAGATTATAAGTGAAGTTTCTAATAACAAAGTAAAGAAACTATGTAATCATTCAATATTGACATCAATAAAGAAGTATTGATCATAAGAGCATGATCCACACATCTAAATATCAATCACCATAACAAGCAAATTTATAGTGGTTTGGCCAAACATGTCTGCATCCACTCCCGGTTTCCCTACTGGATTTTCCACAATCAACTTAAGGTTTTAGGCTTACCTCCAACCTTACAACCACATATGCTTTTACACTAGTCTAAGCATTAACCTTTACAACCCCATATGCTTTTCAATAGGCTTAGCATTAACCTTTACAACAATATATTTTTCTCAAATGTTTATGCCTAAGAAAGCACAAAGTGAGATACACTTAAGTACATATTGATGCCTCTTAACATAGGCTGATAATAAAATGAAAAACAATCTAAGACATATGCATGATGAATGCAATGATCTATAAAACATGCATATGCCTAAAAACCGTCTATCTCTGTCTGAAATTGAATGCTCATAAATGATGCAAAGATAAAAACCATAAATGAGAGATAGAGTAATTAAATGATTTACACATGTTTTTAAAATGATGAGCAAACTTGTTTTGGAAAGTGTAACTTAAAACAAGCAAGTTTGTTTAAAATATTAATTACTAACATGTGAAGAACTATTCAAATGATGAAGTTAAAATGATAATCAGGTTTAAAAACAAAGCATGTTTAAACAATCAACATTTGAACACTTTGAACACTAAATCATGCCATTTAATGAAAGCAAAGATTTAAAAACAAGCATGAATAAGTATAAGTTAAGAGGAAACCCATTAAAGAATCAAAGGTTTGAAATGATTGATTTGCTCTCCTAGCTTCCCACTAGCCTTGCATGGATGTCCCACCTTCCTTGGCCCTCAATAATGTCAAAAGTGTTGGCTCAAATCCCAATGAAGGATTCATTTTTATAGCAAAAACTTCTCCAATGGATCTCTTGTCGGTTAACCGACATTTGGAGTTCCGTTAGCCGAACTCAACGGTCATATACCAACAGTCATGAAATTTGAAATTGGCTGACCCAACTTTCTCTTGTCGGACGACCAAACTGATGTCAGTTCACCGATAGCTGACCGAACTTCCTGAAATGCATCCAATCAAATTGCAAACGAATGAAAACTCTAACAAGCCCTGGCTGGGATTCCTGGGAGTTTCCTGTTGTTGGGGACCGAAGGCATTGGCATTTTTTACTTCGCTTTCCTTTTTTTGCTTAATGGAGAAGGTTGAGAAATCAACTTCTAGAGGGACCTCCTGCAAGAATCATCCAAGTGTTGGCTATCCATGACCTGAGACCCATTGAGGTGGCATCGTTGCTGCTATTGATAATTGGCAGAGTTGATCTCTGTTTCTGAGCCGAGGATGGAAGGTTGGTGCTGGATTGCTTCTAATGGAATTTGGCTGCAAGCTTCCTTTAAATGATTCTGTTGCTGTTGTTGTTCCAGGTTTATGAAAGCCTTGGAAGCAAAAAGGGATGGTTTTGACTAAGGGATTGCCGTAGCAGGATCAATAAAAATGCAGTTCTCTAGCACTGAAAAAGGGTTGGAGGTTTCTATTTGAGGAGCAAGGACTTTGCTCAAGATTTCCAACATGACAACTTTGTGATTTTGGAGGGGTAGCCTTGTGACTAAAGTGGAAGCAAGCACTGCTAATGTCGATGTAGGAGTTGAGACTGAATCTCCTGGGAGAGGTTGCTTGGTATTATATCCTGCACGAGGTGCTACCTGAGTGGCTACTGAGGTCGTTTGAGAAGAAATTTGGGTAGCTGGAGTGTTGGATTCTAAAGCCTTTTGGGATCCTAGAACCGAATTCGTGCTTGGGTTAGCATGGATGGAAGGGGCTTGGCTCAAGATTCCTTCTCTGTTCTGGACCTCTTGGGGGATTTCTTCTTTAATTTGATTTAAGCAGATGCCATCGGAATGCCATTTAGAGAGACAGTTAGAGCAGAGCACATTTTCGTAAGACTCCCCCTCTAGGTCAACCAGGATTTGCTGAGGTATGGGTTGAGAGAGATCTAGGTTAACCAGGATTCTTGCATCCGTAATAAGATCTTTTGGGATGCTGTAATGTCATCAAGTTTGAGAGGGATTCCAAAGGAGCTGGCAATAGAAAGAAGGATGTGGCTGCTCCAACAATGATCGGGGATTCCTCTGAGTCTAATCCAAACGTGAGAAATGGAGGGTCATTCAAAAGAATCTTGACGTGGAGACGATGGTAGGAGATGGAGCTTAATGTTGTTCAATGAGATGGGGGATTGAGATAAAAGGAGGTCCCTCTCTTCTCTAGAGTTAAAATCTAAATAGAAAGTAACCCTTTTCTGTTAGTGATACGAGGCAGGGTCTTGAAAGGTTCCAATAGGTTGGGTATGTTGTTGAAGCCATTCTACCGAGGGACGCTTGCTTAGGAATCAACCAGTGGCTGAGTTGGAGAAAGAGTACTTGGGTTCGATCACGAGGGAAGAAATTTTCATTACTAGTTTACCCTATTTCCATGTTGAAGGTGGGTAAGCAGATGGGTGAAGGGGCTGGGGGCTTGGAAAAGGTCTAACCACTACCTCTCAAAAGAGGGAGTGTAACCGGGGTCAAAGTTGGAGATGGTAACAACACCAGGGCTGGAGGTGGTAGCAGCAGAGATAACTTGCTGGTCCGGCGGCTTGGGCGATGGTAAGCTAAAATCAAGATCCTCTCACCATTGCTCACGTTCTTCTCCATCAAGCTTCCTTCTCCCTTCATTTCTTCTTATCGAACCCAATTGGTAAGCTATTTCCTCTCCATTTATATTCTCTCCTTTAAAAATGAGTTCTAATTGTCAGGATCTTTGTATGCTAGCTTTCTCCGCGCTAGTTCCCTCCTTATTTTATTGTGTAGGAGCCCTTTTAGGGTTAGAATTTAGGGATTTTCATTAGAGAGCTTGAGATGTAGAGGAGATTGGTGATTTTTGAGGAAATCCAGTTTAGATTAGACCTAAGAAAAGTAAACACGTATAATTTCACCACATGCATGCTCTTTGTTATTGATTACATGAATGCTCTATGATTAGATATTATTCGAGCTCGTGTTTTTGGTTTATTTAATATTATGGAAATTGGAAATTCTATAATGCCTTGGGACTTATTAGGGAATGCATGTCTTAAATAGAATCTTAGATATCTCTAATTATGGTGTTCTTGAAGCCCTTAGTAGATTTGGGATGAGAACCCCCTGAATTGAAAAGCTCGGTTCGAGTTTTAGAATTTAAGGCTTACAATCTTCAGGTAGCTTTTCAAGAGAAGTGATTTTGGAAGTTTTATTTTATGGCTAGCCGTAAGGCAGCTCACAGCTAGTTGGAGGCTAACCGCGGAACAATTCTTGGCTGACCATAAAAAGAGCCACAGCCGACCGTAGACCCAGATTCCTAAGGGGACTTTTAACATAGGAATGAGACTTAGTTTGGGACCCATTGAACTTGCCCTGCCTTGAGATCTTAGTTTGGGACCCATTGAAGGCTTTTGAAATCACAAGCTTTTGCTGATCATGCTACAATCATAGTTGTGAATGGTAGTTTGTTGCAACCTCAACGTGAAATCCTGTGATAACTTAAAATTTGTAGAAATGCCTTCCTTTGGCCAGATATGGACTTTTCATATTTGGGTTTGAGCCTGGATCTACAATTTGGGCCTATTTAATATTTAGACCAGCCTAGGATTCAGTACTAAAAAGTATGAGCCCTTTCCATTATCTCCATCTTCATCAAAATGGTACTCAGTTTTGTCCTATTCCCAACCATTGTTTAGACGAGGTATAAGTCGGGCAAAGATGAAGGGTCCAGAGGGAGAGAACCCCAACCCAAGGCGGCTCAATTAACAAAATGAGTGGGCTCAGGCTACATGTTTGAGACATGACATGCTGGGCTTGGGCAAGGCACTTAGTGAAGCTTGGTCTGGAATTGGGTGTGTGTTTATAAAGTCAAGCCGGGCCTCGATGTCTCAACCCAACCTGACCCGATTCGGCTATTCCCTCTATTGCAGATGGTGCAAGGGAACCAAACCCGTGGTGGCGCAGGTCGGGTCAGGTTCAAAAGGTTTTAAATATGCAAACGCAGAGTGAAAACACACAGCCTTCCCTTCTCAGGCATCAAGCCAACGCCCAGAAACAAATCAGCCACATTAGTGCTGTTTAAACCTTTACTATAAATATATAATTACATGTATAGAGCATAACGGATTGCACACATCAAAAACACAAACTCGACCTGAACCCAGCCAAGTTAACGAGTCCAAGCATCCATACCTCTCAGAAACTGTTAAACCCACTACCAAACCAACCCTTAATAGGAGTACATTTAGACGGGTTAAGTTGCCATCCCAAATCAACGAAATAAGAAACATTTGTTGCTTAAATTGGGAAAGAACGCATTCTCTCTCAGGTCTGATGAAAGTTATAAACAACATTACCATCAGTATCGTCTTTTACTGATTCCATTTTAGCAAATGCCACGACCGCGACTTAATATCTCAAAGGAAGGGTTCCCTGTTTTAGACAAATAGAATCTCCATTGCTATCATCTTGTCTACTTTCATGGGTTGTATTATCAAAAACATTAAGGTAGGAGCATGAAAACTGTGAAAACACACAGATGGATGCCTATAATCTATGATGCACGGATACTTCAAAATGGGCAACACATCGTGTCGCATCGTATCCGATACTTCACTTTTTGTGTAAAATCCATGTCCCTGCCGTGACTATGGCGTGTCCTTGCCGTATCCATGCCGTATTTGTGCATCATAGCCTATAATTCTGAGACATGCTAATTTAACTATATAAATGGTAAAAAAATGCAAATTATGCAGGTTTTCAATAGAAAGGCAAACAAATACAAACTGTCCAACAACAAAACGTCTAATATCCACAGGCACTTTACCTTCTCTTTCATTTCCACACCCATATCCTACAATTCACAACAGAGCGATGTAGCTCCATCCTCAATAGACTAAAAATGAAAAAAGAATACCTTCCCGCTAAACCTGTAACGAACTCAGTGGAAACAAACCAAAACAAGTCCACTGAGTCCGTAAAAGGGAGAAAACAGGGATTGGAACTGATGGGTTGGTAAGAATTCTTGAGACTACAAAAACACTCAGGGGGTTAAACTGTCTTTTAGTCTATAGAGCAACCTGAACATGTGTGGACCCCCAAATGAACGTAGCGCGGTTTAAACCAATCGAATTGCAATCAAACCAATCTTTCAGAAGCATTGAGAGGGTGAAATTGCTTCAGGCCTCAGACTAAAGTAAGTTACATGCTTGCATGGAGCTCCACAGATTTCCATGCTGCTTGCTGCTTTAAAATAATCACGACCCCCAAACATCATTTTTCAGATGCACTTGATGACACGAATATACAGGCCTGGAGAATCAGGATTCCTTGTCTTCAGACATGTCTATACTTGATATTTTGACAACTTTGCCTTCTCATTGGGCTCCAAAGAAGACATGCACTGTTCCCAGACACCATTCCTAAGCATCTGTTACAAACACCATTTTGTTATCTTCTAAAGTCTACTTTATAATTTGGGGAAGTTTTCATAAAAGGCAGCGAGAGGATGCACAGATTTTACAAAAGGCAATGCAGACACACCTGTTTATACCCATTCAACACCTGGCAAACTTCGTTGTGTAGATCCTCACTTCTTATTTCCTGCCATAAGATGTAAACCCCAACAAATAAAGAATAAAAAAAAAAAAGCTACAAAAGAAATTCAGCTTTGAGATCAGATGAATTGTGAACTTACATGCCAACTTGCTATAGCTTTGCACATATAAGCAAGTGAGTTCAATGCACCTGTTGGATTTGCTCTCACCTGTGGAAGATGCACTATATCATGTACTCTTTTAGTACTACAAAATAGATGTACTAAACCTACAGGAATCATGTATACCATCGAACAAAGACCCCGAAATGCATCCTCTTTCTCAATGTCATCACGAATCCTGCACAGCACTATCCTTGATGAGCAGAATTTCAAAAGAATATGATAATTTCTATAGAGAAAAAGAAATGCTGAATGTAGTTCATTTGAGTAGAAATGAGATGGGACAAAGCTTAGATGATGACGACGGCAATGACATACAAATAGACACAGGATGGTCAAACATGTCATCATTAAGCTCAAACTTAAAGATTTATCAGCAAGTTTGAAAAGCATAAAAGGTGAACTCAAAAGAAATAAAGAGATAAAACTGAAGAAAAATTTCCTTCAAGATAGATCAACATGCCCCAAAAGGATGCAGCCCAAGCGCCCAACTTGCATTGCAACTAGAAGAGAAACAAGTTTATTGCTTTGGAGACAGCTGAATTCCAACATTTTGTTATTGTACAATCAAGTTAGCCCTTTTTGGACTTTTTTTTATGATCAATATCCAGGGGCCCATCACTTGCTTTACATGCATGCTTCTTTTGGGCCATCTATATCAATCCTGGCTGCCATTTCAATATCTTCATCATCATCATCAGCTTTGCAAGCTCTACTTTGCCATATCCCATGGCAATCCTATTGGCAATATCCAACTAAGACTCTGTTTTCTACTTATGCTCCAAGAAAATAACTTTGACCAAACCCATCTTCCCCACTCAGTCCACATTTGTTTATTTCAATCCATTTTACTTTTAAAGCTTTTCTATAAAATTTCAGCTAACTACTTAGCTAATCCCTTCTATAACTAATTAAAACCACATCATCTACAGACAATATACACCAATCAATATCCTTCAAGATTTTTTCCATTTAGTAAATAAATAATAGCTCACAGCTAAACCTGGCAAACTGCAACTTGCCAATAAACTACATAACCAACAGAAATAAATAATGACCCAAACTCTAGTAAAGCCCAACTAATATTGGGAACTCAATCATCCCTCCCCACACACAGATTTTACTCTTGTCCCTGTATGAATAAATTCTCTCTTCTTGTCCCTGTAGGAATAAATCTTCTTTCGATGCATACTGAATTAACTGAATGAGCACCATCTCATAGGTCTTCTGTGTAAGTTACAGAAACCATATGTAGATTTTCGTGGACTCTAAAATGGAAAATGACCTCTCCTGTAGATCACCCTAGCAGTCCCCTAAACTGGTTTGTTGAGTTATTAGATGCTCATCTTAAGGCATTTCTCTGTAGTGTATCTTGAAGTCTTGCTCTAATCGTATAGGTTATTAGTTTAATAACTCAATAGTTCTTAAAATTCTAAATATATTGTTGACTCTTATGAAGAGGGACAACACTTCGCTTTCATTCTTAAGACATTATTCTTGTGCCAAACTTTCATTGATCAATCTGCTGCCAGCATTTGTGTCCCACAGGCATCCATGCCAACCACGGTGAATATAGAAATGGAGAAGTCTATGTAATGCCCGGGGGTGCACAAAATGGAGGCCATCTGATCATCCTAACCCTTATTTGATGCCCTCAAATTTAGTTAACATCTAGTCCTTGGATAATATGCGTGATTTTATGTTTTTTGCATCAATCCTATGGTGAGTAGGAAGGGTGTTGAACAGGGACAAGTGCAATTTCATGGGACCAAACATCATTCCGATGGCTTCCATAAGGACAAAGATTAAGACAAACATTAACCCGATAGAAATCCAAAATAAAACCATCCTGTTTTATAGTTAACAATAAAGATACACCCATTAACGCTAAGATGTTCTGCACTCATAGCCATCACGTTGTCATGAAGGAAGTTCTTCTGAATTCAATTTACCAACATCATTATTAAAGCCTTGTCGCAATTATTGGGGTCAGCTACATGAATTTTGTTTTGCCATTACAGTCTATTCTAGGCCAAACCCTAAGATAGGTCGCACTTCTTCAAATCTATCTTCGGCCTACCCCTTTTCCTTGAAGGGCCATTAATCTGCATAGAAAAACTTTTCCGCACTTGCACCATCATTGGCCCATGTGGAAAATGTTGAAACCATCTCAAACAAGTCTCTCTTAATTATCAACTATTGATGCTACCCTTAAATGCTCCTAAATGCTATGATGCCCAAATACAGCATGGATACGACAATGATATGCCATAGAGATAGCGGGCATATGGATTTACACATAAAAAGTAAAGCATCAAATACGACAGAACATGATACGTTGCCCATTTTGAAGTACCCGTGAATCATAGCCTGAATGTGCTCATTTCTATAACCATCTTTCCTAGTTTTACCACACATCCATCTCAACATTCTCATATCTAACACTTCTTTTTTCTTTTGCATGTGTTGTTTACTGATTGGCTAGCATTTTGCTCCATAGGTCATAGCCAGTCAAATGACTATCTTGTAAAAAAAATTCTTCAATCTTGTTGGTATGTGCCCATCACAAAGCACTCTTGAAGCAAGTCTCCACATCAACCATCCAGCTCTTATCTTATGTTTGACATCCTCCTCAATCTTCCCATCCTTAATAATTATAGAGCCAAGGTACTAGAAGGAATCTCCGTGTTAGCTTTTGAGCTCAATATTCCGAGTATCATCACTGTGTACACCCTCACTGAAATTCCAATTCATATATTTCGTCCTTGTACTACTACTTATTTTAAAGAACTTGAATTCTAAAGTCTCCCACCATCTCTCAAGTTTCGCATTACATCGTCTCTCCATACACCTGCCAACACCATATCGTTTGCAAACAATATAAACCAAGGTACCTCCTCTTAAATGAGTAGTCAACTCATCCATAATCAATGCAAAAGATTATGTTAAATTCAATTAATTTAGGTAGATGGAGGCAATGGTATAGGGCATCAATGATGGATGGATGGAGAAAATGAACAGCTCATAAACTATGATGCCCATATACGGATATGGATACGGACACTAATATGGGGATCGAGGATATGACTCCTCACTTTGAAAAATCTAGACCACGGATACGTATACGGCGTATCCTAGTTTTTTCTTTAGATCACTTTTGAATCAATGAAATAATCTTTGTTTCCGTCCATTTCTAGCATTTTTTATGGTGAGAAGTAAAAATATTAAAAGAACTATATAAAATAAGAGACTTTTTTATAACATGAAATAATAGACTTTACAAGTAGGATATGTTAAACTTGTTCCCTAGAAGTATCAGTGCAATATCAGGTACCAATACAAGTGTTGTATCGATCTGATACAGATACGTTGGGCTTGTACAAGTATCCGAGTATCATAGCTCATAAATGATTTGTTTCAAAATTTCTTATCCAAAAAATAGCTATCCCAAAATCAAATGTACAGCTTGTTGCCAGTTTGAGAAAACCCTAGATATTCCCTGAGGTTAAAGCTAAAATGTATTAAACTTTCATAATATAGAATAACTTAAAGCCAAATGTCTAAATATAATTCTACCATTCATCACACAATGATAATGGTCAATTGTATCAATCTATGCCTTTTTTCCAGCTTTATTTATGATAAATATGCATGTTTGGTTGATTTTGGGGGTTATTAGAAGGGTTAGAGGCTTGATTTCTAAGTTTAGGGGGTATTTTGAGCATAGTTTTGGGAGTTTAGGGGGTTATTTGTAATTATAAAATAGTGTAGGGGGTGTTCTGTAATTCTAGAAAGTATGAGAGTTTAGGCCTTTAGGTGAGGTATGGTAGAAATTAGGGTTCCTGGGGGGAAATTGTGCTATTCTTTGGTTTTTCCCAAATTGCCCTCGAGACCTCTATATTGCAAGTCCCATCAAGGTAAGTTTCAAGCCCTCATTGCATTTTGAGAGTTGCCCAAGGTTTCTTCTTGTGAATTCAGTCCTAATTCATATATTTCCCCTGGATTTGGGTGTAGGTGTGGTAGATCTTGGGTCTTTGAGTGTCGTGTAGGAGATTTGGGTTTTCTTGGCTCCTGGCTTCGATCTTGGGTTTCTGAGTGAATTCCCCATAGCTTTGATCAAGGCAAGTAATATATGCATCACATAACATGAATGTTCCCTTTTTATGATTCTTGAATGGAATTGCAAATATCTTGATGATTGTGTAGTAATCCATCTCATTTTCAAGCTCTTTTTATGGTTTTGGAACCCGATGGTGTGGACTGGATGATTAATAATGAAAACCTTTTCAATTGTGGGAATCATGGATGGAATTTGGTTGGAAATCATGAATGAGGTGTGGATAAGTTAGTTTGGTGGTGATTCAAGGTGATTTGATAGGGGTTTCACATCATTTCGAACTTGAAGAGGGTGAATTCTGGGAATCCACGGCTAGCCATGGACTTCTAGTGGTTCCAAGGGTCGAAACTTGGGAATCCACGGCGAGCCATGAAGTGGCTCACGGCTCGCCGTAGACTTCCAGGATATACTTACGGCGAGCTTTTCTAGTGGGGTGAAAATTAGCGATTTTGTTCCACAGCAAGCCCACGGCTAATCATGGAGCTCACCGTGGAGTCCCACCGCTAACCAAGACAGAGCCATGGTCGACCGTGGAACCCGTATACTTTAATGCTTGGAATTTCACCCTATGACCTTTGGGAACCCATATACCCTTCTTTTGGCTTGTTAATGAACACCTTATGATGTGTGGATGGTGGAGCTTAACATCCACTCATTGGTTACCCAAATTTGGGAATGGGGTGTGGAGTTAGGCCAAGGGTAGTCATTGTAATTACAGAAAGAGGAAGAGACAAAGGTTGAAGATGAACCGATACCTCAATAGAGGATCGTATGTATATTTATAATATCATTACACCCTAATCAAGGGCAATCAGAATAATAAACAATCAATCTCCTAATCTATACAAGGAAATAAATCAGCATCAAATCAGAACATTATCCAAGAGGATCTGATATACAGTTGTGTACAAGCCCTTGGGCTGGGCCTAGTGGGCCTGAGCCGGGCTGGGCCTAGTGGGCCTGAGCCACATTATCTTCTACACTCCCCCTCAAATTGATGTGGTAATGCAGAAAACAACAATTTGCGAGTGAGTTCATGATGGCGTGGCTTGGGAAGTGCTTTGGTGAAAATATCCGCCAACTGGTCATGAGTAGAGACATGAGGCAATGTTATCTTCTCAGTGACCACATGCTGACGGATGAAGTGACAATCAAGCTCAATATGCTTCGTCCGTTCATGAAAAACTGGATTATTAGCAATTCTGGTAGCACTGGTATTGTCTCCATGAAGAGGTGTAGAATGATCAACAATGATACCGAATTCACAGAGAAGACGGCGGAGCCAGATGATTTCAGCACTTGCGGACGACATTGCTCGATATTCAGCCTCTGCAGAAGACTTGGACACAGTTGTTTGCTTCTTGCACTTCCATGAAATCAGAGAGTCACCAAGAAACATACACCAGCCAGTGGTAGATCGCCGAGAATCAGGGCAACCAGCCCAGTCGGCATCGGCATACGCTGATAAGCGCAGAGAAGTATCAGAAGGATAGAAGAGACCATGAGTAAGAGTGCCTCTAACATAGCGAAGTATACGCAAAGCAGCAGCAAGGTGGGGTTTGTGAGGATTGCTCATAAATTGGCTAACCGTATGGACTGCATGAGAAATATCAGGTCGAGTCATAGTTAAGTAGAGCAAACTACCAACTATTCGCCGAAAAATAGAGGGATCACCCAGGGGAGGGCCATCCTCTGCACTGAGTTTGTTGTTTAATTCCATCGGTGTATCAAAGGTGTGAGCATCATCAAGTCTTGCTGAGGTGATTAAATCGGTAGCATATTTCCGCTGATGGACCCGAATGCCTGATTTGGTACGTGAAAACTCAAGCCCCAAAAAGTATGTGAGAGGACCGAGATCCTTCATTTTGAAGTGGCGAGTGAGATGGTGCTTGAGATCCGTAATGCCTGAAATATCATTGCCACTGATAATCATATCATCAACATAGACTAAAAGGAATGTATAACCCTTCGGTGTCCATCTAAGAAATAGTGAACTATCAGAATGACTCTGACGAAACCCAGCTTGAAGAATTGCTGCCCGGAATTTATCAAACCAAGCCCTGGGAGCCTGCTTAAGTCCATAAAGAGATTTTCGCAACTTGCAAACATGCTGTGGAGGACAAGCATATCCCGGAGGAGGTTTTAAGTAGACAGTCTCTTTCAAGTCGCCATGAAGAAAAGCATTTTTGACATCCATTTGCCATAGAGGCCAGTTGCGTGCTGCAGCGACACAGAGGAGAGTACGAACAGTGGTCATTTTAGCTACTGGAGCAAATGTTTCCTCATAGTCAATGCCATACTCCTGCTTGTAACCTTGCGCAACCAATCGGGCTTTATAGCGATCAAGACTCCCATCAGAGTTAACCTTTACAGAATAGATCCATTTACTGCCAATCACAGAGGTGCGTTCAGGAGTCGGTACCAAGTCCCATGTGTTGTTTGCTTCAAGAGCAAGCAACTCCTCAGTCATAGCATCCTGCCAATATGCAATCTTCGAAGCCTGTGAATAAGAGGTGGGAATAGGAGCACTATCCAAAGAAGTGAAAAGAGCAGGGAAGCCATATCTGTCAGGAGCAACAGAAGGACGACTAGAGCGTCGCAAGGGTATAACACTATCGGTGGAGGAAGTATTAATACCTGAGGGTGTAGGAGGCAGTATTGGGAGATGATCAGGAGAAGGAGGCCCCACAGGAGGAACCTTGTTACGCCGGACATAGACCTTGGTAATAGGTGGTGGTGGAGAAGTAGTTGCAGGAAATTGTGGCAGATAAGAGACAGCAACAGGATGTGTATCCAAACGCAAAGAGAAGAAAGGAATGTGTTCTAAGAAGATTACATTACGAGATATTCGCATGCGTTTCTCAGATTGGTCATAGCATAGAAATCCCTTGTGTTCAGTACTGTATCCTAGAAAGAGACATTTGGCAGCTTGAGGTGACAGCTTAGTGCGTTCTGTAGGTGGAAGATGGACAAAGCATAAACAACCAAAAACACGCAAGTGAGAATATGAAGGAGTATTACCAAAGAGAGCTTCATATGGAGTAGTCTTTCCTAGAACGGAGCTAGGATGACGATTGAGGAGATATACAGCAGTCTGTGCAGCATCACACCAAAAGGTGGGAGGAACTAAAGATGCAAGGAGGAGAGAACGAACAGTTTCAAGAATATGTCTGTTCTTCCTCTCCGCAACACCATTTTGCTGTGGAGTATGTGGGCAAGATTTTTGGTGAAGAATTCCTTTATCAGAAAGGAAGGCAGAAAATTCATGGGATATGTATTCTCCACCAGAATCAGACCTAAGAGTTTTTATTTCTTTCTGAAATTGAGTTTGAACCATTTTGTAAAACTTTTGGAAGAAAGAAAAAACTTCAGATTTGAAGCGCATGAAATAAATCCAAGTGAAACGAGAATGATCATCAATGAATGTCACATAATACTTAAAGCCTGTCCGACTCAAGGTGGGTGCAATTCCCCAAACATCAGTGTGAATAACATCAAAAGATGATAACGCACGAGAACTATGAATAGGAAAAGGCAAGATATGACTCTTACTCAAACAACACGTTTCACACTTAGATTGAAGGAAAGAGGACATCACTTTATTATTAAAAGTGGGTTCTAAAAAACCATTTTTAAATAGGGAAAGTAAATACGCATTATTCACATGACCAAGACGACTATGCCACACAGTCCACAATTTATCTAACTGAGGAGAAGAAGAAGAAAAGAGAGAATGATGTCCAATGTCCAGCAGAAATAGTCGACCGTGTTTACTCCCTGTTGCGATCACCTTCCCAGTTTGCCGCCCCTGTATGACACAACCAGTGGAAGAAAAGATAATATGGTACCCATCATCAATAAGTTGTCCTACAGAAAGTAAATTGGCTGATAATTTGGGAACAAAGTAGACATTGGGAAGGTGGAGAGACTGGCCAGAGACACCAGATAAAATAATGGTACCAATTCCAGAGATGATTAATTGGTCTCCATTAGCAGTGGTGATTTTTTTCTTTTCCAAGGTAAGGGTGAGAGGCTGTAAAGCTACTTTCTACAGAAGTCATGTGGTTCGATGCTCCTGAATCTAGAAACCATGTGGATGGGGTGATGGATGAAGACAGAGATATTGAAGAATGAAAAGCTGGAAATGCTAGAGGAGAGTGAGATTGATACCGATCACCATTAGCATCATAATTGTCCATAGTAGAAAAGAGGCAGGAACAATACTAATAGCAGCAAAGACAGCAACAGCAGCAGCAAATATGTGGCGGCAGCAAGGAGGGCTAACAGTGGCAGCAGCAACAGTACTTTTGAGGCGACCAGCTTGGTGCAGAACTTGTGACAGTTGCACAATCCGAGGTGGGCCCCAGTTCTTGATCAGACGGTCAGATCAATAGATAGCTGCATGGAGAGAGATCAGAAATGTTTTCTTTGTTCAGATCCTTGAATCTAATGCCTGAGATGAGGTCCAATCTGATGTTGAGATGAGATCTGATGCCTTGAACCAATGGAGGAAAGGAAACAGAGATTATGGTCTCTGTTGTAGCACGACAGTGATATGGTCCAAAACTCAGTAGTAATATTTGTTAGGTGGATGCTGGTAGCCAGAGGGTGAGGAAGGTGCAAACAGTAGTGCACAGTAGCAGCAACAGAGTACAGGGAAGCCCTGTCGTCCCTATCTTCAGTGGGTGAATCCACATGTGGGCCCCACAGAATGATCGAATCACAGATCAGGTTTGATCGCTGTAAAGTGGATCAAATGTACTTCCTTCAGGTCCAAATCTGATGAGATTTGGAAAAAGATCCACAAATCTGGACGGTGATGATGAAATCTGTCTTAGAAAACCGTCAGATGAAGAAGATGTTGGAAACTATCTCAAACGTGATGGAAAAATTCCTGAAAAATCACCACAATTCCCAGAAAAATGAGTCGACCAACACTAGGTTGACAGTTGGTGCTGTTGCAGTGGTCGCTAGTGGTCCAATAGTGAAACAGAGAGCAAACATGAAACAGTTTGTCGAAATCGGTAAAAACCGTTAAGTTCGGCAGTGTGTCGATTTGAACAGGAACTTCATGAGAGGATCAACAGCAAGATCAGAGGTAGGGGATGGAAGGACAAGATATTTTCGCAACTCCAGGCCAAAGTTTCACTCAAATCGGATCAAAATCCACAAATTTGGACGGTTTTGATGAAAACAGAGGCAAGAAATAGAAATATCACAAATGTTGCTAGAAACCTCACCTCTGATGGGAGAAAAAATCCAGAAAAATGCTCATAAATACCAGCAATGCTGGTCGACCAGGATGAAGGTGGTTTTGAGAGATGTTGAAGTTGATCTGAAGTGGGCCACGTCTTGATCAGGGATGATCAGAGAAGATCTGGCTGAAGAAAATGATCCCAGATGACTACTAAGGAGATGTTCAGAGATTAACCTTGCTCTGATACCATGTAATTACAGAAAGAGGAAGAGACAAAGGTTGAAGATGAACCGATACCTCAATAGAGGATCGTATGTATATTTATAATATCATTACACCCTAATCAAGGGCAATCAGAATAATAAACAATCAATCTCCTAATCTATACAAGGAATTAACAATTAATCTCCTAATCTATACAAGGAAATAAATCAGCATCAAATCAGAACATTATCCAAGAGGATCTGATATACAGTTGTGTACAAGCCCTTGGGCTGGGCCTAGTGGGCCTGAGCCACATTATCTTCTACAGTCATGAGAGGTCTCTGGATGTCAAACACCATCGGAGCACCAAGCACCAATTATTGGACATCCGAAAATCAACTTGGCTACTATGTTGAATGGTTCAAACACTCATACCTGAAGGGGTGACCTTTGACCTAGGATGGAGAAGCACGGACACGGATACGGGACACGGATACACAGATACGCTATTTCTCAAAAAAGTAAGTTACGATATGTCAAGGATACGTTGGAAAAAAAATTTAATATTTTTTATATGACTACGTAATAAAAATCTAACATTATTTCAAAATATTGGCCCCATCAGGCTACCTAAAATAACTCCAAAAAAAAGAAAAAAGAAAAATCTAACAGTAAAAAAACAAGATGGATACATATACACACATATATATATACATTATATATCTATTCATTTGTGAATGGGGACAGCTTTTGAAAAATTTGGTTACTGTCAGCACAAGAATTTTCAGATATCTTCTACCCAACAGGCCCTTAACAAAGAAAGAACTCATATTTTCAGATATTTTGGTCAGCACTCATAAATGGGTTTACAACATCATATAATGAGAGTCTTATGATATACTAGCCTTAGAAATCCTTGGAATCCAATTACATGAAACAAACTGGCCCTAAATGAAAATCATGTTCCCTTTCCCAAAAAGGAAGAAAAGGGAAAAATGAATTTTGATGACTAAAGTTTGTGTTGGATAATTCCCTACTAGGCTATTGAACAAACAGCCCATGGTATTGGCTTTCACCGGTTCAAGATTGAAGAATAACTTCCAACTCAGGTCCTTTTTAGCACTTGATCTAAGCCCTGCCCAAATATTAAATGGGCCTAGATTATATATATCTAGAGAGAGAGAGAGAGAGAGAGAGAGAGAGAGAGAGATTCTCCCAGCAACACAGAAACCCATCGAACAGCCAGCAACTCTGTACATACTTTGGGCACTTAAAAAGACATTCCTGATAAAAACAGATCAACAGGGAAACACCGAAGATACAGAGAGAGATAAAAAGAAACGGCCAAACAAGCAGCAGCGGCAGCAACAGCTACAGCCTACAGATACATAGGAAGAGAAAAAACGAAAAAAAAGGAAAGAAAGAAGAGAAAATAACCTAAAAAGTGCTGGTAAAGGTGGAGATGAGGGCGGCGAGGCTGCAACGGCACAGGTATGTACTGTTTTCTCTTTTCTTTTCTTTTCTTTTCGTTTTTTTTTTTTTTCCTACCGCAGTTGTTATATGATGATAAGGGTGGCGAGGATGCAGCGGCGCGGTTAGGGTTTGATGACGACGACGCGCTGTTTTTTCCTCTCCCCCTTTTTTTATTTTTCACTTACAACGTGTCTCGCTTGTATCCCGGAGATGTCCCGTGACTGTCCCGCCCGTGTCCGAAATTTAAAAAAAATAATAATAATTAATCAGATACAATTTTTGCATATCCCGGACGTATCCATGGTGTATCCGGGCCCGATACGCCCGGGATACGGATTCGGGACCCATTTTTACGTATCCGTGCTTCACAGGATGGACTAGGTGGTGTTATTCGTTTATTGATTAATATGGATGGATGAATCTCCATATTGTCTCGTTATTGTTAACCTTTTATATGTTGATTTATGCTGTCGTACTTGATCCCTTAAATGTAATTGGAAAATGAGGACTTCAACCTAGGGTTTACCTATAGGAGACCTTGTATGTGTTGATGGAGGATGGTTTCCCGTGTATGAGGCTAGGGGCTATTCAATGGTCTATTGGAATGGGATACTTGGATATGGACTATTAGAATGAATGGATTGATTGTATACATTAAAGTATCTATGCCATGGACTTGTATCTCTTGATAAATTACTCTTGTATTGTATGGATGACTTGGAATTTGTGTAGAACAATGTATTGGTCCAACATCTTGTCTTGATGATGGAGATGACTTAGTGGATACTCGGTAATACCCATGTTTGGAGTGAAATCCTGCTCACGCAAGGAGACCTAGCCAGACATTGACACTGAATTCTTGAGTCAAGGCAATACACCACTCGGTTGACTAAGCTTAGCCAAAGACTGATCATCTGTCGTAGGAGCTGTTTATCTTGCCATCTATAGATTGGATTCTTGTTTGAGGTAGGCGTACGCCACTAGGTACCCTACTTGTCACTTGCACATTGCATGGTACCAACTCTTGGGTGTCTATTCCAGTATTTCTTGCTCTTAGTCGGGCTTGTTATCCCGTGCCACCGCAACTCAAAGGTAGTACGGAAGAGCTGCATCATAATTTCACACAGTACTAGCCTATGTGGATCTGCCTATTGCTAGATGGATGGACTGAATGTAGCGTTCTTATTTATATTGATTCATGTTGAAATTGCTCCATTGCACTACTCGCCTAGTTTTCCTATCATTACTACTCTATTGATCATGCTTATTGTCCTTACTCCATGTGATGCATACATTCTATATTTAATGTATATTGTTCATGCTCTCTCTCTCTCTCTCTTAACCATGGTGTTGTAGGTGAGACCATTACCGTTACCCAGAGGTTGAGGCATTCTTTGAGGCATCAGCAGCGGCGGACTTCGTATGGGGCGCTGGGATGTAGCAGATCACCTAGCGGGCTGAGGCGATAGATGGTTCAAAAAAGCGGTCGCTATGCTACATTATTGGCCATAGCAGTCGAGACCACTACGCTATTTTGAAAATAGCGGCGCTATGGTCTAAAACCTAGTAGAGTCAAACAATTTTAATTTTAAACATTGTTTTTCCTATTTCTTCTCCTCGATAGCCTTAACTAAAGTTGTCTCTACTCTTATATGGTTTCAAATCACTAAAAGAACACAAGTGCCCGTTATACAATATTTTTTTTTTTTTACCACTTAAAAATTCACACCGCTACGTGTCACCACAACCACTACGTATCGCCCGCTACAACTGCTATTTTGATCCTTGGGAGATACACATCAAGAGTCTGATCTTAGTTGTGTTTTGTTGAGTTGGAAATTGTAATAATACTTTGATATTGAACTTGAACTGTTAGATAGACTTGCACTCATGTTTTCTTGTATGACATTGATAACATATATGGATCATTGGTTACTACTGCTGCCGCTGAATTTTCTAAGTATGCTTCCGCTTAAATGTGCTTATTGGAATGTGTTAAAAAGTTTTAAATTGGACTTCACTGCGGACTAAGATATTGGCCGTCGCATCCCCAAATCTCAGTGTTCCGCATGGTTTTCAGTGCACCAGGAATTGGGGGCGTGATAATCTATAAGTTAAATCCATATCCACAAGTAACATATTTCCACAATATAAAACAAAATTATCTTCTGCCATAGGCAAATCCGAGAGAAAACTTTAAGCTTCTAATGAGAAGATTGCTTTGTCCTGAAATGAAATGATTAATAATGCACATATCAAACAGCTTCATATGACAAGAGCCCATGGCACAGTGGAAAGTGCTCTCACTATTGCAACCTTGAGATTGTGGGTTTAAATCATGTAAAAATAAATCATATTGCTTTAAATTGCTGTCAAGGCAAAAATCGAGCAAATGATTTTTGCTGACATTGACATTAAAAGGGCACTCAAGCGCAGGAGATAGAATCTTACATGCATAAAGCAGCACACCACGGTTGCATGAAATGCTCCATATGTGGTGAAACAATCTCAGGACAGACCCAGCCAAGCCTCCCAAGAGTGATGGCACTATTTTCTAAGAGTGACTTGTTGAGACCCTGCCCAGCATCAGGAAATCGGGAAAAAAAAATGAATACACCAAGATAAACCATGTTATTTGAAACAATGGAGATGAAAATCACCTCTGCTTTACGAAGGATAGGGACCAAGGATGAGACAACAGTCAACGCTATAGGAGGCACTTCTTGGTGAACCTGCAATATGAAATTTCACATTCTCTATAACAATTCTGACTTTCATAATGTCTAGTCAATCAATTACCTGCATATAGTTGGTTCATACAGGGCAATAAATAATAAAACCATGCAGAAACCAAACTTAGTAAAAATGAAAAACAGTTATAGGCTTTATGCAGGACCAAAAAGATGGCAAAGGTATAAACAACCCTGAAATATTATCCAAAGAAATAATAAAATGTAACATCAGAAATGTAAAATAAGATCAAGCATATTCTAAAACCCTTCACATAATATATTATCAGATAGAAATGGCAGACACTATGAGAGATATAAGGATAGAGGCTATATACCCCTGGAACTTTTGAGGCACCTAAACCAGGACAATATTCTCCTATGAGCAGACTGCATATTATGAATACACAGTCCAGCTCTTGGGGCCCACTTGGATGCATTCCTCTCAATAAGGGTAGGATGGAAGGAAAGGTCTCCTTATTATGGATAAGAAAACAACTGTTCATAAGGGCAAATTCTTAAAAATTGCTATATTTTGTTGTGCCCCTCTTTATGCCCCTTCATTTTCACAAAGTGGGCCCTCCTATTAACAATCCAAGCCTTTCCACAAAAACCAACCCCTAATGAATTACACTAGTCCCAAACTGCCATGGGCTGGCCAGACGTCCACTAGGCCCAACAGTTTATCACAGGACGCCCAAACCCAATTACCAAGCAATAAATCCATGGCACTAGAAAAGACCAATTAGAAGACCCGTTTTTTCTTCTTTTTTGCATTTGTTATCCTCTAGAGTAGTTATGCGCTTGACTTAAGGATGAGGGAGAGCATCTAGATTAATTACCAAAATTTAAGGAAAAGGTTAAGCCATCTTACCCATCCAAGGCTATATAAGTGTGTTTTCACTCTCACCAAGGAACTCAATTGAATGAAAATATTCTTCTCACTTTCTCTATTTGGTGATGAATGTTTGTTGGTGTGATACCTAGACAAGTGAAGGTGTTGGTTCCTTAAGCTTCGGCTAGGAGAGTAATTACTGATAAGTACTTAATTGTTTATAATTTGAGCCCTAATATTTGGTTTATCTTGTGCTCGTTCATTGTTATTTTATTTGTTTTTACATTGTCTTTTTATTTTTTTATGAAAAGGTCAAAAGGAGCCAAAGAGAAGAAATTTCAGCAATTGATTAATTGAAAGAGTCAGGTGGCCCTCCCTATTCTTTTTGGGGATTTAAAATTCGAAATTAAAAAGGAGCCCAAAAAGGAAAGTGTTGGAGACTCATATCAGAAATCAAAAGGGAAAGTGAAAGAAAGAAAGAAAGTAGAAAAAAACTCAACTACATGTTACATGCCCAAGGGGGGCCCACATCCATTGCAAAGAGAAGAATTTCAGAATTGAGGAAGTCTTATTCAAGTTAAAAGTGGAGCCCAATGATGGAGAAGAAAAAGGAGAAAAATAAGGAAAGTTTGAAGCAAGAATCCAAGTCAAATTAGAAGATATAAGTCGGATCAGATTTAGAAAGTCTTGCACAACAAGAAAAGAGACTCCTAATTCATTCTAATTAGGAAATCTAATTGTAAGGAAGGTTGAAGATCTAATTCTAAAACGGAATTATGTGGTAAAGAGGGCTATTGCAAGAATATATAAGGCATGCAAGGGGTGGACGTCCAGCAGTCTATCAAGACAGCATTCATTCCATAATTCCAGCCCCCATCATTCCAGAATCAGAATTCTAACACATCTACCAGCCACGTCCAGCCATCAAATCAGCCACCCTCATCCCAGCCGTACAAGCCATCTTGAAGCCATCTTTAAAGCATCTTTGGAGCCATCTTTGAAGAGCTTTTGAAGGAGGAATTAGAGAAACAAACTGCTGGCCGACCCCTGCATCTTCATCATCTTCTAGTTTTCTTCTTATGACTCTACTTTCTAGTTTATTTTTCATTAAAGACATGAGTAGCTAAATTTTTTAGGGCTAGGGTGTAATTGAAACCCTAGCCTAGTTCTATGTAGTCTCTTTTGGCGTCTTTTAATTCAGATTTCAGTAGATTAGATGAGATTCTAAACCATGTTTTTACTTGATGAGTTGTGTATATGCCATGCCAACCATGTGATGTTCAATTAATTTTAAGAGTAGCCAACTTAATTTTGATTGATCTTGATGTCAAGCATCTAGGGTTTAGAACCATGAATAATCAAAGAATGTGCCATGCTTAGACTCATGCATTTATCTTTCCCATTGTTTTATGCATTATGTTTGTTTTGACTAGGACATATGCCTGTTAACACAAGTGATACAAAGCCCACCAGGCCCAGGCCCAGGCCCATTCATTATAACAAATTAACCTATCATATGGGATAGGTTTAGGATATACTCAAATCATTGTAACAGCTTTCATTCCATAACAAATAGATTGTATCAAGATTTGAATTGCCTTAATTAAGGCTAAATGAGATTATAAAAGGGTGGGAGGATCATCCATTAGAGGGATCCAAGAATTCCACAAATATCACTGTCCATCCATAATCATGTCATGGCATCAGAGCTTGGAAAAAGGTTCCTGTTTGCATCTTCTCTAATAGTGGATCTGTATTCCTGGAGTTTTTTTTGTCATCGCCAAGGCACAACCTTCAGATCATCCCAGTTACAACGGTGGCCCACCTGCGATCATCAGAGGCACTCAACAATTTGGTCCCAGCATGGTCGCCTGATATTCCTAAGAATAATAGGGATTTTTTCACATTCTTTTGAACATCAGAGGACTAGTTTTTGGCCCAGCTTGTGCATCACCAGTTTTTTTTTTTTTTTTAAACTGTTTTGATCAGCACCGTCCAACTTTGTTGCTATACGTTGGATTTTCTTGTAATTTCGTATGGGGATAACCATCTAATCTATATGGCCTGGACACATCTCTGATCTAAGAACAGGTCCATCAGTGGGCCCCACGTAGGGAATGAGGAGCCAAAATACAGGTCGACCGGACCTATTACTTTGTCCAACTGCTAACAAATAATGCTTGTGTCATTTCTGCACTGCTGTTTGGATTTTTTGCACAGTTTGGCTACCATTTCTACACTGTTTGGTTACCATTTCTGCACTGTTTGGCTACCATTTCTGCTTCCGTCTCGTGCTGCACTGTTTGGATTTTGCAATTTTTGGTTTCTGCTGATTGTGTTTGGACTTACTGCTGGCTTATTTTTACATCAAGACATCTCTTCTTGTTGTCTGCAATTACTTGATCAAAAGAGGCCTACTGATCTAGTAATTTTAGGTTATAATCATGAACAAAAGTGAAACTTACTTGATTAAATTCAATGGGACTAATTACTCATCATGGGCATTCCAATTTCAAATATACCTTAAGGGAAAAGAGTTATGGGGTCATGTTGACGGGACTGATCCGAAACCTTTAGAGAATGTCAAAGCGGTATCTAAATGGGAAACCAAGGATGCCCAAATCATGACTTGGCTTCTGGGGTCAATGGACCCACAATACATTCTCAATCTCCGGCCCTATAAAACAGCAAAAGGAATGTGGGACTATCTCAGACAGGTGTATCAACAAGATAACTCCGCCAGACGTTTCCACTTAGAACATGAGCTCTCTCAGTTTAATCAAGGGACAATGTCCATTCAAGAATATTACTCTCATTTTATACGCTTATGGACGGACTATACTGAGATCATTTACTCCAATCTACCTGATGCCTCGATTGCGGTGGTTCAAGGCATTCATTCCACTAGTCAGCGGGATAAATTCTTGATGAAACTGAGGTCTGAATTTGAACAAGTTCGTTCAAATCTGATGAGCAGGGTGCCTTCCCCATCTATTGATTCATGTTTAGGCGAGCTTCTTCGTGAGGAACGTCTTACAACCCAAGCTACTCTTCAACAGGCAATTTCTCCAGGACCACTGACTGTTACCTATCTTGCTCGTCCCAAACAGCAAAACAGAGACATGACCAAAGTACAGTGCTATTCTTGTCAGAAGAATGGCCATGTCGCCACTCAATGCAATCAGAAATTTTGCTCTTACTGCAAACGCAAAGGCCATGTTCTTTCGGAATGTCGGCGCCGTGCTCAAACGCAAAGGCATTGCTGGATGCGTCCTCTTCTGCACTTAGCCCTGCTACCACTACAGTTATGCCTGCTCAGCCTCGTTCTTCATCATCTCTTACTCTTGAAATGGTTCAACAGATGATAGTAAATGCCTTTTCTGCTCTTGGTCTTTCAGGTAAACCCAAACATTCAAACTCTACCTGGTATATGGATTCGGGGGCTTCTAATCATATGACCCACTCTTCTGATACTTTATCTCAAATAAAACCTTATGATGGAAATCTCCGAATCAGTACCGCAGATGGTGGCAGTATACCAATTACTGCCATCGATGAGATCTCACATCCCTGAACTTTGAATCATGTCTTTCTTTCTCCTCAGTTATCTACAAATTTATTATCTGTTGGACAACTAATTGATAACCATTGCCCTGTCTCGTTTTCGCGTTCTGATTGTGTGATACAGGATCAAGCATCGGGGGAGGTGATAGCGAAGGGACCTAAGTGTGGCCGTCTTTTTCCACTACAAATTTCTACACAAGATAGGAATTTAATTGCATCTGCTTTGTTTTTTGCTTCTAGTTTACACAAGAGCCAATTGTGGCACAATAGATTAGGCAAACCTAATTCTCGTACTTTGTTGTCTTTGTTTCAATTTGATTTGCTTAATGATAATAAAATATCTCTTAAAGATGCTTCTTTTGATTGTTCTAGTTGTAAAATAAGCAAAAGTAAGACTCTTCCTTTTCCTATCAGTACCTCAATATCATTGAATTGTTTTGATCTTGTTCATAGTGATGTATGGGGTATCGCACCTGTCATATCCCATTCTCATTTTAAGTATTGTTACATTTATTGATGATTACAGTCGCTTTACATGGATTTATTTATTACATTCAAAATCTGAGGTGTTTGTTACTTTTAGAATTTTCTTAGCTTATGTGGAAAATCACTTCTCCACATCCATTAAAACACTTCGCACAGATTCCGGTGGTGAATATGTTTCTAATGAGTTTCAGAATCTTTTGCAAAACAAAGGGATCATTTCTCAAAAATCATATCCTTATACACCACAACAAAATGGTGTCTCTGAAAGGAAAAACCGACACCTTTTGGACATTGTTAGGTCACTTCTCTTAGAATCCTCTGTTCCACCAAAATTTTGGCTTGAAGCTCTGTCCACAGCGGTTCACGTTATTAATAGACTCCCATCCCCTTGTATAGAGAATGAAACACCTTATTTTCATTTATTTCACAAGCATCCAACTTATTCTCATCTCCATACTTTTGGGTGTGTCTGTTTTGTTCTTCTTCCCCCAGTTGAACGAACAAAACTATCTACTCAATCATCTAAGTGTGCTTTTCTAGGCTATGCGACTGACCAAAAAGGATTTTTCTATCATGATCCTAAGGTGAAACGTATCAGGACTTCTCGTAATGTTGTGTTTTTTGAAAATCAATATTTTTTCCAACTTCATTTCGATCATGATAATCCTACTGTGCTTTCCCTTGTTCCTGACTTTTGTGATGATCATGTTCCTTCTTCGGACTCTATCAAGCCTTTACTTGTGTATGAAAGGCGTCGGCGGGGAAATACGATTGCACCTGAGCCTCCTGATTTGTCAGCTTCCTCGGCACTTGACCCAGCTCCTGCTCCAGACATCTCCCAGTCCGTTCCTATTCGTCGATCCTCTAGGACTTCCCGCCCCCCTGATCGGTTTGGTTTTACCCATACATCATTACTTGTTACTTTGTCTTTTGTTCACATTCCTAATCATTTTTCTCAAGCAGTGCAACATGAGTGTTGGCGGTAGGCCATGCAAGAACTTGACGCACTCAAAGTGAATCACACATGGGATGTGGTTCCCTGTCCTCCGTCCATCAAACCCATTGGCTGTAAATGGGTTTACTCTATCAAGCTACATTCTGATGGTACTCTGGCACGTTATAAGGCTCGGTTAGTGGCACTTGGCAACCGTCAGGAGTATGGTATTGACTATGATGAGACATTTGCTCCGGTGGCCAAGATGACAACGGTGCGTACTATTCTTACTATTGCAGCATCACGCTCATGGCCTCTTTATCAGATGGATGTGAAGAATGCCTTCCTCCACGGAGATCTTAAAGAGGAAGTCTACATGCGTCTTCCTCAAGGATATGATACTACTTCTAAAAACAAGGTAGCACGGCTTCGTCGCTCGCTGTATGGACTCAAACAAGCACCCAGAGCTTGGTTTGAAAATTTTCGGTCTCCTCTACTTCATCTTGGATTTGCTCAAAGTCCCTATGATCCTTCAATGTTCCTGAATAACATTGCTCAAGCTACCACCATCCTTCTAGTATATGTGGATGATATCATCATCACAGTCATCACAGGCACTCACAGTAAAATGATCCATAGTCTTCAATCCTCACTTCAAACTGCATTTCATATGAAAGACTTGGGTCCTTTAACATATTTCTTGGGTCTTGAGGTACAACAATCTAGGAAGGGACTGTTTTTACATTAGCATAAGTATGTTACTGATCTTATTGATCTTGCCGGCCAAAAGGATGAAACCCCTGTGGACACTCTGTTAGAAGTCAATGTGAAACTACAGAAAGATGATGGGGACCTCCTCTCCGACCCCACCTCCTACAGACGATTAGTCGGGAGTCTAGTCTACTTGACCATCACTCGGCCCGACATTTCATATGCTGTGAATGTTGTTAGTCAATTCATGCAAGCACCGCGGCATCACCATTTGGTTGCTGTCAAACGGATTATTCGGTACATTCTTGGTTCTCCGACACGAGGCTTGGTTTTTCCAGTTGGCATACCACTCACCCTAAATGCTTATTCTGATGCCGACTGGGCCGGATGTCCGGATACTCGTCGATCCACTACAGGCTGGTGTATGTATTTGGATGAATCGCTCATCTTTTGAAAATGCAAAAAGCAGGAAAGGGTTTCCAGATCTTCCACTGAATCCGAATATCGTGCCATGTCCTTTGTCTGTTCCGAGATCTTTTGGCTTCGTGGCTTACTTACAGATCTGGGGTTTCCTCAGACCTCTGCTACCCCACTTCATGCGGACAATAGTTCCATCCGTATCACTGAGAATCCAGTCTTTCATGAACGGACAAAACATATTGAGGTGGATTGTCATTTTATTCGAGATGAATATGATCGCAAGGTCATTAGTCTTCCACATGTTTCCAGTGAACTCCAGCTTGCGGATATCTTCACCAAAGGACTGCCTCGGCCACGCCATGAGTTCTTGATTCGCAAATTGTTGTTGTTTGACCATCATCGATTTGAGGGGGGGTGTTAACACAAGTGATACAAAGCCCACCAGGCCCAGGCCCAGGCCCATTCATTATAACAAATTAACCCATCATATGGTATAGGTTTAGGGTATACTCAAATCATTGTAACAGCTTTCATTCCATAACAAATAGATTGTATCAAGATTTGAATTGCCTTAATTAAGGTAAATGAGATTATAAAAGGGAGGGAGGATCATCCATTAGAGGGATCCAAGAATTCCACAAATATCACTGTCCATCCATAATCGTGTCAATGCCATGCTTAGTTTTTGCATCATAATGATGAATTAGGTTTAGGGGAATTATAATCTAGACGCATATGCCATGGTCTAGGTTAATAGATGTCACTAATAAAATCTGATTTTTGATTAAAAGATAATAAGGGACATGCATAGGATTGGTTAGGGGAGTTGGTGAAACCCTAGTTCATTCATTCTTATTATTTTCAATTCTCATACTAGTTGTGTGTTTTAGGTTACTTTCCAATTAGCTTTAAATAGCTTAAATTACTGTTTTTATTAGTTTAATTCAATCTTTCATCATTCAATTATTCCATTTAATACTCTCATTTTTAGTTAATTTTGACATTGTTTTTATCACAAGTCTTCGTGGGATCGACCTCGTACTTACAATTCACTACACTACATAGTGATCTTGTGCACTTGCGAGTTTTAAGTTGTGTGAATATTAAGTAGCTTATTTATAGGTTGCTTGGTGCATACCAATTACTGATTACTCTTCCCCTTCCGTGATGAATCAGGATTGGTTGTAATGTGATCTTCAATGTCGTCTACTTGGAGTGCCAGTTGGCCAACATCAATTCGTCAATGGCCAGACGGTGAGTGTTATTCAGTTGCCAACAGAACAACAGAAGTTTTCACATAAAACACAAGCCTGAACAATCAAACTTGTAATGCTTCATCAAATATAGTTGCCTGACCTTGTGTACTTATATGATAATGGCATTGTATATGGGAACAGACTGCATCCTTTAAAAGAAAATAGCAGTGACTGATTGACTTACAGCTAACAGCATGATAATGAAGTGAAAACCAGTTATTTTTCTCAAACCTATAGTCCAAGATGCATGATATTGATGGATCAAGTCAATATCAAATTTTGGAATAATGATCATGTCAAATTCAACTGTACAATGTAAATCCTAGGTCATGATCAAGGGAATTTAGCAGTAAGGTGGGAGATGACACTGGCAGCATTTAAAAGAGAGGTTAGTTAGCATTTTACTTGCAAAAATAACGAGGAAAAAAAAATTATCTGACCTTCACTGCCAATTCACCGATTGCCCAACAAGCATTATTAGCCACTGACACAGTCTCCTTTAACTCAGGATTTTCCTACACAAGGGAACAATAAGCAAAGGATCTGGACAACAAACAAATAAAGTTTTGAATTTATCAAAATGAAATTTTCTTACCAGCTGCTTGGCTGCGACTCTAAGAAATTCAGGTAGACGAGGATGCAAATGTACTGGACAGACCTGCTCAATACACAACATAGCTTTGAAAAACCTTGAGAAATAAGAAAAGGAACATAAGTATCAAATAGCTTAATGTTTCAAACAGGAAGTGCTTCTAACTTACTCTTGCAAGATCCCCCAGGAGGGCAAGGGCACTTTGCCTTATATCAGCAGAGTCATCCATACAACATTGCAGCAGTAAATCCCTCAAATTGCTTTTTGCAACCTACAATGGTGCATAAAAATGAGTAAATACCAATAAAATGTGTCAAAATCACAAAGTAAACAGAATAAATGTAGACTGGTTGATCAATCACGATTATAAATGAACAAGAAAAAGTAAAAATAAATAAATAAATCAGCTCAGGTGACTGATCGCTATGTTTTGTTTGCATATTCCCAGTTTGGAAAGTGTCTCAACTCTCAATGCCACATCACGCAGTTTGCATGCAACACAAATTCGACTACATTTGACACTTTGGAAAGAGACTTGGTTGGTTCAACCCAAGTTTGAACGTCTGTGGCCTTCTCCCTCACCAATCCCCCCTGCCCACAGCTGATGTTGCATTATCTAAGTTGCTTGCTGATGAGGAAATTAAAAATTCTCTGGCCAAGAAGAAAATTGTTGACACTGACCACATGGTGTTTGCATGAACCCAACTGATTCATCTGGAGTTCTGGCAACTAAACAGCTAAGGTACAAACAATGTCTGTGTTAAGAGAAGAGTTAGACTCATCTGTAATTCTGGAAAAATATGGACCGTGTTGTAAGCATATAGACTAGAGAGTTTCTTTTTTTTTTTCTTTTTTAAATTTTCAGAAACATAATAAAGTATATAATGTATGGACATGCATGTGCATGCATGATCATGAGTGTCTACATATGTATATATAGGAATCATTTTCAGGAACGGCCTGACCTGTAGGTCCCACCTGGCCTACATCATTGCAGAATAAGGGAACCACCTGATCATGGAAGATACAATTTTCAGGGATCATAGTTGTGCTTATCCTAGCCATAGATAAAGTTAGATGGGTGCCAAATTTGCATGATCAATTGAAGGGCCTACAAACCTTGGACAAGTGTCAAAACATAGGTGAGTGGTAGTTCACAGGAAGGTAGTGAGTATGAGACTAGTCATGAGGCGGGCCAAGTGGGTCCAGGCGACAGGCCATTCCATGTTAGTAGGAACTGAGCCTTGTGTTAGTAGTATCTAGGCCCAGTTGTACACGGCCCAGTTCCTACTAACATTCCATGCTTATGATGGCTATCCATGTGCAAGAGAAGTACATGCATGTAATTCTGAAATATCTGAAAAAAGGAGTACCAGACTCTCTATCCCACTCCCAAGACCTTCTACAAGGCCTGAGAGCAGGTCCAAGGAGCAGACAATAAATTCCTTATCATATTGAACCCCAGCTCTAATAGGATCAACCTGTGAACAAAGCAATAATCATCAAATTGATAGATGGAAAAAAATTGATAATAGTTAAACACGGCTCAACAGTAAATAAATACAGATAGCTCAAATTAGACAAACAGTGACAGCAAACCATTAAGGAAGATAGACGTTACATGTAAACTTTATTTTATAAGGTACACATACAAGGTTAGGAAAATAGAGGTATGGGACTAGATATATGGTGGTTAGAAATATATTATGAAATGGACACTTATATTTTACAAGAAAAGAGTAAAAGGGAATTCTCCAGAAAATGGTGTTTCCATTTCCAGGCATATAATTTGACAAGAAATTCAGTGAACAATAAATAAACATCAAAGTCCAATAAATAAATAAACTGTCCAATTAGGAGTTAAAAGTACATGATTGCATTAATTAGTCATAAGAGAATGCATACTTCCCAGGAGTATTTGCAGTAAAAGCCATATATGGACAGGACCAAAAGGAGCAAAGATGCAAGAGACTAGGGGCAGTTATCAAGTATTTTGTGCATGTATCCATGTAGGTCATTTATGTCACGCATTGATGCAGATCAGCCTGCACCTGTAAATAAAAATCAAGAGATCGCACTCCAAAACAGTCCTCAGTTTAACATTAATTTTAAGGACTGATTTAAAAGAACAATCAGTAACAGGGATCTTTCTGCATATTACAGCAGTCCCACCAAACACACAGTTTAGTGGGTGTCATTCAAATGGGCCTTAATGGGCTCAAACTCAAGGAACTCCCTGAACAGTAGGGTCACCAAAAGGGTCACCAAATTTCTGATGGGGTCCACAGCCATATTCGTCCAAGCTGATCTGTGGATGCCCAGCAGGTTACAGATTTCCGGGTTTTGTTTTATTTATTTATTTTGAGTAGTTTCCAAGTTTAAAAAAGACTAAGAAACATAGTTGTCAATTTCGTTTCGGATCGTTCTCCAGAATGAGATATTTCAGCCGATTCAGAATTTCAGGAAAATATTTAGGAGTTACATTCCAGAAGAAAAATATATATATATATATATATGTAAAAATAAAATAAATATTATATTTAAATTTGGCTAAGGTCATTTTACACCTCTACACAAAGTCCCACATCATCAGCACACCAAGCAGTGATTGACCATGAGGTCTTTAAAAAACAAAAGAGGTATAATGGGAAAAGCCAACAGGGCAAATGTCCTTTTCGAGACATATTCTCTAGAAACTTCTGGGAAAGACCTTTTTTGAAAAAAGCAGAAAAGAAATGAGGTATAATGAGAAAAGTCTTTGCCCTTTTGACTTTTCCAGAAGTTTCTAGAAAATAAGACTCTGAAAAGGACATTTGCCCGTGTGGCTTTTAAGACTTTTAAGAGACATTGAAGAGACTCGACTCATGAGTGTGCAGATGGGTGGGTGTGAGAGAGAGAGAGAGAAGGGTTGGCAGCGGCCATGCTGGCCAACTGCTTTTCCCTTTTTTTTTTTTTTTTCTACGCTGGCCAAGTGATTTTCCCTTCTTTTTTTTTTTTTTCTCATTGCAATCATCTCTCCATGTCTTTCCTCTTCTTATTTTTCTCCTTAACTTTTCTATGAAAAAGACAAAAAGAAAGAAAGAAAAAGGACGAAATAATGTTTTCGGCCATTTCAACTGAAATCCAAGAGTAAACCCATAAAAGGGAAAGTAATAATTGCTAAATGAATTCGTTAATTATAATAAGTAGCGTAAATGTTGTAGCCCATTATCAAATTCAAACCCCAACATCTGTTCATGACTCTTGGATTTGTGCTGAAATAACAAAAGCATTTCAATCAGATATGAGACACCAAGCAAATAACTGATAAATAGCCAACCAAACTCAAATGTTAGTAATTATACATTTGTGAATACCTTGATTCATTCATTCATTTATTTATTTATAA
The DNA here is from genome assembly GCA_012931725.1 of Litsea cubeba. Lineage (NCBI taxonomy): Eukaryota > Viridiplantae > Streptophyta > Magnoliopsida > Laurales > Lauraceae > Litsea > Litsea cubeba. Next base: position 20,048,011 of record CM022950.1, read on the forward strand.
ATTTATTTATTTTGATCTGTCAAGGAAACAACTTCTATTGAGAGGGATCAGAGCATAACCAGATGATTTCATCATCATGATCTAAGCACTATCCCATCCCATTACAGGCTATATAAGTGAAGTTTATGAAATTAAGCACCAAGATCACAAGGTATCCGAAACATATGATTAAATGAAGTTTACCCACTAACTGCCACAAAAAAAATAGGGAAGAAGCTACAAACTCTACATTTCTTATGAACACAATAATTAAGTATAATCTTAAATTCATGTAATGACGAATTGACGATGGATTATATCACCATTTTTCCAGTGATGCACTATATCAGAATTTACCACAGTATATCAAAAACATACTAAAAGTTCGCATTTTGCATACATATAATCACCAAGGAACCTAAAAACTACTGCTCATATTTACTTAAACTATAGACTTCACTCTGGACTACACTGTACACATAATGAACCATGATGTTTTGCTCCGATTCTGAAAAAAGATAAAAGAAAAGAAAATTCCTCAGATGTAAGCTGATTAGTTTCCATAATAAGAGGATCCTTGCATTCATCTAATTTTAGGAAGTTCCCAAAGTGATGCAGTCCTAGGGTTAGGATGCAAGTGCTTGGGCACAATTAGGGTTCCCAGGGAACAATCACAAGAGGAAGAAACAGTCTTCAACGATAATTCTTCTATTAACTCAATTCTCTCTCTGAGATTACCAATCTCTACAATGTCATATTTATAAGAAAATATACTTAAGGCCTAAGAAAACAACCAAACTAGGAAACCAAATAATAATTAGAAACTAATCCTAATTATACTCTTACTAAAATAAAACTAATTAAAATTAGAATTTCATGGGTCCCACATGTGGCCCACGAGTCTTGTTGCAATGATATGGTATTGCTGCTGCATCATTCTCTCCAGGTTGGAAAAGAGTTCGACCTCGAACTCGGCTCATCTTCTTGATGTTACTTCTGTAGATAGTGTGCACGTGAAGCGCATCCTTCGTGAGACGAGAACTTGACCCTTGCTTCAGTGGTATCGGCTTCATAGGACGGAGTGTGACCTTCTTGGTACCATGCATGAATGTGTATGTGTTGTCACGCATGCCATTAGTTCCATTCTTGTCATACATCCACGGACGTCCCAACAAGATATCACAACTATCCATGGGTACCACATTACACCAAACTGTATCTGTATAATCTGCACCAATGGAAAAGGAAACGGGACATGCGTAGCGGACTTGCGCTTCATCACCTGTCATTAACCATCTAGCAAAATAAGGACGATGATGCTTCCGAACTTTCAGCTGTAAGCGATCCACAAAAGCTTGGGATATAATATTCTGACAACTGCCTCCATCAATGACTACCGTGCATTCCTGATCATTGACTGTTCCTTTGGAGCGGAACCACTTCGTCGCAGTAGTTGATTGAGCATCGGTGATGACCATGAGAGATTCACCTTCAACTGCATTGTAAATCTCTAATTCTTCTGTCTCAACTGCAACCTCTTTTTCTTTAGGATCATCTGGGACATCATTCTCATCACTATCATTCTCATCACTTTCATTCTCAATGAAGTGGATGCGTTTGGGACATTCCCTTGCACGATGCCCTTGTTGGTGACAATTAAAGCAGGTGATCCGATTTTGACCTTCGGGTTTGGTGAATTCTTTCTCCGATGAATCACTCGGTTTAGAAGCTGCAAGTGAAGAATTCTTCTGCATAACCCATTTAGAGGCATTAAGTTTCTGGCTTGATGATGTGCAATACCTTCAGCTTTGATAGCATGCTGAACAATTTCATCAACATTCTCAAAATGCTTGAATGTGAGGATATCTTGTATGTCAAGTGTCATCCCATTAAAAAAACTGTCAACTAAGACATCTTCATCTTCA